>JARQZK010004379.1:127500-195000 GCA_030704885.1 Cynegetis impunctata
AGGGAAAAAATATCAGATCTACAGTCTAACAGTTATCATACTTGCAATGTTCTTGTTCAAGCAGCTGAAAACTATTGCATAACTAATTGAAAAATTGCGATAAAAATGTTTTGTCGCTGGATTATTGTTCATTCGCTATCCATTAAGAAACTGAAATTTTTCATTCCTCAATTTAATATTCAATATGATTAAATAATGTTTATTGTTATAGTGTCCCAAATGGGCCTTACTTTCGCAAGCCAGATTACCCTTTTCGGCCGTATTTTTACCCCTCTGGGAAAATTATGAATATTAATTCTACAGTTTCTGGAGACTTTCTTTTAGAAAATATCTTCCTTTTCTTGTATCTTCATTTAGATATCAAAAATATCTATTAGTTCTTGAGATAATTTTTTCTTTCAGTAAATTGATTATAACTTTCACAATTTTCGCGAACGGAACTTAACTTTTTCAAAAAATATCTACATGTTCTTCCTAATCGAATGACAACTTGTTCATAATATTCTTTCGAGACTCATGAAAAAAGTTTAACAAAAGAAGCACTTGTTGACTAGACTATATTCTCATGATTAGTAAATCTTTCTCTATGATGTATAAGTCCAGAAATAGATTGAACGCCATCAGAAGACAATTTTTACTAACTCGACAATTTTTATTAACTTCCAAATATTATGGAGTAATTAAATTGACAATCAAAGCCAAGAGTTAAACATATTTTGATACCTATTCTACCTCAAAAAATATTCGAAATATTAAATATTGATTGAAAATCTTCTATGAGCTCCTCGAATGTAAACAGGAATTTAATCCGCACTAGGACCAAAAAACGTAAGCGAAATAAAAAATTTTATTTACGAAGGAAAAAGTCAACCAATGCCTCCTCGTACTTCTTCCCTTTCTAAATTTTATACTACCTATACTATTAAACGAAACTGCTCGTGCTTTAGATATAATACTTCACAAAAGCTTGAGCAGTTTTGTTTGATAGTAAGTACAGTATACAATTTAGAAAGAGAAGAAATGCGAGGAGATTTTGGTTGACTTCTTCCTTTCGAAATAAAAATTTTCCATTAGAGCCATTTGAACTTTTTTAAGCACGTTTTCTGCTCATAGTGACCGATTGAACTTACTAAACTTTGAATAAAATATGCTCAAAACTACTAGTTACTTTACCCAAAATTAAAAAAACGATTCAATTTCTTGGTTTATTATTATCTATGTCAAAATTATGAGTAGATATTCACTTTACATGTGCTCAATTTGTCCATAATTATAGCGAGCATCCATTTCGCGGCTTCTGATTGTTCGAAGCGCGCAAATTATATAATACTCAATTGCACAGCCGTCACAAAGATATATCTAGATGATTTTTATATAATTGCACATACATAATATCAAAAGAGCAGCTAGTGCTTAGTAAATTTCATCAATATTTAAATACGTTCAAACGAAGACTTTTATTAAATTCTATTATAATTTTCGTAGGCTCATGGGGGGGATTGATCCCCTTGATCCCCCCCCTATCTACGCCACTGTATATATATATATATATATATATATATATATATATATATATATATATATATATATATATATATATATATATTATATATATATATATATATATATATATATATATATATATATATATATATATATATATATATATTTATGGAGCTCTGCCACGACGTCGAGGTCTACCCCTGGCCCTCGTTCCTTCGAAATTTGCCTTGTATATCCTTTTTGGCGTCCTTTCATTTGGCATTCTAATCATGTGTCCAGCCCACTTCAGTCTTAATAATTTGATGAATGTTACCACGTCTGGGGATTTATAAAGTTCTCTCAGTTCGTGGTTGTATCTTATTCTCCAACCTTCTTCTTCTTGTATTGGACCGAAGATTTTTCGGAGTATCGTTCTCTCAAATCTTAGGAGCCTTTCTTCTTTTTTATATATATATATATATATATATATATATATTATATATATATATATATATCTATATATATTTAAATCTAACATATAAGAGTATGCTTAAGAAATAAATCAATTTCTTTAATTTACAGGATAATTTATGGCGATTCGAATCTTATGAAGGAAAAAGTTACCTATAATGCATATAAACTATATTTATTTGATTAAATAAGGAAAGTAAAAATCAAGAAATTTTATAATAAATATTTCCATGTTGAAAACGGATAAAAAGTGCAATACTTTTATTTGCTATACGTAGATCTGTTGAAAGCAAATCAAAACATTTTAATTTAATATCAATATCGATAAGCAGCATCGAAAACAAAAACAATTTTCTGGTTATCAGTTATAATATAATAATCACTCTTTTATGAAAACCTTAGCATTCTTAAGAGTACCTGAGAACTATAAAACGAATGAACCCTTTTGGGTCATTTACCTGCTATCAATTTATTGCTTTACTGTTATCGTTTCATTTATGGTAGCTACATAAACAGAATTGAGAGATTTTGGATTTAGTTATATTTATTTTTCTAATAAAAGTTGGATTTTCACCGAAAAATTATCTGAATAAATTTATGATGGATGCATTTCAGGACTTACCTAGTGGATAACCACGAAATTGATGTTGACTCAAGATATAATAAAAGGTACATCTATTATTGAAGAGCAAGTCATGTCGGCTTTAATACAATAAATTAGAAATCATGGAAAATCTTATATTAATTCGAAAATTTCCTTTGAGGAACCGATATTTGGTATTAATGAAAATCGTAAAAATTATAATGCATAATAAATTCTCAATCATCGATTTTCATTGAAATTAGCACTCAATTCTTAAATAATTACTAAATCATATTTCAATTTTCAGAATACCTGATTTTAGCTGTAGCTTATTTTCGAATAACGACTTTATTTTCAGTATAATTCGAATGTAATTTTTTATACTTGCAGTACTTAATTATTTATGTTGTAGGTATATTTTTGCAGAGTCGGACTGGAACCATTTGGCCCACGTGGCGGTGTACCTGATTTGGCCCACCACTTTCTCATTAAAGAAATATGCATTGTAATAAGTTTTGGATCCTCAACTTTCATCAATAAAATTACAAAAATAAATATTCAATTCAAAAAGTAAAATAACAAACAAAAGATAAAATAAGGTTCTTAATTAAATACACAAGAATAAAAACTTTTTTGAATTGTAAAAAGTAAAAAACTTAAATATTCGTCATATGAAGATAAAAGCGACAAGAAGAAAGTAAAAACAGAGAAAATGAAGATGAATAACTCTAAAGAATGTAAAATATAGAGAACACTACAAAAAAAGTTTGGTTCTAGTTGCAGGGGTTTTGTTATGGTACATAAAAAGTACAAAAACATCAATCTTTCTTCCCATGGTAAAACTAAGTAACTTGTTTTTATGAGTTTCTAGGCTAAGCATTTATAAATCTGACTAAAGTTGAATAAAAAAAATTAAACCGAGGCATGCGACGTTGACGTCATGGAATGAATCAAAATTCAAAATATTAGCTGAAAGGTATATTTATGAACATTTCATATATTGAATACAATTCCGGCTAGTATACGTACACACATGCATATTATAACCACGCAAAATCTCAAAACAATAGTGAACACAACCCAAACATACACTTTCGGAAGTTTTGTTTAAATACTGTTTAGTGATCCTGTCTCTATTTCTATTTATAGATAAATATAGTCTTGAAAAATCTAGTAACTCTATTTTTAGGTCTTGGTGTCTGGTGATCTATATTAAGTTTCGAGCAAATCTCTGTTAATTTTTCGTACTGATAACGATCTAAAATATTTGAGATGTTCTCAAAATTTCGGGGAGCCAGTAAGGAAAATTCTTCATATATTTTTTTATTTGCTTCAAAACTATCTTGTATACTACGGCACTGTTTGATTCATTATTACTTTGAACTCTCTGTTTCAAATTTTTTCATATTGTCATGAATACTGTAATCATCAGTAGTTTCATGTGCCATTCTTTTTTTTTCTTAACTAAAAACTATTATAATTACTGGAAACATCACAACCGACGCTAATTCTAGTTGCGAGAACGGATGGTTTTCCATTTCCAATTAACTATTAGTATTAACTTGAAGTTTTTAAGGAATAAGGGTCAATGATTAGTGAAAGTGCATGATATTTAGTTGTGTTTGTGTCATTTTGTATTTGGCCCTCCAACATATTCTAAGGTTGGCTCAGGCGGCAACTGCCGCCCTGTCCAGTCCGACTCTTTATTTTTGTCACTGCAATGCTAGCGAAACGTTTTGCTAACATCGCAGTTTTCAGCAATTCATTGCGTTGAAAATTGTAGACCACCTTATTTTAAACTTGGCACCAAATTAGCACCTTAAATTGCTGCAATCCATGACTTTGCGTTGCTAGCGAGACAGAGCTCACAATAGTATTATCATTTACACATTGAAGGTGATGTTCAGCAGTTATAGAAACATATCCTGAATTTAGAAAGCCATTAACAGTTTTTAGTACATAGTCAGAAAATGTATAATTTATAAATACAGTACAGTGTGTAATTAACTACATCGTTGAGGTTGCTGTTCTTTTTATAGCAGTTCTTGGATTGGTAGTCAGAGTAATCGATTCTTCGAGAATATTATTTAAGATGTATTGCAAATACTATTGGATTGACTTGCAATGCAATCACTAGTTCTTCGAAGATAGAGTGACTGTGGTTAGTTTTTAAGTTATTGACGATTGTATTTCATGCATGGAAAATTTATTGGACCAGACATCAATTACACACAAAAACGAACGAGAGATAGAGTTATTACATTTCTTCAACGTCCCTCTGTTTTTCCAGCGCTAAGTAATTCATCGTGGAGCGATGAAATGTGTAGAGAATAAAAAAAGTACATTCACAATTAACTGCTCTGGTAATAGTTCTGGGTCACAAATAAACTTGGACTCATTAATGTTTTCCAAGAGCAGGATTCGTTGTTTATGATTCGTATAATACACATCTCGGAAATGAAAAATGAAGGACACCCTACTGCGTAGCACTAGGAATGATAAAACCCCTCGGCGCATGTGCATGTCGTCAATATTTTTTCGAATGTATTATATAAATTAAATAACAATGAAAGTCGTTTTTACGACTGAAATTAAGGAAAATTGCAATAAATGTATTAATAAGTCGTATTACGAATAAAATCCGTGAAAATTTAGCAAAAAAATTCATTGATTGACTGTCGAATTTGAATATCCTATCCCGGCTCATTTTGCTGCAAATTATGAGTCAAATTGATAAGATGGGAAGCAGACAAGACACATAATCAAGCTGAAGCTATCAACGTCGCTTGGTTACCCTGGCACACAGACAAACGAACCAGTGTTGCCGTTTCGTTTCTGAGAAATATGCTAAAACCTCTCGGGAAAAATGCTAAAAAATGCCAAATAAAATTATTGATATGCTAAAAAAATGCCAAACAGTTTAAAATTGTTTTTCAATACAATTATAAAAATTAGAAATTTATTTTGATTGATACATAATTAATTGAATTGAAATGAAAAATAAATAATAAGAAAAAACTTGTCTAAATAAAATTATTTATTTTATTTTTCATTTAAATATGAACTACCACAGAGTTGATTCATCGTCCATCGAATTTATTAATAATTAATTGATTTTAAGCAAAATTAAAAAATATATATATAATTTAGGTAAATTTTGTTCTATGCAACTTCATGTTGTCCGTACTTCTACTGTCAGAAAATGTTGTCTTGCATATTTCTGATAGGTAATAGACCCTTGAAATTGTATGTTCACAAACAAAAAATGTAAGTGTGCTCACTTTTTATTAAAAACGTAAAATGAAAATCGTCTTGATCGTCGCTAACTCGCTTCGGGTGCTGACTGAGCGATTTCCCTAATCGTAAAACGTAAACAAAAATAATCGTTTCTTTGAATATTGATGAATTCCCCTATTAGATATTTATGTTAGGTTTCAGAAATGCCAATAGACTTTATCTTGTTATGCATTTATTGCTTAGGAAAAGTCATTCAACTGCTAATATTCATAGCGGATTGAAAATTTACTATTATAGGTAGAGGGAGGCCAAAAAATGCTAAAAACATGCAATATGCTAAACTCAAATTTTACATGCTTAATGAGACAAAAAAATGCTAGATTTAGCATTAAAAATGCCAAAACGGCAACACTGAAACGAACACCTTATCTACAGCTACACACAGAGCACTTCGACGCATGTTTTGTAGGACTTCATAGATATCGACCTTGGCGCATGCGCATGTCGTAATGCCTATCTAAAAAACGCTATAATTTTTTATTCTTCGTTGGGAAAAATTGGGAACAAAACTTCTCTTATGAAATCATATGAATTTTATCGATATCCGTTGGAATTTTTAAAGTCGGACCAGATCCCAACTTTTTTTACTTGAAACTTTAGCTTCGCCTCGGGGTAAAAACGCTATATTTTTTCATTATTCGTTGGGAAAAATTGGAAATTAAAATTCCCTAATGAAATCATATGTGTTTTATCGATATCCGTTGAAATTTTTAAAATCGGGCTAGATCCCAATTTTTTGTCGTGAGACTATAACCCCTTTAGCTTCGCCTCGGGGTAAAAAAAAAACAGCAGAGCTCCATCACTGAGGTCGACAATATTTGTCGCGCAGAATGCATCGCGTCGAGATGCGATTTCAACTGATTGAATTGTATTTTGAAAACTCACGCTTAAATAACAAACCAAATCATCAGAAAGAGAAAATAATTTATTTCGTTAAAAAAAATGCACAGTGCATCGTGGTGGAAGAAAAAAATTGAAACCAACAAAGAAACGTACCTCAACATCAACCACGTACCAAATTTCAACTCTTTATTGTAAAAAAATTTACTCAATTTACCTACGTTCCAAACTTCAACCCTCTACCTCAATCTGCAGAAGCTCAGAAGGTTAGCAATTTTTCAAGAAGCACAAAAAAACATGGTGATAAAATAGTTCCACCAAAATAATTTCAATAGAAAATTTCGAGGTCAGTCAATTTTTCTTTCAAGAGGAGAATCGTTTATTGAGGGATGCAGAGTAATTCCCCTTAACAGGGCGTCAAGACCTTCAAGAATCTTAAGTGGCGCGTGGGATCAAGTGAAACATAATTTTGAAATTACTTATTTGATTTATTTCTACGAACATGCATAACTTTTGTTCTGTGTTGGAATGAATGAAGAAAACTTGTTGGATGACTTGGTAAAGTTAAATTTTAAAATGGATTTTAATTGAGTAGATTTTGAAATAGTAAGTTATTTACTTCAAAGCAGTAATGAAATTTTTTTTTTCTACATTTTCCCGGACATCTTTTAACATTTCATGTGTTCTTTCATCAGTTATTACCTTCAATTATAGAAGCATGTTTGTAAAGATGAATCAAATACCTTTAGAATGATGTGGCGGTACATGACTCCCGTGTTATATAAGATTCATGAAGGGGTGCTAACTAACTATCCAAACAAATACAATACTACAATATAAAAAAACTACTAGGAGCTAAAAAAATTTATTGATACACAAAAAAAATTAAAACACTATACCAAATACTGCCAAGATGAAACCAAGCTTTTAGTTCTTCAAATTTTACATGGAATCACAAAATCCCCACGAACACATCTGAATGTCCTCCAATGAAACTCTCAGATTTTTTTTGAAATATTCCGATTGTTGGACAGCATTTCACCTCTTTCGGCAACAAATTAAATATTATATATATATATATATATATATATATATATATATATATAAAAAATATATATATATATATATATATATATAAATATAAATATATATATATATATATATATATATATAAGTATATAATATATATATATATATATATATAATATATACATATATATATATATATATATATATATATATATATATATATATATATATATATATATATATATATATATATATATATATATATATATATATATATATATATATATATATAATATAAATAATATATATATATATATATATATATATATATATATATATCTCGATATATATATATATATATATATATATATATATATATATATATATACTAATATTCACATAAAAAAAGATGGGGATTTCTCAAATGAAGTGCTTTACTTCAGTTTAGTTAAAATATTACAAACTGTACACATATTTGAATAAAGTTCGTTAACAACTGTCAAAGGCTTCTGGTAACTTCTGATTTTTCAATCTATGGAGTATATTGGAGGAAACAAACTTATTTACAATTTAATAATATTGACCAGCCGTTATGTGTTAACTGCATTTTGACTTTAATAAGAGAAACGGTTATGTTACAACGGTACTGAAAATTAGTTCCAAAATTGATCGGATAGTTGTTTTCTCCTCATATAAAGTAGTTTTCATAATCAACGTAGAATCCAATTAATTATCATCGTCACGAACATGTTATTACCGCTGCGAATACGTTGAAATCTCTCATTTTGAAAATATGAAATAAGCAACACTCGTAAATAACGGTACCTATCATAATTTCAAATATATTTTCAAAACTTTCCACACTTATATGTTTGGGAAACAAATAGCCAGTTCTTGAATGGTATTTGATAATTTTCAATTGTCGAATTAATTTCTTTGTTCAAATTCGTTTATATATTTCCCCCATCTGTTGGTAAATCTGCATTTTGAAAATGAAAATTAAGTCACTTGAATGAATGTTAGTTGTCATTAACTAGATATCATAAATAATATGCAATGTTAAGACAGATGCTGTACACATGAGAAGTGTAATCATAATACGTGGTATGTTGTGTACCGAATGATTTTCAGAAGTTTACTAGCACATAATGGCTATATAAATATCTCGAAGACTATTTACGATTTATAAATAGCTATGTTTGAATAATTTTTATTTTTATATTTTAATTGAACAATGTACACTCTATTTCATTTTCATACAAATTTCAAAGTGATTTAAAATATAATACAAATAACAATTGGTATATGACTTTTAAGGCAATCATATTTTCAAATATTAAATAATTCTATGTTTTCAATTTTGAATTCATGTATACCTCAAAGGTATTTAATGATTTTATTTTTCAGAGATAATTAATTTCTGATGATACACAAGAAACTATAATTCCATGTATAACACCCTTCATAACTTAAATCTGAAAAAGCTTCCGGGGAGAAAAGAAATACAATAGAAATGTCGAGCCAAGTCTTGGAACGAAGAAAAACTCTATTGAGACAAGCCAAATCCTTCAAATGTGAAATAATGAACATGTCAACATATCAAAACTTTTGATAAAGCCATGAATGTCGTGGCGAGACGTCAACTTTTTAATAAAATCGAGTTTTTTGAGATTCACCAAGCCTGTTATTGCTAATAATTATCAAAAAGTTAGAAATAGTTCACAGGCAACTACATTTCAAATATATATTTTTATATATATATATATATATATATATATCCGCTAGGAGGTTTGTTTGATTAGTTTCAAATAAATGTCCTAGTTCACTTCATTATATTGCCACGAACGTGTGTCGTTAGCACGAAGAATTCTGTTTTCTATATATATATATATATATATATAATGACAAATTGTCTTTATTGCCAAGAAGAGGCGTATTCTAGCTGTTAGGTACTCCACTTAACCTCTTTAGACAGAAATAATACATGGAACATACAATAAATCAATAACAAAAGGAAGCGAAATTAATGTCTGAGCAAAATATAAAAAAAAGGAACACAATGAGATAAAAACGGAATAATTAATAAAAAAAACAGAACAATAATATAAATAAATGAGTATAAGGAACAGTGATACAAATAAACCTAGCCAAGTCACACGATTTCACATCTAATGGAATGGAGTGGTAAACACGAACAGCATTGAACGTGAAACATTTACGGAAAATTGACCGATGGAGACGAGTTAAAGCAAGGATGTGAGGATGTCTCAAATCGCTGCTACATAATGCTCTTCTGCAAATCAATTTATTTCGTAGGTGAGGTAGAGAAGTACATGAACAGTAGATGACAACCAAGCAAACCATATCAAAAATATCCGTCATATTCATCGATTGACAAGTAATGATAATTCTTCACCTTCTCGTGAAAGCATATCAATATTTAGCAAAGTTACTATCAATCTTAAAAATAACTAAGGAAGTGTAGATTATTTTGAGAACATTATATGATGTTTGTATGTCTCAATGAACTTTTCTTGTTAAATATTTCAAATTTTCAGATGTCATGAAGATCAATCTAGATCTCAAAGTAGCTAGCTTCGCCTAGTCAGAGAAAGTGATATTTTGCTGCTATTTTATCGAAAAAATAAATCGTTTCATCAAAAATTTAAACATATAGGTATCAATTAGATAAGGCAAACTGCACCGAAACTTCATCTAGTAAATTGCTCAGTTCATTTTTACTTAGTTCCCTTGCATTCAAGAGCAGTGCATTTTTGGTTTTCAATCTGAGTGAAAGATCTCAACAACCCAACCGGTGATATGTGATTTTTCCTACATTAATCACGAGGTAGAGTCTCCTGAATTGTTACATTTGTTGTTTTAGCCAATGAGCTTCTCTTTAATTAATTCAATCTAGTTAAAAGCAATTTAAAAGGTTTCGACACAAATTGGTAATTGAAGTGTAGAAAATGTAATTTGTTTTGCACTATTTGTAATTATTTGAAAACTATCAAAAAATTAAAGGAAACTTTTACGGAATCGACCTTTCTTGTGCTGAAAAAAAGCGTGAAACACAAAAGCAAATTATTTTATTGTTACAATGAGTGATATTGTGTCAAAGAACAAGCTAAACTTTATTTCAAGCACAGTTTGCGATACCAAAATTTTCTTCTTATTTATGCGGAATGCACCTGATCAAATTTCTTACTTCAGTACTAATTATCGCTTTCTTCAGTTTTTAGTTGT
This sequence comes from Cynegetis impunctata, assembly GCA_030704885.1. Classification (NCBI taxonomy): domain Eukaryota; kingdom Metazoa; phylum Arthropoda; class Insecta; order Coleoptera; family Coccinellidae; genus Cynegetis; species Cynegetis impunctata. The sequence continues at coordinate 138,449 of JARQZK010004379.1, forward strand.
ATTTTCTTCGAAAATAATAGACTTTTGCACTGTATCGAAGATCGACAGTCCGGTGCAGGAGTAGTTCTTTTTTATTCGTTTCAGATATTCCTGACAACGATTTTCGAATTTTTTGGTGTCTGATATATATATATATATATATATATATATATATATATATATATATATATATATATATACAGGGTGACCCAGAGCTACGTAATCGGTACATAATTTTTTTGTCATTGAAGATATCGATATGAAATTTTCAGGGACAATATGATCTGACTAAGTCTATTTTTCAAAATTATTTTGAAGAAAATTGCACTTCCGGTTTTGCCGGAAGTGATATCAACTTTGTTATTTCAAATGGAATACCCTGTTTATCTTTTGATTTTCGAATTTCTTATGTAATTTATAATAAAATTGTCATATCACTCTTTATACCTAATATGAACAGTTTTCGAGTTATTCATTTTTTTCGTAAAATTTTGACAGTTGCGCCTTCAACAAAAATAGGCTATTACTTCTTTGTTAGTAGGTCTATTGATATGCGGTTTAGATTGTTGTAACCTTGAAACATTGTTTCATTCACTCCTTGCCAAAATTTTCCATATTTCTAACTAATTACTTGAAAAAATCTAGGGTGAAGTTGGCAAATTTTGAACGTTAATAACTTTCTTATTTCAAATTGAATGCTATGTATATTTTTGCATTATTAAATTTGCTATTTAATTACCTTTCGATTTGTATGACTATTTCCTATACCTAAAGTTAATAATAACAAAGATATTTCACAATTTTGTAATAAATTGTATAACAATACACCTGAGAAATCGAATAGCGAGTTATTTTGACGTATCCATGCATACCAATAACAAAAATTATTCAAAATCTAATTGTGTCACCTCTTCTAGTATTTATTCAGTTAATGAAATGGATTTTACGTGACAAGAAATGATAAATGTTCTGCTAGCTAGTAGAATTTATCATCAAAAATATTCCTATTCTGATTCAACTACGTTTTGTGATTCTGTTATTAATAAGCATTGATTTCTTTCTGTATAACATTGAAATGTATTATTTGGAGTTACTGTTGGATTATGTGAATTTACTCCTCTTGGCCAAAATGATAATGTCAAACTCGACATTGCAAATTGACATCAGTCTACTACAAACATATGTTGTTTATAAACAACAATAATTATTGAATATTAACGTAATAGAATTACTATTTTTTCAATATCTTTTCGGATATCATAAGAGAAGCTCTAGAAATAGAAAAATCAGGACACCTAAACAAACGAGACGATGCTCTGAATATTCCACTAACTTGGAAAATAATTTTAAAAAACACGAAAACGCATAAAACAACACAAGACGTAAAAACAAACATCGAGGAAGAAAGTCAAGAAGTGAGGGGGCGGAGCCTATGCAGCGAACCGGCCAATCAGGAAACGAGACCAGCCAATGCCAATAAAACCCAGACACAAGCAGAGGCGAACCGTAGTTGCCGTCGAGTCACCAGACGTACAGCAGCACTTGAAAATGCCAAATGAGATTTTGGCGAAACGTCGTGAAACAAACGGTGCTTCTCAGCGCCAACAAAACTTCCGAAATCGGATTGAACCCCGGAATCTCTCTCTGATTCATATATATATATATATATATATATATATATATATTTATATATATATATATATATATATATATATATATACAGGATGTCCAGAAAATACGTATATAACGTTTGACGACATAATTCTGACGTCAAAATAGGTCTATCTAAGCTGACTTAGTTATGTCCAAAATTTCCTCATTTAGCCGGTAGATGGCGCCAAAAATTTAAAATATATTGGATCTTCCTTAATTACGTGAAATCCTGCTATATGTGATATTTTCGTTATATTGAGTATCTTGTATTGTTAATAATAAAATTGATATAATTGTGAATATTTCTTTTCTGGCAAAGTCAAAAATATTCAGGGATAAAAGATCTTCAAAATATATCAAGTTACTCGATAAAAATATCCGGGTTGTCTGAACACGATTGATATAAAGAATAAGAATAAATATTGAAGTAATATATTACTCTTATAACTCTTCCACTTATTTACAGTAGGAAAAACCAATATTTTTTAAAATTTTTGACGGCCTCTACCTGCTTAACGAAACAATTTTGGATACTTAGTCGGCCTAGAACGACCTATTGTGAGGTCTATCGTCAAACGTTGTACACGTATTTTCTGGGCATCTTGTATATATATATATATATATATATATATATATATATATATATATATATATATATATATATATATATATATATATATATATATATATATATATATATATATATATATATATATATATATATATATATATATATAAACATATTGAAGTAAACTAGGACATTTATTAGAAACTAATCCAACAAACCTCCTAGCGGAGCTGGTTACACGAGTTCACGAAACATCGAAATATTCCATGGATGGATGATACGGATGAGCCCCAAATAAGGGCGAAACAGTCTGTCTATCATTTCCGTTGATTGTGATAAACAACTTAATATTTCTAACATTTACCGTCTCAAGGTATATGGGAATATTTCGATGTTTCGTGAACTCGTATAACCAGCTCCGCTAGGAGGTTTGTTTGATTAGTTTCAAATAAATGTCCTAGTTTACTTCATTTTATTGCCACGAACGTGTATCGATAACACGAAGAATTCTGTTATATATATATATATATATATATATATATATATATATATATATATATATATATATATATATATAAATATATATAGTAGTATATTTTTTGTTTTGTTTTTCCGGTACATATTTTTATTTTTAAATTTTTCTGGATACATATTGGTATTTGAAATAAACTATCAAAATTTGGGTAAATTTCTCCAGCCGCCGCCATTTTTACGTAGATATTTGTGTTTTGATTCAGGTATATATTTTTCACTTGACTCCTAAATAAATTGACTGACAGATTCCACCCCACCGGTTTGGGTTTAAATACGCTTCAAAGCTCTATTTGACAATAACGGTACTGAGAGTAGAGTTTGAAAATGCGTGTTCAGTTGATGAGGAGAGATAATAAAAACTATTAAATCTAAAATGATGAGTTTTAAAAAGAAATTTATTCAATTTACTATCTTTAATCCATCTATTTTCTATATTATTTTAGCTGATGATCATGTGAGCAGTGAGAATAAAAATTACAACACAATTCATTACATGTTGTCCCTATACATATGAGTTATTCATCAATTCTAATTATTGCTTAGGCAACTCAAACTCCTATTTTGGAACACTTCGAATTGAATAGTCGATCTTCTTTCGAGACCAAATACATCATATTCATCCCTTGATATCTGACATGTTCTGGAAGTTAGACACCTGTATTTCTATTCCTGACAAGCAATTAAGAAGGTTTATTCAACCGGTTCATTCTGAAATTTGGAACTAGTTTGTGATGAATGACCTAGTCAAAATATTTATGGCTTATGGCTCTAGAGTGAGTCAATTAATTGATTTAACATTTGTGATGAACAATTATGCTATACAATGAAATTCTCTTGAATATTTAATATCGTAGTTGAGTTTTTTTAACCTAATTTTAGAAGCTTTAGAAATTAATTTCGTTTAGCGAAAAGGAGGTGAAAACGTCTATATATATATATATATATATATATATATATATATATATCTATATATATATATATATATATATATATATATATATACACCATATATATATATCTATATATATATATATATATATATATATATATATAATAATTTATTCGTATTGTTGTTGCCTGTGAACTATTTCTAATCTCTTGAAAATTTTTAGGAATAACAGGCTTGTTGAATCTTAAAAAACTCGATATTATTAAAAGTTTTTAATGAAATCGAGTTTTTTATGATTTAACAAGCCTGTTATTTCTAATAATTTTCAATAATTTATATATATATATATATATATATATATATATTTATATATATATATATATATATATATATATATATATATATATATATATATATAACTTTTTGATTATTATTAGCATAAAGAGGCTTGGTGAATCTCAAAAATCTCGATTTTATTAAAAAGTTAACGTTTCGCCACGACATTTTTTTCAAAACTTTTGAAAAAGCCACGAATATATATAGGAAACCATGCAATATCATGAATGCCGCCAAGATTTTGTCAAATGCTTTAAAATATCAAATTCTAGTAATCTTTATTCTGTCTATTTGGATAAGTATACGTATCGCGATAAGTATGACGTTTCGCCACGACATTCGTGGCTTTATCAAAACTTATCAGAAGTTTTGATAAAGCCACGAATGTCGTGGCGAAACGTCAACTTTTTAATGAAATCGAGTTTTTTAAGATTCAACAAGCCTGTTATTGCTAATAATTTTCAAGAGATTATAAATATATATATATATATATATATATATATATATATATATATGTATATATATATATATATAAATATATATGAATATGTATTGATATATACAATAAATTGGTTAATCATGTAACGTTCCATTATGGTAAAACAGTGAACATATTTATATGATTTCCTATTTCTGGTACGCGAGTTGATGAAACCTATATTTTTATATTATTTTGAAATTTCCTAAATGTGTATCGAAGTTTTCTTCGATAGTTTCTAAAACTCTTAAAATTTATATTAGTTTTGCGAATGGAATTATTCTGTACTATTCTGGTTACTCTGTCGGTATAAAAACAATTTTCAAAACATTTTCCGAATTATAAGGTCTCATCTATTTTTCCTGCTACAGAATATTTCTTATTTGTATTGCAAGGACTATTTATATACAGAACGAACATTAAAAAAAACAATTATATCTTTAAGATACAGAATTTCCAGGAAAATAATTTCTACTAATTATTAATTATTTCAATCATTTCTTAATGCATTGAAATCCGATAACAAATTACATCATTACTTGTTTCTTGTGAAATAGCACCTAGTTATCGTATATTCATACATAACTCATTTGTGTTATAGTCGGGCTGATAATGAAACGCATTCAATCAATTTTTCAAATATTGCTTTGGATAGGCTAAGGCCCCTCGTATATCTAACAACAGAGATTTAAAAAAAATTCCATTGCTATAAGCGAAGTGAGAAGAATAGTTTTTCTATGAATGATATTCACGCTCGACTTGATTCTTCTTCATACTAAGAATACATATGCCTATTTTTTATTCTATGATTCGGATGAAATGTTTCATGAGGGCTTGTAGCTATTCATCAAGCCAGCATGTGTTTATTACGACTAATTAGACTATTTCGAAATTATTATAAGTTTTAACTAATAAGCTGACACCCTAACATATAATTTAGTTGAGGAAGCAACAATTAGATTATAACATCGTTACATTAGCTTTGAATTTACGAACTTCAAGCGCCGTGACAAGAGCGGCACTATATTTCATTCCGGTTAGGGTTAACTATTGTCCCTTTAAAATACAATAGTCATTGTACTCTTGAGATCTGTGATTTTGGAATGAAAATCTTTGCGGTTTTCATTTATTCGGCATCTGGTTACCCTTTAAATTGAGTGAGATCATAAAAATGTCAAAGTAAAGTATGTTTTGAATAGAGAAAAGGGTGGTTCTAATTTTGTCCCTTTGACAACGGAATATATTGCTACCATAAAGATTTCACAGAAGTGTTAAATGAAACATGAATCCCTAATAAATTTGTTAAGAATGGTATTATAGGTTTCAGGTATTTTAGGGGAATATGTTTTCTTTGTATATGTGATTATTATTTAGGGTTGTTGGATTCAGTTGGTTGGTTCCGATTTGATAAAATGGTTTGATTATAATTTAAGCAGATTGATTCATTATAAAACCATTTAGCGAAGGTGAAAAAAATTACATAAAAATTTTTAATAAATCTAAGAAACACTACATTACAGAAGTAATCAATAGCTCAAATATGATTAGATATAACAATACGTTATTATTACTGAAATGATATCTTATTATTAGGGAGTTTTAGAGACCCTAAATTTACACGTAAATTACGTTTTCGGTTATTCTGAGCATGCGAAGAAGCTTTGAAATTACCGAGACGGTTATTAACCGATAACGTACTACGTTATCAACGGGACCTTAACGTTCGCTTAATAAACGTCCGTTATATTCGCGGTGTTGACAAGTTTAAACGCGATTGTGTTAAATTGTTACAAACTAAAGAAAAATAGACTATTTAAACTATGATAAGTGACTAATATCATATATATTATCGTGCTAATTCGTTCCAAACTTCTTCCTTTGTATTAAAAATTCGCAAAAAATGTTATTTCTTACTATGTGGTAACCATCAATCGAGACTCCGATCTGATATTTTGAGATTGACAGTTTCCGTATTTTTATTGGTTATGTCACAGTCCAGTTTATTTGTGTAAATTGGCCTGCTAATTTTGATATTTTTTCAACGGGTTTCGTTCACTTGCCACGATAGTTAAAAAAAGACTACGATTTAGAGATATGGAGGATCTGTTACTGAGAGTGGTTCTAAGTAATAATCCATTTGAAAACCCAGATATTTGGTCAGTGATTCAGCAGCACATTACCCTTGTAACAGGAAAACTATTTTCAATGAGAACAGTAAAATACATAACCTTCGATGCCTAAGAAATATATTTGCCCAAATTAATCACAACTATTACTACAAACTATTGCATTTACCAGTTGCTTTATGTCCAGATAATTGGGTTTGGTATCTGCAAAGTTTGGCATAACCGTGGCAAATCCTCTCTTTGAAAACGGAAAATTCTTTTCACCTCTTCAACCTCAATATTATACAAATCGAATCCGGGTACGTTTCCATCAATATTTTCACGTTCTTGTTCCTCTTCAAAGATGTTATGTAAGATTATACCTCTCATTAATTATACCTCGCCTTATCGCTATATAGTCTATTATATCTTCCATGATAATTTACCCAAAGAACGCTAATAATAGGTGAATGAAAATTGGAAAAATTACCCGACAAAAAATAATACAAGAACACAAGAGAGGTTATACTTATTTGACGTTCGCAATAAATTTGAATTCAAAAACTCTTTTTGGATCTTCAACCAGTTAATAACGTTTTCCGTTCTGCGCAAACTCAACATAGCGGTTTACGATAATTACGTTGACTTCAAATAGAAACTCAAAAACTCCCTAATGCTTACTTATCTTCTTAGAATTAGAGTAACAAACAACGTTAATTAGATATTCGGTAGGTACGTATCTATATCAGGGCGACAAAAATTGAGCGATATAGAATCATTTTAGCCTAATTCTTTCTGTGTATAAACTTGGTACCAACAGAACATTGTTATCCTCGACAGACATAAGCACATCGAGAAAAATTGTTGTAACTTTCAGAAAAGGAACATATTTATTTGGAATCTGCTTTCAATAGTTAGCTTTTTCACCAGTTAGTTGGGGATACCACTGAAAAAATGTGACAGACACAGTTATACTCAAGTTTCCAAATTTATTTGTGATTTGCTCATCTCCGAGTTTCCTGTATCAGAAGGCTTTTACAGGGGACAGAGCTGATGAACGTTTTGTCAAAAAGTATTTTCAAGAATTTTAAAACAAGTAGAAGAAAAAGTATTGCACTTTCAATCATGCATTAAGACGAAGAGCATGTTTTTGACATAAGTCGCAAAGTAGTGTTTGCTCAACCTGCAGTGCTTGAAATATTAGAGTAATTAATTCAAAAAACGGTTCATTTTATTTTAAACACGAACTTTAGTAAAATAAATTGTAAATCAAATAAGTAAGAAAAAAGAACTAAATGTGAGTTAATAATTATAAAACGCCTTACATTTGAATATTTATGACAATCAAAAATTAAGACTGCTAGGTATGATATGATAATTTGGTTCTCTGCTGTGAATATTTATATTTTTATAAAGGCTATTAAGTTATACATTTTCACATCATAGCCTGTCAATGTTTCAATAGTTTTATTGATTATCGTATAGTTTTTATGCTTTAGTTATTCAATGAAGACAATTGCTATTATTGTTAAATTGTTCCTCCAGTAATGAAGAGTTCATATCGTTAGTGATCAGATTTTCACCAGTTTAATTTAAAGAAAAACTCCTGAGCAGCAGAGCTCCATCACTAAGGTCGTATTTTTCGAGCGAAATGCATCGCGTCGAGTTGCATTTTCGGACCGAATTATATTTTGAAAAATCACGCTTACAGCAAACCGAATTGAAAAGTAGGAAATAATTTGTTTTTCTAATATATATATATATTCTCTGTATTCTGTATTTTTGGGAGTGCAGTCGAGACCACAGCACTTAGGCCCCATTGGGCCCTTTGTGCATCCTCCCCGGGAACATCACCAGCCTAGGCTCCCAACCATCCCAGTCGTTTGAAAAAGATGGTGATTGCACCTAGGGGGATTTCCCTCAAGGTGGCTAAAGTTGGCCACCGTTCACCCAGAATGGATTCTCGGAGTGACAGGACAGCGGAGCATTCACAGAGGACATGCTGTACTGTCTCGTCTTCCTGTTCACAGCCTCTGCAGAGAGGTGTGTCGCTTAATCCCATATTAAATAAGGACTTCCGAAGTTGGCAGTGTCCCGTTAAGATTCCCACGACATTGCGTAGTTTTCCTCTGGGCATCGACAGGTAAGTCATTGCTGCCTCTTTATTGGGATAATTTAAAAGTTCCCTGGCTAGTCTGCAGGTGGTTGTTTCATCCCATAGGATTTTGAATTTTTGATGGGTGTTCTCTTTCATCATTTGTGACTTTGCTGTCAGCGGTAGTAGGCTGGAAGGGCCAGGACCGAATATTTCCAGGCCGGCTGCTTTTCTAGCCAATTCGTCAGCTTTTTTGTTGCCATTGCATCTCGAGTGGCCTTTAACTATATATATATATATATATATATATATATATATATATATATATATATATATATATATATATATATATATATAAATATAAATATATATATTTATATATAAATATAAATATATATATATATATATATATTATAAATATATATATATATATATATATATATATATTATATATATATATATATATATATATATATATATATATATATATATATATATATATATATATATATATATATATATATATAAATATATATATATATATATATATATATATATATATATAATCTCTTGATAATTATTAGCAATAACAGGCTGGTTGAATCTTAAAAAACTCGATTTTATTAAAGAGTTGACGTTTTACTTCGATATTCTTAATTGAAATTTCTTTGACATTTATTGATGTGAAAAAATTGAAAAAATAAGGCTGCTTAGTCTTGCTAGTTATTTATTATATACTATTCAGTCTAATATTAACATTCAAAAATGTTATGATTAGAAGGTATGGGAAACCAAAGAAACCTTTACCTACGTAATGTTTGAAAATAAAAATAATAGGGTATTATTTATCTACCAACAAAGAAATGAGTCATGGGAAAACATTAAAGATGTGGAGTAAAATTATCGGTATAGTACGTTTATATGGAAGCAGCCGTTGACACGTGTTTCGGACTCTTTGGTCCTCATCAGAACGGCGTAGCAAAGCATTGGATTGAAAATTTGAAGATGAAAATAGTACAACAAACAAAATCCTCTGATACGGAAGACAATCACCCTCATTGTGGTTTATTGTTTGAACTCTCCAGTATGGGAGATTTGGTCAAACTTTGCCACGGAGGCGATTAATGCTATCCGCGAGAACTAAGAACGAGTAAATAAACAATAACAAAGAAATTAGTCGCGGGAAAATATTAAATAGGTAGAGCAAAATTATCGGTATAGTTCGTTTATATGGAAGTAGCCGTTTTTAATGAAATTTTTTATTTATTTAGAATTTCAAATCTTTTAAAAAAAGTTACTTACAGTTTATAAAAACCTTGAAACTCTCAGCTTAAGTTTGGGGTCATTGCCATATTTTCAGCTTGCAATATTTAATTATTTATTCGAATTGTTGTTGCCTGTGATCTATTTTTAATATATAATATATATATATAGGTAAAGGTTTCTTTGGTTTCCCTTACCTTCTAATCATAACATTTTTGAATGTTAATATTAGACTGAATAGTATATAATAAATAACTAGCAAGACTAAGCAGCCTTATTTTTTCAATTTTTTCACATCAATAAATGTCAAAGAAATTTCAATTAAGAATATCGAAGTAAAACGTCAACTCTTTAATAAAATCGAGTTTTTTAAGATTCAACCAGCCTGTTATTGCTAATAATTATCAAGAGATTAAAAATAGATCACAGGCAACAACAATTCGAATAAATAATTATATATATATATATACTTATACATATATTTATCAAAAAATTTTTATGTGTTTTAAATTCAACCCAAAAATTGGTTTTCAAGAAAAAAATAAGTTTTTATATTGAAATTTTTCGAAGTTCCTGATCTTGCATGTTAATAAAAAATTGGTATTTTATGATACCCGAACTTTTGAATAAGGGAGGCCAAATGAAGTGCTATTGTAGTACGATCACCAGAAAGTCACATCCAACAGACGTATAACTGAAACCTTTCATGCATACGAAATTTCTTATTGTTCTACTGCTTCGATATATATACACACGCGATGTATGATCTCATATTTGATGAAAGGGGAACTAGTTCTACTGCGAATAAGTTAAAATTAATTGCAATCCCCATATCATGAAATTCTCCCAGTTTGTTGCTAGAGAAAATAATTATTCAGCAGCAGATGCACAGTGTCATCGTGCACAAGAAGGTTAGTTGAAATTAGATCACTGATGGCATTTGCGATACATTGTTATCAAAGAATTATAGGTCGACAATTGGAAAAGACTGTTCACTTCAAGAGTTTTTTATTACTTGCATCGTATCCATTCTAAATTACGTTGGCGTAATCATGTCAGTGCAAACAAAAGCTTTTTAAGCGCGCAAAGAAATAATAGGAACTATGTTCAGCTTGTTATTGTGTATTTATCATAGTTCTTTATTTCTGATCAATCATTCATATTCAGTACCCAATTTATTAATTCACCAAAACCTATTTCCATAGTTCACAAAATTTTAGTGAGATTTTAAAATCGAGTAGTTTCTAGTAGCAATCCGTCTTTGACATTCAACCAGTCACCAAAATATTCTGGTAGAGAGTAATACACTTACATTTTCATGGCTTATAATCCAAATTGAATAGTTAGTTCGATTAATTATTAATGTCTATTTAGAGATTCATAAACATTGAGATAATTTAAGTAGTGGGCAAACATAACATTTATTATTTTATCAAAAATAATGTTTTTTTGATTAAGTAGTTTATGGTCAATTAGATTATAACATAAAATATTATAAAATCCACATTTCAAATAAAAACAAAAATATTACTCAACATATTGATCAGATAACTTGAAATGTGACTCAATTTACGTAGACAAAAGCTAAAGAAATATCAACATTTTACAGTAATCCATCCGAAGAACTTTATACTAACTTGTTCATGAATTTTGGTAATGATAAAACTCATTATCTACAAATTCCTATCAAATAACAAAAGTAACAGCAAGTTAATATAATAATACATAAATCACATTTTTGGTCGGGTAATGAAATTGAAGAATCTATAATTAATCTGAAAATCTGTTAACTTATTGGCCAGTGTATCAAAGCTTTCATGAGATGTTTGGACCTTGAGTGAAATGAATATAGATAACGCATTTTTATTAGCTGAACGAACGGCGTATGGAATCAAAACAATATCTTCTTTGAGAAATATAATTTAATGTTATCTTCAGGCCAAAGAACGAAACAATATATTTCCTTGTTCAACTAATTAGGAAGAAAAATTAGTTATTTTAATAGAAAATATGTCATAATTCATGAAATGTATCATCAATTCGATAACAGTTTATTTTTTGCAAAATATCAAAGCAAATATATGGAATTTCATTTTAATTATACATATATATATATATATATATATATATATATATATATATATATATATATATATATATATATATATATATATATATATAATATATATATATATAAAATATATATTATATATATATATATATATATATATATATATATATATATATTTATATATATGTATGTATGTATTTGAAATATTCTTGTCTGTGTTGTCTGGCTGTCTTCATTGACTGAAGGCGGCTGAAGAAAATTTAATGGAAGATAGTTGCTGTTTTTCTACTTTTCAATTTTTTAAAAACTCATAAACGCCAAATTAATTTCAATCCATCTTTTCAGAAAGTCACAAATTTCGTGTCAAAACGTTAACTGTTCTATAAGGTTGATTTTCCAACTCAAGTGGTCTGTTATTGCTAAGAAAAGACAAGTGAGTATATACATACATACAGACATGTATATATATATATATATATATATCAATCAAATCATGAAAAACATACTAGTTGACCATGGTCAATTTCATACATTACATAAAGTGAACAAGGAAAATTCTTTAATAATTTATCATATACACCACTGTTGTAGAGTTGATATCTTCATATCAGGAGGTACGTGTTCGAGCAACGAATTTCTGCATTTTCAGTCTAAGCGGTGAATTGTTGTTTCCCAATATCTTTGGTGGGATGGCGCTCTGGATTGTTATCCGACCAGTGTTACTGACCACGATTTGTATTGGGGAACAATTAGAGATTTGTTAATTCACTCCGAGTCAAATAAGCTGCACTGATGAGATCTAATAAGATCGAAACAGCTGTATGCAGATTTTGAGTCGGGGTGACTTGACAATTTCTATAATTCACCGTTCGATTGTGAATGCAGATTTTGCGTTGCTGAATACGTATAACCAGCTTCCTTGGAAAGTTGTTTGATAATTTTTTAAATTATTAAAGAATTTTCCTTGTTCACTTTATGTAATATATATATATATATATATATATATATATATATATATATATATATATATATATATATATATATATATATATATATATATATATATATATATATATATATATATATATATATATATATATATATATATATATATATATATATATATGAATTTTTGATAATTATTAGCAATAATATGCTTGGTGAATCTCAAAAAACTCGATTTTATTAAAAAGTTGACGCCACGACATTCGTGGCTTTATCAAAACTTTTGAAATATTGAAATTTCTTTGACATTTATTGATTTGAAAAAATTGAATAGTTAAAAAAGACTATTGTGTTTCATCAAAATATTCGGCTGTGGCCGTTCTCTGTTATTTATTACGTGCTATTCAGTCCAATATTAACATTCAAATTTGTTATTATTAGATGGTAAGGGAAACCACAGAAACCTTTACCCACGTAATGTTCGAAATAGGTCCAAATTATTTTGATTTTGAAAAGTCAAAGAATAGGTTACTATTTATCTTTTTTTCAAAAAATTTTTATTACGGCTGTTCAGTTATTAATTACTTGCTATTTAGTCCAATATCAACAGTCAGGTCTGTTGATATTAGATGGGAAGGGAACCACAGAAACCTTCACCCACGTAATGTACAAAATAGGTTTAAAATATTTGATTGTTGGATTTGTCTTTAAAAAGACATTACTTGTAATTTTGGAGATAAAATGTTCTAAACTGTACTTTCTTTTTCGATAAATTGAAAATTCTAGATGTTTAGATTTTCTCTGAGAAGATGAATTGTTATGGTTAGAGTTTGTTTGTAAAATTATTTTGTTTTGATTTATGTTGTTTCGTAGAAAAATCAAAGAATTAATTCTTCGTATATTGAACATAACTGTTTTATATCTGTTCTATCATGTATGACATTATTTAAATTTTTTTGAATATGTAACATTTCTAAAATTTCTCTGCGTTTTTGATCTTTCTCTATTTCTAAAATCTTTGTGTTATTATATATATATATATATATATATATATATATATATATATATATATATATATATATATATATATATATATATATATATATATATATATATATATATATATATATATATATATATATATATATGTGTGTGTGTGTATAAATCTCCAGATATACAAATTTACATAAATTGTAATGGTTCATCAATGTCTGAACTAAATACCATAACTCACGATTTGAACGACGGAAATGTATAACTTTTTTCGTGTTGTGTGCTACTGAGGTCTTTAGAAATTTTCCAGGAAGAAAAATTCAAAGTAATTATTTCATTAAAATGTTCGAATAATCGGATTGAAGTTTATAGAGTTCAAATAGTTAGGAGAGTTGCCCAGAACATTGAAAAATTCCTTTTTTCTGAGTTTTTTTGTATGAACTCATGACTATTCCTCAAAATTCGAACGATGAATATGCTTAATTTTTTCACATTGTGTTTTTTATGGTCCTGGAGAAGTTTTTAGGAGAAAAATTCGAGACAATATAAGAGTGGGTCGTTCGTCATTGGTAACTTCCAAAAAAATAAACCTCCAGATATTATGTTTTAGTGAAATTAAATTAATCAATTCTTATTTATTATTGATTAGCATCAGGTTGAAAATTATTGAGATAAATTTAATTTGACTCGATGCATATGTTTATTTAAAACTACCTACTTGAAAATTGTTGGAACAAGCGTGGTTAAATTGTCGTTCGAAATTTACCTAATTATGGACATTTGATACACTCCATTTGAGGTTAAAACAGGAAACGCATAGTTATTCAAATTCCTTGTCAGTATGCAAGCTCAAGATACAATCCATTACTTCGGAGAAAATTTAGATTATTGACATTATCGACCCTCAAAAGTGCCGTGTGTGATCATTTGACCCAGTACTAATTAGACTTCAGATCGTATCTTTACCTTTCAACTGATGTAGGTATTTGGACTTGGAAATAGTTGAAATACTCTCAGAGAAATCAGTGTTGAAGATTTATTTGAAAATTTTCAGAGTATATTATAGAGTAATTCAGTGATAATGCCAAGAGGTGGTCATACATATAATGCACTGAAAAAAATAATCCGTTGTGAATACCGAAAGATAACTATATTATACCAAGCGTTGTGGTCAAATAGACGGCATTCACTACATTTATTGAATTTTACCACTACAAAATAGTATGATCCAAACAATAATGAATACTGAAGCTTAAAACATCAAGTACTTTTTCTGTTTGGTTATTATTTACCACTACAAATAAGTAAGTAACTCCTACTTGTCGATTTGTTCTTATTTATCGGTGGCATGGAATACTACATAACAAAATAAGGGTAGCATTTATATGACAATGTATACTTTGTATTTTTGTCCATAAATCTATGGTAATTATTTATCTGCACTGATATAATATCAGAGATTTTTGCAGGTTCATTATAACTTCATTGAATGAGTATTTCATAAGTACTATGTTGTTTTTCGGAAACAGAACCAATTGTAATTATGTAATAAAAGTAAGACAATGTTTACAGGCTGGTTTATTCAACTTAAGTAATCAATAAATAGGGTGTTTGAAAATTAATTCATTCGATACTCTGAAGTCCTATCCCAAAGATTTAGAACTTCCCTCAAGGTTCATAATTGTACTTTAGTCAGTTGCTTTCTTCTTCAAGTTATTCATCTACTATTTCTGAAAAATACAAAAGACTAATGCTTCCAAACACTATTCTACACAAATAAGGTGTTGACTTTTTAATAATATGCAGTTGGTTATAAATTTAATATGGAAAAATGTAAGTCATATGGGTATATACTTACATATATTAGTCCAGTAAATAAAGGGAAAAAGTTAACATTAATTACGCCCTATTTTCATCTTCCGGTTGGAAGTAGCTTTTGGTACCTCATTAAACATGAGACAAAGTTTGAATGGAAAACGCGTGCGATGGCGGAGAAAATGGCCCCAAAAGACCAGAAAAATAGGTTTTCAGCCAATATCTCCTAAAATATGGCAGTTAGAGATTTTTGGTTCAGATAAAAATTGAAGTTCAGTTAATTTTCTACAAAAATGGTTCTTATGATTTTTCTCGAAAATTTTCCCGGTTTCGAGAAAAACGGCACGAAGCGCACCTCGAATAATGAGCTTCTGTGTTGTATGCCAGAGAGCACAGTCCGTGTATTTACATATCAGCGGGGGGACAAATTATTCAATAACTTTGTTAAAAATGCATATTTTCTCATGATTCAAAGTTCATGTGAAAGAGAAAATCTGCCGCTATCATCCCCTGTGACTAGAGTCACGTTTTGACTCTTTGGTCTTATTGAAAAAACGGGTCAAACTTTCTGCTCCGACGCAATTTGGACCTCGCCCGCAATTTGCTCGTAATTTTTTTCTAGTACACTTATTTACTCTGAAATTTCCAGGATATGGATCCTCGAAAGGTCCATAAACATCCCAGGAAATTGGGTAAACTAATTTTCTTGCGTTTCAATAAAAAGCTTGGTTGTCCATTTCCAATTTTTCACTGTTTTTTTGAGTCTTGGAAAATTCGCCTACAATGAGTCATATCTAATTTATACTTTAATAAAATGGCCCTTCAAGGCATGTCATTTGAAAGGTGAGATTGTCTAGTTTTTGACTGTGCTATTAGTTTTTTCGACAAAGTCAGGGATTTCCCATAAAATTCCAAAAATGCAGGATCCCGAAAAAACCGCACTTTTTTATTTCGTGGTTGTTTTCTTTTTGCCCTTTATTCTAGGCATTTTTCCACCTTAACTAGTGTAACGGGGGAATTCCCACCTTTCCATCGATGTATATAAGTCATACCTTTGATACCCCGGGAAAAAACCAGTATATCTAAATGTACACGCTATAATTTATTACTTTCGTTCCTCCGTCGTGAGTCGCGTGTGTGCTCTACGTGGCGCTTGTGTCGTCTGCTACAAACCATGCGGCCACGCTTGGAGGCATAAGTGTGTTTGTTTTCTGTCATTATTTTGATAAATATTATTGTCAATTATAGAAAGAAAAGTGATAAAAGTGAAGAATATTGAACAAATATTGACGTTTTTCGTTAAAATTAACTTTGATCACCAACCCAAAACATAGAAAGTGAAGATTCAAATTTTGTAAAATTGGAGCAAAGGTGAGAATTTGTTAATGTTGTTTCTATTCAAGAACAATTGTTTACAAGCAACTAAAATTAGTTTCAACAATCCAAAACATTGAAAATAATGGATTTCCAACACCCCCCAGCTCGAATTTTGTACAAAACTTGCATATTTCATAGTCTCAAAATTTCCGGTTTTTCAACCCGATTTTTTTGCAAAAAATATTGATGTTGCGAAAAAAATCATAAGGACCATTTTTGTAGAAAATTAACTGAACTTCAATTTTCATCTGAACCGAAAATCTCTAACTGCCATATTTTAGGAGATATTGACTGAAAACCGATTTTCCTGGTCTTTTGGGGCCATTTTCTCCGCCATCGCACGCGGTTTCCAGTCAAACTTTGCCTCATGTTTAATGAGGTACCAAAAGCTTCTTCCAACCGGAAGATGAAAATAGGGCGTAATTAATGTTAACTTTGCCTTTTTTTCCTCCTTCATTTACTGGACTATATCTAGTTAATTAGGTTAATCAAATTTGAAAAAATTAGGAGATACCCACTATGTCAGACAAACCTACGTGCGATTATGAATTGTGCCTTTAAGTAGGTACTGAAGCCATTAGTGCCATTCCAAATTCGCTATGAAACAGAGTATGACTTACCGTTGATACAATAATGATAAAAATGGCGACACATAGGAAGCTGGAACGTCGCGTGATTATTAATTCGGAATCTTTCGGCTTTTTTACTACTCTTTGTAGTGGTAAATCTGGACATCACAGGAAGTAATCTCATACGTGATATCATTTGTAGTGGTAAATAGAAATATTAAATAAGCTATATTCACCCTGAACCTCATACCACTACAGGTAAGATATTTAATAATTACCTGTTATTGAACATTTTAACAGATGAAGTAATCAATAATAATTGAAGCTATCGTCATTTGGACGTGGTATGTAATAGATTTGTCGTGATATTGAGCACTCATAAAAGTAGTATGACTGACATGTTGATTGTTCAATGAAACTTAATCGACATAACCATTCATTTAGTAAACAGAAAATCTTTTCTTTTCCTCAGTGTGGTATTAAAGAACGTCAGCATTGGTACATCAGCTGAAAATATTTAAAATAAGATGAAACTATCGGGAAAATTTAATTACATTTATTAATTAAATCTTCCAGTTGAGGAATCCCTTGGTGAAATTATCCGAATTCATATAGATAAAAAAGGTGTGATAATTATATATAAAAAGTATTTTTATGATTATGTAAATCTAGAATTACTGAGATTGTTTTCAAAATATAGTATTTTCTTTACGAAATTAAAATGGAATTTTACTTTTTCACGGAAGAAAATGACTCTTATTATTGATTGAATCATTATGTCAGCGTCTAATAGCTGATGAAAAATTTTTTGTATTCACTTTCTTGTGATATATCGGGGTGTTTGATAATAGATAGTAAGCCCAACTTCAAGATGCACCACAACTCTTCAAAACAGTATAACATCACTAGAGATAGCAACTTTAGATCACATTACGACCAAGGTATAGGAATAAACAGATCTACAGAATATGGAGATCACATTCTGGGACAGTGCAACAAAATCATTAAGAGTCATTTAATTGACATTAAGAGTCATGGACGTTTCTGAGCGAAGTAGCCTACGAAAAATAACGATAATGAGACATCCTCACTACAACTCCTATCACTAATACTTATATAAAAGAACCCACATAGAGCCAATAGCAGACAGAATACATAGATTGAAGAAAAAATGTATCCAGCAACAACACAACATAAATACTATCGATCCACTTATATATAAGATGTCCCACCTTCAGGTACCTGGAAGATACCAGAGCGACCACTATTTGCTGAGCCAACTCTAAATACATACTTAAAACACTATCTCATAATATAATGTCATTATATAATGTTAAATATAATTGTGTACCAGGAAGACTTTGGTCGTTAGCCTCTTGAAACATAGTTTCAATAAAGCATATTACTGCTACTATTACTATCTGGGATGTTTAGATTTGAAATAAATTTGTTCAATTTGAACTTTAGGAAGTAGGTATTGGAGGAGTTTTTTGAAATTTTAAGATGGATAAGTTGTGTGAAAATGCTTTTTTCAATTGAAAATATGAAATACTGTGGAGTTTCTTTAATAGTACCCACGTTTGGGGACGTAAAAAACCTTATTTCATTCCCTTATCGGATTTGCATAATTAAAAATGAATTAATTTTTGTTTTTTTGAAAAATAAAACCTGGAGTTTCATTTTTGAAACATGTTATCAAGAAATTGTCAACGAGTTACGATACAAAAATGAATTTTCAGTAGCATTTTACGAAATTATTTTCATTTTATATTCAAACATATCAATTAATTTAATTGAAAAATCTAGAAACAAAACGTGAATCTAATTCTTTCGAAAAGTAAAATTAAATCAAAATTATCTCCTATTTCATGATACAGACTTCTTTTCAATGAGGCTATACCTTATTTTGAACGTCTATTGAACTCTATTACGTATTGATAGTATACGTTCCGTGCTATTGAAGAAAGTTATGTAAAAAATTGTATTCGATTCTTAGCAATAAACATTGCATTTTGTATCATAAATCATTTTTAATATCTAAACATGCTTCAGGACGTAATTAGTTATGTTGAGTGCATTAAATCAACTGTATTCATAGAGTCTAATTAATATTCACTAAGTAATGTTCTACAGAACAACCACAGAAGCAATCACATATTATAATTTGATGAATATACATATGTTCAGCATATAAATTTCCCCGTTTTCCAGGAAACTGTTGGGCAAGATATATATATATATATATATATATATATATATATATATATAATGATAAAATTGTTAATTTTAATAATAATTTGATAAATATTTGATTGAATCCGTCGTTACTACGTGATAATTTAACATGATGAACAAAAACTAATTTGAATCTACTACGTTTATTATCACAAAAATACTTTGAAAAATATAACACTGCGATTGCAATTTCGGTCACTAGACCATCATCGGGCAGATTGAGTAATTAACACGTAGTAAATTCAAATTTAGTTTTTGTTCAATTTTATAAATAGTTGATTAGCTTCCAAATACTTTTTATAATCATTTAATTGAAATGAAAATTTTGTTTTATACATGTTCCTATAAAATGTTCATAAAATATACGTTCTATTTATATCCTGTCCATTTGTATAGTAAATTCACAGATATACTTTTATTCGTTAAACTATATATTTTCAGTAATAATTCGCAAATATTAATTTTATTCGTAATCTACAACGTATTAACAAATATTTCTTTCTTCAATAGATTAGTAATACCCACCATTAACTTTTCTTCCTTGAACAATATTTTGTAATATTTTACTTTATACATCAACAAAATTTTTCACATTCAAATTTCATTTATTCGTTTGCTGCTGCACAACAATTATATAATGAAAATATAAATTGTCTAAAAAGTCTTCATTTTTTCAACAGAGACATTACTGATTGGATAAAGAAATAGCTATGTTCAAAATTGAAACATAACTTTTTTCAAGTAATCAGAGGAATTATTCCAATAATTCAGATATTTTTTTGAGATGCTCTATCTTTATTATTGGACTATAATAATAATAATGAAATAAAATTATATGATAACTATAATAAGGCAGAAGGCTCTTACAATGTTGAGCTGAGTGATTCCTTCAACAGGTTTATTTTGTGAGCAATAAATAAATCAGAGGGCTTCGCCGGAGATTTCTGATTTCAAAATCAAAAACTCTATTTGCACGTGGACTGTTTTAAGCATGAATTAATTTTTTTCTCTGATTATTTTGCCGATTTATCCGACTTCTGTGATTATCACCGACAATTTTCCTGAGCTCTGATTGTGACATTTTTTAAAGGTGATTGTGCAAAATTCCAATCGGTTAAGCCGTTTAGGAAGATGTAGGTAACAACCAAAACTCGCAAGTCTTGTATTAGGAGCGTTCGCTCGACTCATTCTTCGTCCCAATCATCTCAATTATAGCTATATTTTTTTCTCGATAAAATGATATATAGTTCCCCTTTACTATGCCTTTATATCTCAAAATGGTAAAGTACAAAAAAAGAACTTAAACCAATAACTTGTTGATAACTTATCTTCTACTTATAAGTTTTTTCCATTGTTCACTACACGGCAATTTAGAAAATGATTCATAAAAAAATATTGGCGTCGACTTTTCTCGTAACTTTCAATTGATATATTTATTTATTAATCGATATTATTGGAAAACGGCATTCAAGATTCTCATGCAATTGGATATATAATTCAATGAAATCTTACTTTTGCAAGTGAATAGAATATAAGTCGCATGAAAAGGCTGAAATCATTTCATAATACTCGAATCTGGTTTCTGCATTGAGCAATTATAAAAAAACCAGTGAAGTAGGTATCCAATATCAGGTGACAGTTGCGCAATCGATTAAAATGCAATGAGACATATACCTATATCCAGTTAAATTCATAAAAAAATAGAGTCATATATCAATGAAATATCAAAAGAGTATTCGAATAGAAAAAAGCCTCATGATATATAATACTTATATATATATATATATATATATATATATATATATATATATATATATATATATATATATATATATATATTTATATATATATATATTTATATCTAATATATATGTATATATATATATATATCTATATATATATATATATATATATATATATATATATATTTATATATCTATCTATATTTCACATTTAGAACTTAGAGTTTTCAGAATTACTCTATACCAGTTCAAACCCAATTTATAGTACAAACAGTATTTTTGAAAAACATAATATTTTGCGAATTATTATCGCGAGGATCATTGTTTTTTCCAAATAAACATCAAATTATTCCCAAATTATAAAACTGACTTTTTAAATCTCCCGGGAAATGTGGACCTACTGTTCTTGTTAAGCGCACTTTGATGTGAAAAGGGTTTATTCTACTGAAGATATACATAAAGGGTTGAAAATTATAAGTTTCACGGAATACTTTTCCAAGCAACATATTCCGTATGTACAGGCTGTCCCATTTTCGATGTATCCTTACGGGGTAACTCGCTTATTTTTAAAGATAGAGTTTGGCGGTTTTTGCGAACGTTGGCTACTTTTTTGTGAATCCCACGATACCGAAAACAAAATTTTCATAGCTTGCTTCCTTTTTGAGATACAGGGCGAAATTGAAAATATTGCATTTCGGCCCCCCTCCTGTATCACAGCTGTCTTTCAACTCATAGTAAAAGTAAAAACTGTTTTTTATACACTTTTTTACGTAGAATCCAGTGGTGTGGTCAGATTTTCGAAATTAGCTGTCATTGTTTAGATATAAACCATTGTTATAATTTTTTTAAATGGGACACTCTGTATATTTTTCCATATTTTGCAACAAAAATGCTTTGCGCTTTTCAAAAATATATAATACTCATATAATATTCTAAGTATTAGCCCTGTATTCAGATAATTTTCTTTTTTTATGGCAAGTCAAGAGAAATATCACTTTAATAGATCGTTCGGCGCAATAAACAAAAATATCTCTTCCATTTATATAGGGTAGATTGAAATTTATTAATTAAAACATATTATTCATATAAGTTACTAAACAGAGATGCATTTAATATTTTTTATAACAAAAATAGAAACTTATATGAAACACTGCTACAAAACAAAGCTTTATTATTATTTTGTTGAAAATGTTTTGTAAATATCATTCAAATTACCTACTGCCCATTCTGTTAAAGACACAGCCGGCATCTTCTGAGGATAGCGCCAATCGACCACAGTTAAAACAAAAGTCTTATACCTAAGTATTCGAAAGCTTCTATCGTGGCATTCATTCTAGCATCTCGATTTTCGTGCCGCGTGTAGTTTATGTTATTTTTTATATAGCCCCATTTGAAGAAATCTAGTATAGATAAGTCAGGGGAACTTGGTAGCCAGTAAATGGAACCATTATTACTAATCCACTGGTTTTGGAATCTTTCATTAGGATCAAATTTTTCTATATTGAGCCAACGGAATTTCGCCAAGTAATTTCTGAATATCTTTGGTGATTCAAGTTACCGTCGAAAATGCGGTAGGCTAATATTCCTCCAAAAATGAAACAAGATAGATTAAAGCCGAATCTGCCTTGTTTTTGACGAACCACCGTAACGTGCTCATTTTTATTTGACCAATAACGATGATTATTTCGATTTAAAATGTCAGCGCTACTTATATGGCTTTATCGGACAATACCACTAAAAGCCAAAAATTTATATTTTCTCCCGTCTTTTTTATATACCACCTACAAAACTCAATTCGCTTCTCAGTTTCACCTGGGTGCAGATAATATATAGCTTGGGATATGTAGGTATATATATATATATATATATATATATATATATATATATATATATATATATATATATATATATATATATATATATATATATTTCAATATTTTTCGACTCAGTTATTTCCCTTCAGGCAACTTATGATTCCTATCTTATTATCTAACTGACACTCAGTAACTGGGTAATAGTAAATACCTTTTAAAATAGAGGTCCATCGTTTGATTTGGATTCAAACCAAATTGGTGATATATTTTATATGCACTTGCTTTTTTTATAGTCACCTACTAATTAGGCCCAGAGCGTATATATTCGATAAATAGTGTTTCTTTAGAGTTTAAATTTATTGTTATGTCAAATTGTTTAATAACTTATATTAAAAAATATTTTTTCAATGAAAACTTTTCGTTTTACGCTATACAAATGGAAGTGATATTTTTGTTTACTGCGCCGAACGATCTATTAAAGTGATATTTGTTTTGACTTGCCATAAAAAAAGAAAATTATCTTAATACAGGGCTAATACTATTAATTATTTTTGAAAAGCATTTGTGTTTTGAATATGGAAAAATATACAGTGTGTCTCATTTAAAAATTATAACATTGGGTTATATCTAAACAATGACAGCTCATTTCAAAAATCTGACTACGTCACAGGATTCTACGTGAAAAAGTGTATAAAATACAGTTTTTATTTTTACTATGAGTTAAAAGACAGCTGTGATACAGGAGGGGGGCCGAAATGCAATATTTCCAACTCTGTATTTTCGCCCTGTATCTCAAAAATGAAGTAAGCTATGAAAATTTTGTTTAAGGTATCGTTAGATTCACAAAAGAGTAGCTAACGTTCGCGAAAACCGCAAATCTTTATCTTTAAAAATAAGCGAGTTATCCCGTAAGGACATCGAAAATGGGACAGCCTGTACAGTGCTCACCTTATAGAAAATTTACTCTTCGTATAGAGTAGTTCGTATAGTTGTTCAATATACAAAATTACTTTGAATACTGACATATCTTGGTTAGGGATCTAAAATGACAGTCTTTGAAGAATACCTTCAAAATGAAGTACATCTTCTGTTATAGAATATGTAAAGGATGATTGATTGAAAGAAGAAATTTATTTCGTATAGTATAATGTACCTATAAAATTGAATAGTAGAAATAGTTCTTAACTTCTGACAAATATTATAGAATACGCACTCGGTTAATGGACAATACCTACTGATGAGGTCTGAAAATAACCGAAATGATTTTCTAATGATTCGATCGTCTACAAGGATTCACTTTGATGTTTCTCACTTCCATGTATATATATAATGGATATATATTATATATATATATATATATATATATATATATATATATATATATATATA
Source organism: Cynegetis impunctata (assembly GCA_030704885.1). Taxonomy (NCBI): domain Eukaryota; kingdom Metazoa; phylum Arthropoda; class Insecta; order Coleoptera; family Coccinellidae; genus Cynegetis; species Cynegetis impunctata. The sequence goes on from JARQZK010004379.1 coordinate 163,299, forward strand.
TATATATATATATATATATATATATATATATATATATATATATATATATATATATATATATATATATATATATATATATATATATATATATATAAGAAAGAGGAAGTCTTTGCTGACCAGTTAGGATAAAGCTAGGAGAAAACTCGTTGGGTACGCAGCATGCAGGAAGTATACTCTTATAACACTTTTTCCAATATTTCGACAATGTTTATTGTCATCATCAGGGAATGCTACAATATTATTACAAAGTGAAACTAGGACAAATAGTAGAAAAAACAACAATTAACTTACAGTGTCCATGAGATTGTATGCAAAGATCTTAAAACAAATTTAATCTTGACGTTAACAACAAAAGTGCACCTGTTCAGAACAAAGTCAGTGAGAGTAACTTATAAATGCCATCATCACCAAATTTGAAAAATTAAAGGCAGAAACAAACAGTCACATTAAAATTCAAATTATTGTAAAATTAATTTTTAAACACTACATCATACCGGTAATCACATCGTCGGCATGGAAACTAAAAAGTGAGGCTAAAGTGAGAACCACATATTTTTTTAAATTTCATTTCACTTTCCATGCCGACGATGTGATTACCAGTATGATGTAGTGTTTAAAAATTAATTTTACAATAATTTGAATTTTAATGTGACTGTTTGTTTCTGCCTTTAATTGTTCAAATTTGGTGATGATGGCATTTATAAGTTACTCTCACTGACTTTGTTCTCAACATGTGCACTTTTGTTGTTAACGTCAAGATTAAATTTGTTTTAAGATCTTTGCATACAATCTCATGGACACTCATTCCCTGATGATGACAATAAACATTGTCGAAATATTGGAAAAAGTGTTATAAGAGTATACTTCCTGCATGCTGCGTACCCAACGAGTTTTCTCCTAGCTTTATCCTAACTGGTCAGCAAAGACTTCCTCTTTCTTAAAATATATATATATATATATATATATATATTCGAATTGTTGTTGCCTGTGATTTATTTTTAATCTCTTGATAATTATTAGCAATAACAGGCTGGTTGAATCTTAAAAAACTCGATTTATTTTCTTCCATAACAGAGGATTTTATTATAAAAATTTCATTAAAAACAGCTACTTCCATATAAACGAACTATACCGATAATTTTTGCTTTACTTGTTTAATATTTTCCCAAAACTAATTTTCTTTTTTAATATCAATTTACTCTTTCTAAGATCTCTCGGATGGAATTAATCGCCTCCGTGGCAAAGTTTGACCAAATCTCCAATACCGGAGAGTTCAAACAATAAACCACAAATAAGTGATTTTCTTCCATAACAGAGGATTTTATTTATTAAACTATTTTCATCTCCTAATTTTCAATCCAATACTTAGCTACGCCGTTCTGATGAGGACCAAAGAGTCCGAAACACGTGTCAACGGCTGCTTCCATATAAACGTTCTATACCGATAATTCTGCTCTACTTTTTTAATATTTTCCCGTGACTAATTTCTTCTGTTAAATAAATAGTACTCTAATATTATTATTTTCGAACATTACATAGGTAAAAGGTTTCTGTAGTTTCCTTGCCTTCTAATGAAACAATTTTGAATGTTAATATTAGACTGAAAGAATTTTTAACAAGACAGATCAATATTCAATTTTATCAAGTCAATAAATGTCAAAGAATTTTCAATTTTGTTCAAAAATGTTGAATAACTATGAATGTCATAATGAAACGTCAATTTATTAATTAAATCGAGTTTTTTAAGATTCAACCAGCCTGTTATTGCTAATAATTATCAAGAGATTATATATATATATATATATATATATATATATATATATATATATATATATATATATATATATATATATATATATATATATATATATATATATATATATATATATATATATACTTTGAGCGGTAATCATCTCTGACCAGTTGAATAATAAACACTAATTGAATAATTGGGAATTATCAGAGTAAAAGGCCCATCTTAGTCCTGTACTATTTATTGACATATGTTTAGCTTTCGCAGCTTCACAGCTACTTCTTCAGAACATCTAAAAAAAATATACACACTACTAAAAGATCGTCTAAAATCAAAAAGAAGACGAGACAAGCTCGCAAGAAACAGTTTCCATTCAATTTACCCATATTGACTTACATCAATGTTAGGTTAGCGGATAACAGGTCATAATCCTAAAAACTGTTGGCAATCCAATCATCCATAAATCAAATCTGAAAGCTTGGTAACCTGTCCTCTTACAATTAACGGTCATTAAGATATTACAAAATTATTTTCAGAAAAATACTAAAATTGAGACCGAAAACACGTCATACGTCAACAATTGAATGTTTGATAGTCAACCTAAAAAACAAATTGACACATCTTTGACATTAGGTCAAGCTATAATTATCAATCTTCGAAACATTCTTTGTTTATACAAATTATACAAAAAAAAAATTCATAAGTATACTAATGCACTGTCATCAGTATCCCTTATGTTTTACTCTGACAATTCCCAATTATTCAAATATATATATATATATATATATATATATATATATATATATAAATATATATATATATATATATATATATATATATATATATATATATTTAATTATTTATTTGACTTGTTGTTGCCTGTGAACTATTTTTAACTTTTTGTTTATTATGAGCAATAACAGGCTTGGTGAATCTCAAAAAAACTCAAGAAAAGTTTTGAAAAAGCCAAGAATGTCGTGGCGAAACGTCAACTTTTTAATGAAATCGAGTTTTTTGAGATTCACCAAGCCTGTTATTGCTAATAACAGGCTTGGTATATATGGTATATATATATATATATATATATATATATATATATATATATATATATATATATATATATATATATATATATATATATATATATATATATACATATATCCCAGCGCTTCTAGGTTTGACTATTATAGTCAATCCTCCCGTCTAACTCAAACTCATAGTCAAAGCGCAAGTGAATGACGTTTTTCGGCCTTTGATTAAAGATTTTTGTCAAACCTAGGAGAAACTAATTTGGTCAGGCAAACGTCGAAACTTAATGTCATGTAATCGGGGTTTGACCAGTCAAACTTCAATTAGGTATTAGAATGTTGGATTAGGTATTATAAAACGATATTTTTTATTTCAATGTATATTGTTTTGATATTGTCGTAATTAAAATGAAAAATTTGTATTTATTCTCACATGGTGAGGCATTATTACATTTAGATTTGCACAATACGTTAGATCTTTTACATTAACATAATTTTAAAGAGCATTTTATAGCATTTCCTCTTAGAGACTTCGATATTAAGAAAGTGAGATCTCTACCACCATGACCACATTCCTGATGAGCACCTTCAATCACATCGAATAACTCGTCATCTGTAACGTGGTATTGTATATTTTTTGTATTTTATAATGACTTGCTCAATTGTATTTCGTCACCAAAACACACAATGTCGTAGCATGTGAGACGGCGATACTGTGAATACATTTTCTTTATAGCTATTTTAGGTGATTCTACCTCGCAGAACTGCTCATACATCTGTTTATTTCTTATATGAAATGAACACTTATCTTCATTCATATTAGTAATTTTCACTTTTGAAGCTTCTTTATTTACGTTTTCAGCAACAACACTGTTTGATACACTGATCTTTAATCTTACACACTCGTACTCTAGTACAAACAGGAAATGACAAAATAATTTATCGGTACACCAAAAGAGAACACGTATAATCCTGTTTAAACATGTTACAAGTACAGATCGACGTTTAACCGAGTCTGCTAGTCGCTTCTAGGATCGACTAGGCAAAGGCAAAGCCCGAAACAGATAATTTTACTTTCGACGTTCGACTAAAAAGTTAGGAACTTCTAGGTTTGACTAAAAATACTTCGGTCAAAGGCCAATATATATATATATATATATATACATATATATATATATATATATATATATATATATATATATATATATATATATATATATATATATATATATATATATATATAAATAAATATATATAAATATAAAATAGAATATATATATATATATATATATATATATATGTAAATATACATGTATATGATATGTATATATCGAATATTATTCAGGCTGTATGTTGCTCGAACATTTCAATAAACTACATACAAGCATAAAATTCTGCTATCAGTAATTCCTTGTCAAGAAAATTTCATGTAAGTAAAACCATATTTGCTTCTACTTATTTCTTAATTTTTTACCGAAATCTCGAAGAAGAGAAAAATAGTATCTATGACTATGCTGGTTTTTCTCAATATTCGCTAAAATCTTATTGTGGAAAATAAATCTACTCCCATTCAACTTTCTCATTTATTGCGATTATATATATATATATATATATATATATATATATATTTATATATATATATATATATATATATATATATATATATATATATATATATATATATTCTTCTTCTTCCGGTGCCATACCCGGTTTCGGGCGTAGGCGACCTCTCTACAACTATTCTTACTGTGCGTGATACAGTGATATACGAATAGAAGGGACCTACAGTTTTACGACGGTTCCGAGCGTCTTCATAGAGAGGCTTTACTAGAAGAAAACTTCTCGGTGGTTTGCCATTGCCTTCCGAGAGGTGGCTCCGCATTAATTCGTTGGTTCGACCGGGATTCGATCCAGGGACCTTCTCTTCAGTCGCCCAACGCACTGACCACTGAACTACGGAGCCACACACACACACACACACACACACACACACACACACACACACACACACACACACACACACACATATATATATATATATATATATATATATATATATATATATATAGACATATAAATAAAATGAATAATATTACAATTGGTAAGTTTTAGTTACTTTCCATAGCAAATTCAATGTAACAAGAATTTAACGGTAAAAGCAATATACTTTGTTTTCTATCACTTTTTAATAATAGTATATTTTTATACTAGGTAGTATAGAAAAGCTGGATTTCTTCAGAAAGTAGGTATAGTGTTTATTCATGATGAAAATTGATACATTGTGGGAAACTCGGATTCTAAATTTCGGAACGTTGTATAGGGGAGAACAAAAAATAGAAATTTCGATCAAGACTAAACTAGGTACTCTTATTTTCGACATTATTGAAAAATTTTATTTAAAATAGTTTTTTTTTGAATTTGAAAATAATTTTCAGATTTGAAATCATAACCACCTACGCAACAGAACAAATAATTAAAAATAATCTCATATATCACTTTGTTAGCAATGGAAGGAAGAAATTTGAGGATTTAGTGAATGATTATTCAAGTTTCTGAAAGTTTTTGTAATTTGGTTTTTATTTATGTTCAATACATATGCAAATTAGTACTAGGTGCCCTTTAAGGTAACACTATGATTAAAGTGATCGTAAACTTACTGCTTTGTATCACTTGGTTGTTTAGCTTTAATTAATTTAATAAATTATCTTGCCATTGAATCATACTAATAGTTATTATGGACATACATATATTGAATTCTCCTCAACAGAGTGAAATATCAAATTTGCACCAACAAAAGTTACAAATTTAAATCATTTTCAAAAATCATCTATATACTAGTTGTAATAATAAGTTGGACTACATTTAACATTGAAATAATACTATAGTAATATGAGGGAAGCGCCTAATATATATATATATATATATATATATATATATATATATATATATATATATATATATATATATATGAGATACTATTACTCTTTATGAGGCTAGGACCATAAAAAAATAGATTTTTTTTGTTTTTTTTTGCATCGATGATTGTTATTTCAAATCTGAATATTGTTTCAGAAAAAAACAACTTTTTAAATAAAATTTTTCAATAATAAATAAAAGAAGTATACTCTTGATCAAATTCCTATGTTTTTTCTCCCTTGTACACCATTCAGAAATTTAGAATTTCGACATCTCATATACAAATTTTCGAAAATGCACCAATTTTCTTCAAGAATAAAATTTTCTGACAAATGGATTAAAAAAAATTTCCTATATGGTGCAAACTTTTTGAAACTCACTGCATATATACCTATATAAATTCAGTCATCCTGATTTTAAAATTATAATTCTGCAAACCAACATTTCATTGAGATTGGAAATTCATTAAGTTTGAATCTATTCTTGTGATTATTTCAAGCAATAATCTTGATATTCAAAGTAGCATTTCTAAGGTTAGGTTTTATTTCCTTGTTATTGATTGCACGAAATATCCAGTTGCAATATTATCGATTGCTAATCAAATTCATACTGTAGCAAATAATGAAACGATTCGTTACTTGAAACAACGTAATATCGTTTTTGTCAGTAGACATATTTGTAGATGGAATAATTTAATTTCAGATACTTTCATAAACATCTAGTTGACCTTATTAATTCGATTGAATATAAAATGCTCAACTCATTACATGAACTTATTGTGACTTATAATAACGGACCAATTTTCAAAAACAGCTTGTCATTATATGCAATGTGAAGAATCTGACGACGTTTTACAATGCTGTCAATTACTTGTATTTGCTCGATTTCTGCATGATAATAAAGCATTAAAAGAAGAGTAACTGTTTTCCAAATGACTGGAAACGAGGCAAGGTGTTGATGAAATAAGTCTATATTTTGAGGAATATCGTCTTCAGTGGCTAATGCTTGATTCCAGCTCTGGTTTTGCTGCATTGATATAACGAAAAATCCATCTGCAAGATCAACATATTGCGTTAGTCGTCGCCAAGCATTGGCTGCCAAAAAACCCTCCCAGAATGCTTGGCTATTGTGTTCAAAATAGTTATGAAAGTTGTTAACTTCATCAAAAGCAGTGCACTGAATATTCGTCTTTTCAAACAATTATGCTCTGATATGAACTCTGAACACTAAAGTCTTCTTTTCCACACATTGGCTTCCCCAAGGAAATATTTGTAACTTAAGGAAAACATAATATTGCTGAAACAGTTCTGTTAGGCCGAATATCAAATAAGCTTTCATTATTTATTCATTTATGAATTTGTTTATTTGGTCTACTGCTTCTATCGAGTGTAGTCATTATCGGACTATAGGTATCTTACACTTTCAAGTACATTTATATATTTTTCAAAAATTCGAGTATTAACGTATTTTCATAATTTCTATTCAATATGTCTGCCATGTTATCGTCAATTTTCAGAGTTTCCTGTTGAGTAGTTGATCTCTTGCAGCAGTTTACGCAAGTTGGTGATTCTTTTTTTTATTAGGTAGTCTCATGCGTGATGCGTTTATGACCAGTATTATTTAGTTGATTTTTTTACTTAAATAAATAAATTGAACATTCAACTCCAAGAGTCGGTAAATTTAAAGTTTCACGGCATTGACAATATATTTGCATATGAAGGTAAAATCAATGCGTTTATCGCAAACAGCGAGTTATGAATTAACAAGATCAAAAGTGACAATTTTTCTGCGTTCGATAATTTGTATACAATGCCAAGGAAAATGAAGAAATACAAAACAAATATGATACTCCATTTAACAAATTTGAAAAGTGAATTCAGTCGTTATTTTCCGGACTGCGAAGACAAAAAGTATTCAGAAACTGGTTCGCAATCCTTCCATTGTCAGAGTGTTTGAGTTCTTAATGAAATTGAAGAAACATTGTGCGGAAATAATTCGAGAAATTTCACATTTCATTATGGTCCAATCCTTAGTAAATCATGGATAAAACGCTCCACAAACTTATGTAAAAACCCAAATTTATATACAAATTTGAGGAAGAAATATTGTTGTCCACAAATAAGAATGAACTCGATGAGTTACTTGAGGTTTTCAATAAAAAATAAGTTGTTCGCGAAATCCGTAGCATCAGAAAGAACAATCAACTATATATTCAATCACAATATGCCCATAAAAGTAAACACATATAGATGAAATATAGAATAATGAAACTATAGCCATACTTATCTTCCATTACAGAAATATAAAGAAAAGTCGAGAACTTTTTAGTAGTATTTCAGTTGATTATAGAACCCTTTCAGGTTTCGGAGGACATGTCAATAACTACTTGGCAAGAGGCTTCCTGTTTTTTTCAGATAAAAATTACGTAGATTGGGAATCGTCAGGCGTAGGTAGATGACGTGAGGGGGTGGTTAACAATGGAGTTTGAATTGATATCATAGTAAATGAATAAAGTATAAACTTTAAAATAAAAACACTTGGCTTATGTTTCACAATATAAAAAATATTTAGATACTGTATTTAGCAGTAACGAAAAGTCGACATGTTTCGAGTTATGAAATCATTATCAAGACTGACTACAGGAGAGTATTACATCCTAATTTATAAAACAGACAAAAGCAAAGGTGATACCTGAAAATCAATTTGTTCGTTTACAAAGGGTAATTGACTATTATGGGCGGAACTTATTTCGAGAATTTCAAGAAGGTCAAGGAGTTTTCCTTTGTTACCTGAATGTAACAATTTGGTTTTGTTGAAATCCAGGAAGTGATTGAATTTTATACAATGTTCAGAGAAGCCAGTGGTATTTTTGTTTTGTAAAATTGACTTTTTATGTTCTTCAACACGAATATTTATATTCCTTCCTGTCTGTCCAATATAGAAAGCAGGACATTCGTCGCAAAATATTTTTTTTTCATCTCTAAATATCGCTTAACAATATTTTTAACTCATAGTAAATGAATCAAATAAGATAGAAAAACTCGAACGGATGAATAACATTAGCAATGCACAAAGTCCAGTATAAAATATTGTTCCATTCAACATGTTGAATTCCTTACGAAAAAATTCATAAGACAACTCAAACAAAAAAATTAATAATAGGCATCAATCGTTCTTGTAAAACATCCAAAATATTTACCAAATGAAAGAATAAAACTAAAGTACCTAAAGGAAGAGTCGAATATAATATACCAAATATCATAAAGTGAGGGATAATATAGGACAAACTACACAATTACTAAGAAATTATGTGCCTTGGATACATTTTCATGACGCTACAGTATTGGCTGGCGAAGACATCTATGGCAAACGTAGATTTTTGGAAATGCATTTCATCAACCAAAAGGACAACCCAAAAAACAAAAAATTAACACAGGTGGATTGAGCAGCATATATACCTACTTACCTAATGTCAGATACAATCGACAATAACAGTGACAAATATTTCGAACAGGTGGATGAACAATATGACATCCAACCAAGACCAATATATGCAGAGAAAACTCCAAATTTCCCATTTATATCAACCTTCTTCAGGACCACCTATGGCTAAGACATCCATATATAGACATACAATTTATATCAACATATGAAGACAATCATTAATTTAAAACCTCAACTTTGTGATTGTATTTCGGATTAGGTGTTTTTTTCTACATTAAATGTTTCTCATTATTTTAGTAAGTCTTGAGGATGAGTGGAAATATAGGTACTCGAAAGCTTGGCAGAACAATGAAGAGTATCAATTAATAACTCCTAAAATTCAGTTTTACAAATTTCTTTCTCTCTCTCTCCCTAGAAACTTTTGTAGTTATGTCCAAAACATAGATAAAGTGAATAAAAAAATCAATAAATTAAAACAGGGAACTTAGATGTTAACACAGTGATGATACCGCAGGAACTGAAGGGTTGGAACCAGTATTTTTAGAGAAACGAATTTTCGAAAATATCGTTCGGGAAAGAGAAGTTAACTTCCTGATAATTCAAATATACGCCTAGTTTTACAATTTTCATACGGAAACCCAAATTATTTCCTAAATAAGAAAAAGCGTAAGACTTTCTGAAAAGATTTCTATAAGCCAATTAAGTTCTGTCAGAAATGAAATATCCCGGACAAACAAACAGTTTTGCTCACATTTTCTACAATTTTAGCAGGAAATCCGGTTAGCCTGAGTAACTCTCTGAAATGTATACTTGCCAATGAAACTACTGAAAATTGTACAAATGAACAGATAGCTAGAGAAACATTTTAAAAAACGGGTGTGCAGCAGAGCTTTGACACTAATGTCGTATTTTCCTCTCTTATTGTTATTTTCTAACTATATATTTTCTTGAGAATCATGGTACTGGAGGTCTTAAATGGAATTGAAAAGCACTATCGCACTCCATTGTTGACTTTCGATGTAATGCAATAGTCTGTTATTTCAATAAATGAAACGATTTACCAAAGGAGCTAACTAAAATATTACGAGCTTGAATAGCTTCTTTGAAGATTTCGTATAAATTGGTTAATAATAATATACAATGTGAAATGTTATAAACTAGATGTTCAGTGTAATAATTGGATATACTATATAAAGTAAACAAGGAAAAATCTTCAATAATTCGATGTTACCAAAAATAAATCTTCCAAGCGAGCTGGTTATATGTATTTCTCGACGCGAAATCTGGATTCACAATGCAAAAGTGAATCATAGAAAATGTCAAGTCGCCCCGACTGAAGATCTGCACACAGCTATTTCGATATTATTAGATCTCTTCAGTGCAGCTTACTCCACTCGCAGTGAATTAACATAATTTGTAATGTTCCCCAATACAAATCAAACAACCCATAACGCCCTCCGCAAAGATATTGTTGAATAACAATTCACCATTCAGACCGAAAACGCAGAATTACGTCGAGAGAACAAATACTTCCTGACATGAAGATGCCTACTCTGCAACAGTGGCGTATTGAAGAACCTTAAGAAATATGTTAATTTAATTCGGGTAAAGTAAGCTGCACTGAAGAGGTCTAATAAGATCGAAACAGCTGTATGCAGACATTTTCTATAATTCACTGTTGCATTGTAAATGTGGATTTCGTGTCGGGGAATACACATAACCATTTCCCTTGGAAGATAGTTTGATAGTTTTTAAATTATTGAAGAAGTTTTCTTCCATACTTTATGTGGTAAATGAAATTGTCTTTGGTCAACTAGTATATTTTTCATAAGCTAATTGTTAATTTTTGAATACCTGTTATCCCAAGTAATAGACCAAGCTACAGAGATTTATTTCTAGGGAGCATTTTGTGTAAAAAGTGTTAGAAGAAAACCAGCTGCGCCATTGTTTGTAAAATAGTTCCATATGATATAGTGATATGTTTTTCACTCGACTTTATTATTTATAACTTTGTTATTAACAATTTAATGAAAAAAATCGCTGAAACTATCAAAGTAATCGTGATGGTGTCAATAGATTAATTGTAGAAAATGAAAAGACGAAGAAAATGAGAAGTAGGAAGACTCGATCAGACCCTTAGTTTAAGAGAAAATCGGAAAAAACCGTCCAAACTGCAGTTTTTTCAAAATTTTTTAACTCGGTTATTTTTTGAGTTGTACCGTAGATACTCCGGCCAGTATTAGTTATTGATATAGACTTCATTTGTGCGAAGATTAGGAACTGTCCGATGCATAGTTTTTGATCTGTGGCCATTTGATTATGTTACTATGCAATTTTCCAGCAGACCTGAATGCGACAGGTATGGGCCGATTTCAATTTACTAAAAAGATTTTGAAAGCAGAATTCTCATAGTTCAAAACATTCATCTTGGGTTTTCATAAAAACGCTGCGAAATATGTTAAAAATAAAGCTGAACATGACGAAAAACGGCCAAGCGCGTGAGAGTAGTTGAAGAGTGGGGGTAGAGCAGCAGGCAAGGAGAAGTATGACATTCGAAAGCGTCAGCATATTGAACATGTCAGTAATTTCTAAACGTTGTCAGATAATAATTGTAAACCCCCACTCTTCAACTACTCTCACGTGCTCTGCCGTTTTTCGTGTTCAGCTTTATTTTCAACATATTTCTCAGCGTTTTTATGAAAAACCAAGATGAACGTTTTGAACTATGAGAATTTTATTTTCAAAATCTTTTTATTAAATTGAAATCGGACCATACCTGTCGCATTCAGGTCTGCTGGAAAATTGCATAGTAACATAATCAAATGGCCACAGATCAAAAACTATGCATCGGACAGTTTCTGATCTTCGCACAAATGAAGTTTATATCAATAGCTATAACTCAAAAAATAAGCGAGTTATGAATTTTTGAAAAAACTGCATTTTGTCCGGTTTTTTCCGATTTCCTCTCAAACTAAGGGTCTGACCGACTCGTCCCACTTCTCATTTTCTTCGTCTTTTCATTTTCTACAATTAGTCTATCAACACCATCACGTTTACTCTGATAGTTTCATTTTTATAAGCAAAAAACTAAAAAAAACGATTTTTTGCATAAAATTGTTAATAACAAAGATATAAATAATAAAGTCGAGTGAAAAACATATCACTATATCATATGAAACTATTTTACAAACAATGGCGCAGCTGGTTTTCTTCTAACACTTTTTACATGAAAAAATCTCTGTAGCTTGGCCTAAAGTTTAAAGTTTTCCATTTGCACCCGCAAGCCACTGAAAATTCATAGGTATACCTAATATTCAATAAACTTCATTCATATGATTTGCTCATCTAATCCTTATCGAATTTAGGAAGTTCGGTATTGATCAAAAAGATCCCATTTAGACTTCCTTTTCAATCAAATTAAGGAAGTTAACTATTAGATTCTAATTTGAAACTACGTTTGTCTTCAGTTTCGAGGAATTGACGATTATTATAGTATCGAAAATTTGTTTCACCATTTCGAATTAATGAAAAATATTATTTCAGCAATTTCATCTCTGATCACCGACAGATAAATCTTTAATATGATACGGATGTTGCTTATTAGAACATATTTCGTATCCGGCTGAATATAGAGGAATAAACGGTTCTCTTTTAATTTAACTATCAGAGATTTATCAATCTATTCGCTTTATTACATTTTAGATAACATAAGTCATGTGTTTAATTTTTCAGGAAATTGAAATTGAAGAAAATATAAACAAAATGAAATTGTTCGTTTTTCAGACATTTACACTAAATTACAAAGCATTGTAATGGATGTTTCGCCATTACAAAAAGGTTTCTGAAAATTATTAGTGTCCAAATAAGTCTTAGTAGTGATGTGAGTCGCAATGTTATGAAATTTTGTGTAAATCTCATGAAAATCAGAGTTTTTATTTTCTTCCTCGTTCAAATGGATTCACATCAAGTAATGCAATATTCAAATATTACAATGAATAACACACAACGAAAATAGTCGAGTATGAAATATCTACATATTGTTTAGACGCACTTAATATTCAAGATTTCAATAAATTTTATAGATGCTTATTTTTTTTTCACACTAAATAAAAAAAAAATAGAACTTATGTCAATAAAAGAGTTTTCTTTCATTGACATAAGTTCTATTTTTTAAATGAATTCACAAGTTTTTGTGTATTTTTTATTCTCATTCTTATTATTACTTTTTGTTATGTAAATGTTCCGCTTATTTACGAATGAGGACTAGTCATTGAAATTGCATTCTGTACCTATGTTACTCAAAATGGTATATTCAGGTATGTCAATAAAATATCAGTTGTAACTTATGTTGAGGTTAATGATGTCATACTCACTTCCCATGAAAACAACAATCATGGAGTAAGTATTTTCCAGCATTTCAGCTTAGTAGGTAAAGTGCGATATATATATATATATATATATATATATATATATATATATATATATATTTTTTTTTTTTTTGGAAGGGAAATCGCGCAGCGAAATAAAAGAGCGTTTGGATGCTGTGTACGGTGACTCTTTTCCTTCGATGGCGACCGTAAAAATTGGTTTAAAGAGTTTCAACGTGGTCGCACGTCGGTTTTTGATGAGCCACGCCTAGGTGCTCTGAAAACGGCTACCACGAAGGATAAGGTTACAAAAATCCGCGATCTCGTATTGGCAGACCGCCGATTAGAAGATGCGAGAGATAGCTGAGACAATAGGCATCTCAAAAGACCGCGTGGGTCATATCCTGCATGAAGTAATAGCATGAGAAAGCTGTCTGCATGATGGGTGCCGCGTTTGCTCATTCCGGACAACAAGCGCAACTGATGTGAGACCACTTCAGAGCAATGTTTGAAGCTGTTCAAGCGCAAAGGAGGCGAAGGAATTTCTGCGTCGTTTCGTGACCGTCGACGAAACATAGATCCACTGGACCAAGTAACAGTCAAAACAGTGGACTTCAGCCGATGAACGTGATCCGAAGAAGGCGAAGGCTGTCTTATCGGCCGTAAAAGTGATGGTCACCATTTTCTGGGATTCACAAGCTGTAGTCTACATCGGCTACCTGGAGAAGGGTAAGACAGTCACAGGGCTCTTCTATGCCAAATTATTGGGCCGATTCTACAACGAATTGCAGAAAACACGGCCCCATTTGAAGAATAAAAAAGTGCTCTTTCACCATGATAACGCACCGACTCACATCTCCGCCGTCGCTTTGGTTAAATTGGTAGAATTACGCTACAAACTGCTGCCCCATCCACCGTGTTTTCCAGATTTAACCCCGTGCGACTTCTTCTTGTTTCCAAACTTGAAAAAGTCACTGGTCAGTCAGAAATTTGGGTCAAACGAGGAGGTTATCGCCGTTACGAAGGCCTACTTTGCAGACCTACAGAAAACATATTTTTCAGGCGGGTTGAAGAAGTTGAAGCATCGCTAGGCAAGTGTATCGAGCTAAAAGGAGACCAAGTTGAGAAATAAATCGGCACTTTTAAAAAATGTATATATATATATATATATGCGAATCTCGCAAACAGCTCTTAGGATTTGGATGAAATTTTTTAAAAACGCAATTTTTCACAAAACAAAATATTCCTGAAGCATCCGCTGTCATGCTGACAATTTCATATACTTAACGCTATCTCGTAAATTTTTGTGGTAGGTACTTATATTGTTGCCGCTGGATGATTATCAACTGTTACCTTAAAATGTTGAGAGATGGCGCTATATGAAATTATCTAGATGTTGGATGTTTTTATTTTGATCAGACCAAGAATAAGGTTAATTTTCAATTTGAATTTAATTTGTGCACATCAGAAGCCTACAAAAACTTCCAAGAAAACAGTTAACATTAATTTACGTTCGTATCTGAATATATCTTCCGAAAAAATACAATTTTTAAAATTTCAGTTTCACATTATAAAGCTCATGACGATATGTGTGTTAGAATACTGATTCTATATAATTATTCTAATGATGAAGCTATTCAAAAATGGCGAAATATTGGGACATTAAGAACCAGCTATTTCATTCAGCCTACTAACCGCTAAACCGATAATTTCCAATCCTTTTGATTTCATACAACGGTCGATAACCAAACTATATATATTATTTCTAATATAGGGCACGACTCCTGTGAATATACTCGTAAGTGATTTATACTTATTACTAAGAATACGTTTCGTTTTCCTAAAAATTTTCCTAAATAGAAAATTTATTTATATATTTGCTATTTTCGAGTCATACTTTGTATAAATTATGGATTGTTGAACTTTTCATTGCTACATACTTTATGACATATAGAGTTACTTCTTTACCAGAACACCATTCGAAGAATTTCTATAAATATATAATATCATGAGGTTAACTGGAACCTCAGAATATTTTTAAACTGAGTAACTAGCCTGTGAAGGACTATATTGAACCGCCAGATTTAATGTAATTAATTTAATCTGTTGAAATACATAAGCCAAACTAATTCAGTTCTAAACTATTCACAAAATATTTAGATTAAAAATATATTTCATGTCATAGAATATTATCAGGAAGAAAATGAAATAGTTTGTATTATATGAGGAAATATATTTTGATATAATAGAATTGCCAATCCTGGCAATTTGAAAATGTTTATGCATTTATTATTGAAACGTGTGGATTAAAGGATGAACCTTATCATAGAGTTCTAGAGCAGACATTGAGAAGAAAATGATGATATCCAACATCCTGTTTCTTTTAAGTCTATGGTAGTAATGTTCTGTATATTTGTTACTAGTGATGGAATTTGTTCTGCGTTCTACAGGATAGATGAAAAATCGTGATTTCAGCTTAAGCTACAAACTTTGTACGTAGACAATTTTTCAAACGGAATACCCTGTATATTATCCAATAATCAGGAAGACAATTGAAATTTTTTGTTGTTCATATATCTAAATCTATATACATAAAATTCGTGTTAGTTAAACCATTTATAACTCAAGAACGACTGGTACTAATTTGAAGATTTGTAGGATTCATCACCTCCTCGAATAGCAGAATCACTATTAATATATCAGAAAGATTCACGTAAAAAAAATACTCGAATCGAAATGTAACACAAAATTAGAGAAAAAACGACATCTGTCAAGTTTTTTGGTAAAAAACATTCCAAATCATAGATTGATAACACAGAATGTAAAGTTATCCAAATACATAAAAATACTCGAATCGAAATGTAAACAAAAATATAGAGTACCAATGACAATAACTGATCAAATCGGTTCGTCTCAATTATTCCACACCATAGGTTGACAAGAAAGAATGTAATGAGAAATTCTCGGAACGTACCATTACCGCTGCCTGTCAGTATATGAGCTGTAAATCGTGAAAGAGTGAATATTTTTTGTTGTACCGCCTGTGCCGTTTGTAAACCGAGGATTGTGGGTTCGAGTCCCACCTTGCTCTTGGGTGTTGTGTATGTCCGAAACTTAGTGGTTCTATATATAGGATTAAATTGTTGGGTAATGTACATCGTTTGCAAGCCCATTGGCCGTTCGGAACCGGCGTTAAACTGTAGGTCCCTCGAGATAAAAAAAATTTTTTTTTTATGTTGTCTGTGATTTGTTTTAGAAAAAGCATATAAAGGTTACTTCATATGTGCCTGGCTTACCTACCACCGCATAATTTACATGTGAAGTTTGGCTGGGTAGTCGTCATGCTTTGAAATCTAAACCAACCAAAACTATGCAATGGAACGCGTTTGGTGATAATTAAACTGATGCACAATGTGATTCACGCGACGATACTCAAAGGAAACTTTAAAGGCGAGAAAGTTCTAATTCCGAAAATTCCTATGATCCCAACCGATTTACCCTTTGAATTTAAACAAATTCAATTTCCGATTCGTCTTGCATTCACCATGACGGTTAACAAATCACAAGGCCAATCCTTGAGTGTTTGTCTGAATTTAGAAAATGTATTTTTTTCTCATGGTCAAGTGCCGGCAAATCATTCTCTTTATTTTTTATTGCAACTGATAACAAATCGAAAAATGTCGTATTTCACAAGGTGCTTCAGTGAAGAGAATCAACCCAAGTGTAACCCATGTAGCAGCATAGATGACTTCAATAAAGCAAATGTCTTGTCGATACGACATTATCCTAAACAACTATTGAAATTAATAAATATTTTGAGTTCATTTTATTACGTTAATTATGTTTAGCTAAAAGGTATTTCAAAAGAAGAACTCACGGAAATCATGAGAAAGTTGGACAGGATCAGCAGAGAACATGGTCTTGCGTTGAACAAAAAGAAAACACAAATTATGATAATAGACCGCAACCCTTCCAATGCTAGACAGATCGATGGTTTTGAGGTGATTGAGAAATTTAATTAATTAGGATCACTTATTACAAACAAAGGCGGTTGTGACGAAGAAATCAAACGCAGACTGGCCATAGCACGTAACTCAACAATGAAACTAACTCGAATATGGAAAGACTCTGCAATATCTCAGCGCAACAAACTGAAATTATTGAACTCCTTGATCTTTCCTATTGCCACATATGCCTCTGAGACCTGGACTTTAAAAATGGCCAATCGAAGGAAAATAGATACGTTTGAAATGTTGGCCTACAGAAGAATGCTGCGAATCTCATACACAGAACATCGTACCAACGTATCAATTCTTAAGAAACTAAAAATCACCACAAGGCTATCAACCAGGATAAACCAATCATATTTACGCTTTTTTGGACACATTCCAAGAAGAACGAATGGGCTGGAAAATCTTATTATAGAGGGAAAAATCAATGGCAAACGACCAAGGGGAAGGTCTCCGACGCGCTGGGTGGATCAAACCAAAGAAATCATTGATCACGATCTGCATGAAGCTTCTCTTGTAGCTCAAGACAGAGAAGGATGGAGAACTACGATCCGAGCAATTGAGACGTGATGTCACCATACTCTCACGAGAGTGAACAGACAAGAGAGAGAGATAAGGTATTCATTGACTGTGGGTCAGCTAGTAGTTTCTATAAAAATCTAATTAATTTGGCGTTATTATATTATGCATCGCTGAAACCTATCATTATGAAAATTTGACTATAGGTGCATTATTATTAAAATGTTAATATATATATATATATATATATATATATATATATATATATATATATATATATATATATATATATAATCTTTTGATAATTATTAGCAATAACAGGCTTGTTGAATCTCAAAAAACTCGATTTTATTAAAAAGTTGACGTTTTGCCACGACATTCGTGGCTTTATCAGAACTTTTGAAAAAATTGAAATTTCTTTGACATTTATTGATTTGAAAAAATTTGAATAGAAAAAGACTACTATGTCTCACTAAAATTTTTTTCGGCTGTGGCCGTTCTTTGTTATTTATTACGTGCTATTCAGTCCAATATTAACATTCAAATCTGTTATTATAAGATGGTAAGGGAAACCACAGAAACCTTCACCCACGTAATGTGAAGGTTTCTGTGGTTCCCTTCCCATCTAATATCAACGGACCTGTCTGTTGATATTGGACTAAATAGCACGTAATTGGTAGCTGAAGACGGCCACAGCCGCAATGAGAAATTTTTGAAAACAAGATAAATAGTACCCTATTCTTTGACTTTTCAAAATCAAAATAATTTGAACCTATTTCGAACATTACGTGGGTAAAGGTTTCTGTGGTTTCCCTTACCATCTAATAATAACAGATTTGAATGTTAATATTGGATGAATAGCACGTAATAAATAACAAAGAACGGCCACAGCCGAAAAAATTTTTAGTGAGACATAGTAGTCTTTTTCTATTCAAATTTTTTCAAATCAATAAATGTCAAAGAAATTTCAATTTTTTCAAAAGTTTTGATAAAGCCACGAATGTCGCGGCGAAACGTCAACTTTTTAATAAAATCGAGTTTTTTGAGATTCAACAAGCCTGTTATTGCTAATAATTATCAAAAGATTAGAAATAGTTACAAGGCAACAACAATTCGAATGAATAATTATATATATATATATATATATATATATATATATATATATAAGTATATATATATATATATATATATATATATATATATAAATATATATATATTCATTATCCAGTTATGGTGGTATTTATTGAAGCATTATTCATGATTCATTTTTTTTATAATGATTGATGATAATTAAAGGGTAATGTTGAACTTGTCTTGAATACGAAACCTCCTCAAGCACTTCTCTGAATATATCCGTTAGAAATAATTAATTTTCGCTGAGCATTCAAAACTAATGAGGAAATCGAACATAGGATACTGTCAAATGTAATGTTGGAATATAGAATTTATCTTGAATCATTCTACATAATTCATGTCAAAAAGAGATGTTCATTTTGTAGCTCCTCCTACCGAAGGGGTTGAATTCCAACAAATATGCGAGCAGTTGAATGAAATGAGACACTTCTTTTATCTTCCTTCACTGTGCCACATGCTGGAGATCGATATTTACACCAAGATCTCCAAACAGAAAGTTTTGCATCGTCTTATCATTTGAAAGCATTGTATATGAGACCTTTACTTCAAATTTGAAGTAAAATTGCTAAAATTTCGGAGGATATTCTATTTATAGACTTCCCCCATTACATAAAGTAAATGTAATTCGGCTGTGTAGTTTTTTGTCATAACAAAACTTTGGAAGTGCGAAATTGCCTTAAGTGTTTCTGTCAATTTTGTTGACAGCGTCAGTGTCAGAGTGAAAGCATTTCGTTATAACAATAGTTCACTTATTGCTAGAGATTTCCCTATTCACCTTGTTGAATACATTGAAGGGAAAACTTCTAAATATAAGAACGGGGTGTAAGTTATACCTACATGATGAATATAAATAAAGGGTTTGATATTACTACAATTATATATAAATATACCTCCATTGTCCTATAAAGTGCCAAATAATTCAAATGATTCCTGGAGATGATATAATTAAATGTTGGTCCTACTCCGAACGAAAGTATTGAAGTTAATATGATTTGAATCAAACAATTATGTATAAGATGTATTCAAGCTCTAAACAGTTGTATTTCGAATGAAAAACGAATTTGTAGTGTCATTAAATATGATACGATAAGAAATTTGAAACTTTTTTGTTTAGTTTGAGTAAATTCACAAATAACCATGATGTTGTTCTTCCTTGACAACAGAGTATTCAAACATAAAATACACATATTTAGTAAGTAAAACTATTTTAAATACCTGATGAGACACATTGATCTTGTTCAGGGGGAAGATAGTAGCATGATACTTGAAAATATAATTGCCCCTGTATCATACACAGTTATCGTTTCTCGAAACTTCAATTGCAAGCGAAATTTTTCAGTAAACTCAATCATTTAATTGTCTTCAAACCGTACTTTTTGAATTTTATTAGTTCATGTGGGAGTAGTTTCTTGTACTAGATATATTCTGACTTAAGGTAATAACAAAAATGGAACAAAGAAGTTTGAATTACGGTAGGTATATTATAGTTTTAATTATAGATTGTTTGACTGAGTAACTTGCAGGAGTATTACGGATATATGAATCTACAAGTACGAATAAAAGTAATTTGGGTTTCTTATTGGTAAATAATAAGGACAGACAAACAGTCTTCGAGAAATCTGGTCTATAAAAATATAATATATTGGTCTTAAACTGGTAGAAACATCGGCACCAGATTGGAAGAACATAATAAATCAATGATCCAAAATAGGAGCATTGTATACAAAACAATCATTTTATAGATTTCGATTACCCAGAAATACTATATCCATTTAACAAAGGAAAGAGAATAGACATCTTAGAGGCTATGGAGACTAAATCCTCAAGCTCAAGAAACTCATTCATCACTAATCACCAAATAGACCTCACTCATCAAACCAGTATTATAAATAAAATAAATGTATACAATGCATTCTTTTTCCTCATTTTCGATACATGATCCCAATATGGGTTAAATGTGGCGTTGTTTTGTTTAAATCTATGCAAACTTTACAGAATAAAGTATTAAAGATTCGTTTCTCATATGATTGGCTTGTGCCTACAGATCAGCTATACAGGGAGTTGGGTGTATGTCGTTTGGGTGAGTTACTGGAGTTGGAACAGTGTAAGCATATCCATAAAATAATAACTAAAACAATTAAATGTAATACAGCTTTAACGTTTAATAGGGATCTCAATCTATATAATACAAGAGATAGTAATAATATATATCTAGAAATTGTAAGAAGTAATACTGGACTCAGTAATTCATTAAGTAGAGCTGTATGTCGGCACAATCAATTACCAATAAGTGTTAAAAACATCATAAATTATGCTGTATTTTTGAAAAAGCTCAAACAACATTTGAGGCTATAAATACTTAGTTAATTTTGAAAAGTGTATATTTACTATTATATCCATAGTTTAATGTTGATTTAGAAAAATTCAATATTAGAAAAAAAGCTAAGAATTTTTATTTTAGTTATCATAGTTTCATAAAATCTAGAAATTTAATATTAGTAATTACCTAGGCTTATAATTGAGGACTGTTGCGCACACCATTGATAGGTCGGGAAATTATATTTGTTGTTGATTCCGATACCAGTGTTTGATACACTTTTTAGGAAGTTGTTGATGATATTATATCTGTGTATATTTTCTGAAATGAACATTAAAAAAAATAGATAGATTGAAAATAGATAAAAAAAATTGTTTCATTTTCAATTTTAGTATGTCATCAGCTCTTGATAATGGTTTAATAGCACGAAACATATATGGATTAAATTTAACTAAGAGGAGGCGAAGACCTCCAAAGAGATGGACAGAATCGTGGTCTTCAATATCTCAGGAGAACTGAAGGTTGGAAAATACAGGCCTAAGGCCTACGATATGTGGAAGAAGAAGAAGAAGATTTAACTAATTTTAATGGAATCAAGCCAAGTGTTTCACTTCATTTGATTGATAATTTTGAAATATCTACCAAGTGTCAATCCAGCAGTCAATTGACATGAACAAGTATGTCTTCCAAAATTTGAGTTACCATTGGAACTAAGTTATTTTATTGAAACTTGGAGTATTTTTCAAAATTTCAATTCTCAACTAAAACTAACAGTCCGAAAATATGTTTTTCTGCTAATATTGTTATCAGAAAATATGTTCCATTGAACCTGGCCCTAATGAGAATATTAATTTCATTCTACTAAATTCTGAATAAAGTTGTCTCTTTTAAAAAGATCGTTGTTTTAAATAGTTTCCGTTTGCTCTCGGAATAATATATAAGTCCTAACATACATATTTCTGATTTTTTGATTTACCTTATAACTCTCAAACGTTCCGGCCCATTTGATTCCACGACACCTTTCGTCAATTTTTCAATTTTTTAACCCAACTGAACAAGTGTTTTCGTTGATGTTAACAATAAAGTTATTATTACGAAATAATTTTAGATTCAGGTTATTTCAATAATTTTAATTTTTAGAGAAAAAAGTGAATATGACAACTCAGAGAGTAGCTATCAAACTATTTCTTGCAAAAATTGTTTTAATGAAATTGATGTAATTACGAAAAATGTGTATTTAATCACTTTTCAATAATTTAATGAATTTAAGTAATTTGAAATTTCTAAGGGGTTGTTAAATATAATAGAGGATTAACTAAATAAATATTATGTTGAAATATGCCTCTTTTGAAAATAAAAACAACGTATGAAGAATGGGAATTTTACAAGAAGTTTAAGAATATATTTAATAATTGATTGGATTACTTATTTACTTAGAAATGATATCTTTCATACAATTCTTGGAATGAAAACAAATTCCTTCGATATTATAAAAATTTATTATTAACATAGGACGTCTACATGAATATAAAGCATTTGAACATTACGATTATTATCTTAATTGAAAATAATTTCTTTGAGATAAGTGCTAATTATGAGTTTCAACAACTTGAAACTGCACTCAATAGCATAAATACTATCGTAGGTCAGAAAGGCCTCAAAATATGACTGAACATTCATAACTATCATATCTGGTAACGATCTTCATTGCATATTTGTGTTGAATAAATTCAATTCATCAATAATTGTTGAGTTCCGTTTACGTCGATATTGTATTAGTAACATTAAAGTGGCTCCGTAGTTGAGTGGTCAGTGCGTTGGGCTACTGAACAGAAGATAGATCGAATCCCGGCCGAACCAACAAAATAATGCGGAGCCACCTCTCGGAAGGCAATGGCAAACTACCGAGAAGTATTCTGCCTTGTAAAGCCTCTCTATAAAAACGTTAATCATCGTAAAACTGTAGGTCCCTTCTATTAGTGTATCATTGTATCATGCACAACACGAATAGTTGTAGAGAGTCCGCGTACGCCCGAAACCGAGTACGTCACCGGAAGAAGAAGAACATTAAAAAAACTTTCAACATAATTTATTACAGTTTCGTTTAGCAGGATCTTCCTCACTTATACCACTTGCATATTTGTATATATATATATATATATATATATATATATATATATATATATATATATATATGTATATATATATATATATATATATATATATATATATATATTTTTATATATATATATATATATATATATATATATATATATATATATATATATTTATATATATATATATATATAAATATATATATATATATATATATATATATATATATATATATAGAATAGTAATTCACTCCAAGTCAAGTAAGAAGAAGCTGCACTAAAGAGATCTAATAGAATCGAAACAGCAGTATTTTCTATAATTCACTGTTGCATGCAGATTTCGGATCGCGGAATATAGATATAAAAAAACCTTGGAAGATTTTTTGATAATTTTGTATTATTGAAGAAGTTTCCTTGTTCACTTTATGTGATAAGGGAGTTGTTAACTTGTTCAATTTGACAAGTTATTCATTTGATTTTTGTTGAATATCATTGATTTTCCGGAAATTTGATCATATTTATTGAATTTATTTTCTGTAAATTGATCATTTCAAGAATAACTTATGAATATATACTTAAATAAACTAGGTAGGTGGTGTATGTTTATTGACAAAATATTATATATTTTTTACCGAAAAATGTTGGGAAAATCTGGATTTCTATGGTAATTTTCCGAAATGCAGACCCCCGTTGTATTGTGAATAATTTATTATCTCGGAAATATGGCTCATTTACTACCACCTCACCCAATGAAAATAATTCGAAACTTCATTGACGAAAAATTTCCATTGTAGAAAATAGTAAAAACACTCTTTATTTCTCTAGCGATCTAAGCCACAAAATGAGCAAGGCAGCGTTATTTATCTTCAATCAAAAAATGTGTATTTGGTGCTTAAGAAATCAAATACAAAAAATTTTAAATATAAGTCATTATTGTGTTTGTTTTCTCATTTCTTTGAAAAATTTCCCAGAATTGGAAAACGCTCATTTAATTTTATTTTTTTTTACTCAATTTCTGACGTCTGAAGAATTTATAATAATTTATTGAAATTATTCAATGAGTATCATTAAATATACAGTATTGCGAAATGGCTACCAAAAAATCTTAATGTTATAAAGTTATTCCTTTCAAATTACAAAATATTAAACTTCATAATTCTTGATAATTGATACTTTTAATTATTGAAAATCAGTAAATAGTTGAGAGAAGTTTTTTTTAATTTTTAATGATAATTTAATTTTGAAGGGATGCGGTGATAAAGAGCATGAGAAAATTTGAATAATAAAACTAACGCTGATGATTTCGAACAAAGAAAATAAAACAAAATTCAATTTTATCTTTAGAAAAATTAACATAATTTCCGTAATAATGATGAATATATTTTGAGCCATGTGTAATAGTATATTGTATACCTAGGCGGTAAAGTGGTATTTTTCAGGCCGAAGGAAGATATGGACAGGCGAGGCGCAGCCGAGCCTGGCCACTTCTTGAGGACTGAAAAATCACTTTACTGCCATGGTTTACACATGATTTTTTATCCTACAAAATAATTGTTGGTAAGATTTTTTCTATAAAAATTTTATTTTATAATATGAAATTCATAACTATGAGTCATTATTTTTTAAAGTGACATTAAAATCGGATTACGTATAGTACATTTAACAAAAGAGATTCCTTGCTTGGATAAATTTGATAACAGTACTTGTATTTTTTTACCTTGCTTGGAGGCACACCACTCCATAAATAATTTGTATTCGAGGTTATATGTCGCTTTAGATTTATTCGGTAATAAGTCTAGCGTGACCTGGTTAGCTATATCAGTTATTTCAGGTGGGGTGAGATACATTATTTCTTCTGATTCAGACTCCATAACTTAGAACAAATATCAAAATACGACAACTTATGATTGAATTGACAACTGCTAAATACATAGATAAAGGATGCGTTCGGCTCAAGGCTAAATATTTATTTTCATACTGACGTTTAATTGTCAACTGGCGCGCCAGCTAGCGTGAAAACGTAAAAATTATTTTACCGCCTAGCCGAGAAAAGGTCTACTTTCTCGCCTCCGTAAAGCTGGTAAAATTCAACTTTCTTATAGTGTAGGATAAAAATGAATTTTAATAACAAAATTACTGCTAATTATTTCGAATAAGGTAAACTATGAAAAATTGTTATTTCTTTTCACTGAAGTAACGAAAATGTAATTCTATCACATGATTATTGAAGAACAAGTCTTGCTATTCAGAAATGAATGCGGCAAACTACTTATTCAATCTCGATCGAGTATAAATAAATTCTACGATGAAAGTTCCTAACAGGCAATTGAAAAGTGAATTTTTATAAGAGTCGAACAAGCAATTGAACAAATTCACGAGTTAATGTTACGGAAAGAACATATCGAAGTGACTTTACATTCAACTAATTAGCATTTAGAAACTTATACTTGTGTATTGAAATATTCAATGAAAATAAAAAAACAATTTGGCGATTCCTAATTTTCTTATTTACTTTAAATCAAATGTATGATTTTCTTAATATTTCCATGGATGGTAATACATAGAATTTTTTTCATTGTTCATAGAATTAATCATAGTCATTAAATATATATAAAACGAAATAATGAAAATCAATTAAATTTTGGAAATTTTTTCGAATTTTTCATCTTGGAATTGAATATACGAATTTTTTTCGAGATACGAGTGCATTTCATAATAAAAATTGTATAAATTTACTTACAAAAAATAATGATTCCAAAATACTTTAAACAGTATCAAAAGTGCGTGAGGAGCAATCGAACCGAAACACAGAGCACGAGGTGCGTCCGCACAAGCACGACAGGAGTGACAGACTGTTGAACGCTCTCCCTGATTATGCCATAAGTATGTGAGAACTACTGATGGAATCTTAGTAGCCCGAGATATTGCTAGAATTCATATTAATCAAAAATACATACATATATATATATATATATATATTTATATATATATATATATATATATATATATATATATATATATATATATATATATATATATATATATATATATATATATATATATATATATATATATATATATATATATATATATATAATATATATATATATATATATATATATATATATATATATATATATATATATATATATATATATATATATATATATATATATATATATATATATATATATATATATATGCAATCTCCAGAAAAGGGCTCTTAGAATCATTCTCAAATTAGAACACAGGGAATCATGTAGAGGAAAATTCAAGAAACATGGCATACTAACTATTATAGCAATGCATATACAGGAATGTCTAATTTTTGTCTTCAAAAACAAAAATAAATTTGAATTGAACTCATCTAACATATATAACACAAGAACAACAAACCTGAAATATCCCAGTCACAAAAAAACATCTACAGAAAAAGGTCCAAAATATAAATGTATAAAGTATTTCAACACAATGCCAGAAATGATAAAAAGTGAAACTAGATTGAATATCTATAAAAAAAAAATATACAAGATATTGCTTGATATAGAACCATTCAAGAATTTTTTGTAGGGGTTGGAAATCTGAAGAAAAACATCTAACTAGCATTATCTTTGTCATCAATTAATTTATTTTTTGACTATATTTCATTTCAAAGATTATAGTGAGTCATTGTATCTTTTATTTGAAATAAATATTATTATTATTATATATATATATATATATATATATATATATATATATATATATATAGTATATACTATAATATATATATATATATATATATATATATATATATATCTATATATATATATATATAATTATATATTATTTATTTGTATTGTTGTTGCCTGTGAACTATTTTTAACTTTTTGATAATTATTAGCAATAACAGGCTTGGTGAACCTCAAAAAAAATTTTAGAAATAGAGAAAGATCAATAACGCAGAGAAACTTTAAAAATGTTACATATTCAGAAAAATTTAAATAAAGTCATAAATGATAGAAGAGATATAAAACATTTAAGTTCAGTATGCGCAGATTTAATTCTTTAATTTTTCTAAGAAACAACGTAAATCAAGACAAAATAATGCAACAAATAAACTCTAACCATAACAACTCATCTTCTTCAACAAAATCTAGACATCTGAAATTTTCAATTTTTCTAAAAAAGGTACATTTTAGATCATGTGATCTCCAAAATTACAAGTAATGTCTTTTTAAAGACAAATCCAACAATCAAATATTTTAAACCTATTCTGTACAATACGTGGGTGAAGGTTTCTGTGATTCCCTTCCCATTTAATATCAACAGCCCTGACTGTTGATATTGGACTAAATAGCACGTAATTAATAACTGAAGACGGCCACAGCCGTAATAAAAATTTTTTGAAAAAAGATAAATAGTACCCTATTCTTTGGCTTTTCAAAATCAAAATAATTTCAACCTATTTCGAACATTACGTAGGTAAAGGTTTCTGTGGTTTCCTTTACCATCTAATAATAACAGATTTGAATGTTAATATTGGACTGAATAGCACGTAATAAATAATAGAGAACGGCCACAGCCGAAAAAAATTTTGATGAAACATAGTAGTCTTTTTTAACTATTCAAAGTTTTTTCAAATCAATAGATGTCAAAGAAATTTCAATTTTTTCAAAAGTTTTGATAAAGCCACGAATGTCGTGGCGAAACGTCAACTTTTTAATAAAATCGAGTTTTTTGAGATTCAACAAGTCTGTTATTGCTAATAATTATCAAAAGATTAGAAATAGTTGACAACAATTCGAATGAATATATATATATATATATATATATATATATATATATATATATATATATATATATATATAATTTTTTTATGAGTTTTTATGTTCTTGGTTTTGGGCACAATCAAAACTTCCTCAATATAAGTTTTAAGTCATATAATTATTTTTAACAATAACAATACATTATATGTCGTATTTGTGACCTTTCGAACGATTTTCCAGATATTGGCTGGTTTGTCCTATATATACACCCTCACAGTTGTTACATGGAATTTGGTAAATAACGTTCCTTTTTTTATTTCAAGTTTATTGAAGTTCTGAGATAATAAATTATATCTTTTGTGACACGTTTTAACAAATACTCCCAAAAATAAAAAAGGTAATGTTATTTACCAAATACCATGTAACAACTGTGAGGGTGTATATATAAGACAAACCAGCCAATATCTGGAAAATCGTTTAAAAGGTCACAAACACGACAAGAAAAATGCAGCAGCTCTGACAAATCATGAAGTTACGAAAGGTCATAAATTCAACTATGAAAATACTAAAATCCTGAGATAGGAGGCCTCGGTAGACCAGCGGTAATGTGTACCGCCTTGTACCATTTGTAAACCGAGGATTGTGGGTTCGAGTCCCACCTTGCTCTTGGGTGTTGTGTATGACCGGAATTTAGTGGTTCTATATATGATTAAATTGTTGGTAATGTACATCGTTTACAAGCCCATTGAATCCTGAGAATAGAACCAATACATAAAAAAAGAGAATTTCATGAAATGAGTGAAACCCAAAAAAAAAACAAAAATTCAATCAATGACAAAAAAGGTGTCAACAAAGTAGACACGATAAATCGCTCTCTGATACAGTCGTTGTGAGAGGCAGTTGAATGTTCGAAGTGAAGGATCGGTTATAAAAGTGCAAATGTGTTGTGGAAAATATAATATATTGTTATTGTTAAAAATAAGTTGTTATATATAATTGTGTAAAGCCTCATTGTAGATGCGACGAAGATATATTCACGCTCAAAGGTAAAAATGTGATACCATTAATTTATATCCCTTTAAAACAATACATCTTTTTGTTAGGTATTAAGAAATATAGATTTGAGAAAGGATGAAAATCCAGCCGAATTGTTACCCATTCTTATTATATGACTTATATTGGGGAACGTTTTGACGTTTTTATAAATTATCTAGCGGATCGACCTCAAAGCGTCAGGATCGGGAACGTGATCAGTAATCCAAAAACAGTGCAGTATGGTGTGCCGCAAGGTACTGTAATTGGACCAATATTATTTAACATCTGTTTGAATTACTTATTCAGTCTTGATGTGAGGTGAAAATTAGTTGCCTATGAGGACGATACTGTGGTTTGTTTTCATGAAAAAACATGACATTTAGCAAGAGAACAATTGAAGTCTGGTTTTATGAAAATTAAAAACTTTTTGGACACTTTCAAACTAACTTTGAATATTCAGAAATCGTGCTATGTTGCTTTTTCTATTACATCAGCAAACAGACCTGACTTTGATCAAATACAATTTGATGAACTAAATGAAACTAAGAAAGTTTTAAAGTCGGTACTTCTCAAGAAAGGATATTACAGTGTTAGAGAGTACCTGGCTCATAAATTTATTTTGTAATATTAGTTTAACCTGACATGTCCAATACATTACAAAATGTCAAAATGGATGTAATAAAATTATTATTATTATTATTATTATTATTATAAACTTTGCAAGAAGCTGCTTGTGTGAGGTATTTAGGGGTAATTATCGATACAAATCTAAAATGGGACCAACATGCGCTCTATCTATGTAAAAAGATTCGATGCTTGATCCACAAGTTTTACAAACTCCGCAAAATATTAGACAGAAAACTCCTTATTACAATTTAGAAGGCACTTGTTGAGCCCTTACTTAGATATAGAAATCGCCTCTTTATAAACTATTTGGCTCCTAAATTTTATAATGTAATTCCTTTTCATATAAGAAATATAGAAAATATGAGTCGTTTCACTAACTTATTTGAAGAGTACCTGTTTTCAAATATGGATTTATTTACGTGTTTATTTTAGGGTTGTATTTTTATGATCTGTGTATTTTCTGTGATAAAAAAAACCGAAAAAATCAATTTAATAGACTGCATGGCTGTGAATACTTAAGTGTCATAATTACATTAAATAAGTACTATGATTTACACTAATTAGATTATTATGCACATACAGGTGTTTTCACTTAGGTGTTTTGTTGCTACTTGGATATATTTAAAATTTAAAAATTGTAAACCTTGTTTCAATGTAATTTAAAAAATTGTTTGAATAAATTGAATATATATATGTATATATATATATATATATATATGTATATATATATATATATATATATATATATATATATATATATATATATATATATATATATATATATATATATATATATATATATATATATATATATATATATATATATATATATATATATATATATATATATATATATATATATATATATATATATATATATATAATCTCTTGATAATTATTAGCAATAACAGACTGGTTGAATCTTAAAAAACTCGATTTAATTAATAAATTGACGTTTCACTATGATATTCATAGTTATTCAAAATTTTTGAATAATTTTCATTAAAAACGGCTACTTCCATATAAACGAACTATACCGATAATTTTTGCTTTACTTGTTTAATATTTCCCAAAACTAATTTGCTTTTTTAATGTTAATTTACTCTTTCTGAGATCTCTCGGATGGAATTAATCGCCTCCATGGCAAAGTTTGACCAAATCTCCCATACCGGAGAGTTCAAACAATAAACCACAAATAAGTGATTTTCTTCCATAACAGAGGATTTTATTATAAAAATTTCATTAAAAACGGCTACTTCCATATAAACGAACTATACCGATAATTTTTGCTTTACTTGTTTAATATTTTCCCAAAACTAATTTTCTTTTTTAATATCAATTTACTCTTTCTAAGATCTCTCGGATTGGAATTAATCGCCTCCGTGGGCTAAGTTTGACCAAATCTCCCATACCGGAGAGTTCAAACAATAAACCACAAATAAGTGATTTTCTTCCATAACAGAGATTTTATTTATTAAACTATTTTCATCTCCAAATTTTCAATCCAATACTTAGCTACGCCGTTCTGATGAGGACCAAAAGAGTCCGAAACACGTGTCAACGGCTGCTTCCATATAAACGTTCTATACCGATAATTCTGCTCTACTTTTTTAATATTTTCCCGTGACTAATTTCTTTCTGTTAAATAAATAGTACCCTATTATTATTATTTTCGAACATTACATAGGTA
>JARQZK010004379.1:200000-290000 GCA_030704885.1 Cynegetis impunctata
AAAGTAGACATCTCATGTCAGGAAGTTTGTATTCTAGCGACGGGTTTCTGCATTTTCGATCTCAGCGGTAAATTGTTGGTTTCCAATATCTTTGGTGGATGGCGCTCTGGGTTGTTATACAGATAGTAGTCTGACCATGATTTGTATTGGGGAAAAGTAAATACTGAATAAATATGAAGGTGCATGGAATATTTCGGTTTCTACTTCAGATCCAGATCACACTCACAAGTATGGTCACAACCTGCAATAAGTGATTATTTTTCAAGATGATGTTGAAATAGTGTAGACCGTCAAATTTTAGTGAATAGTAGATTTTTTGTAAATACAATTTTCTTTTCAGTAATTTACTGAATTTAAAGGGGTATTCAGCAAAACAATGTATGAGCAAGTTCCATTATTGAGCATATCTATTTTTTATAGCAAAATTCATAGTAGTTCGCGAAATAATGTAAGAATTGTTCCAAATGCAATACATTTATATATTTTTACTACAAGTGCTCGAAACACACCATGTTTTCATTCTTTCGTCTCTTTCAACAGTGTTCAGTGTAACTACTTATTTTTTTGAGATTGTATTCTGGCAAAAAATATAATCGTAACTTTTATTCAAATGTTATAAAAAACTAACAAGATTAAAATAATACAGTTACTGTACTTACCACCCTCTAAAGAAACTTCCACAAAAATTTACTTATACACAAATAATACTTCACCGTTTGGCTGTTAGCGTTAGATAGATACCCGTATAGTCGTATAGCGAATTAGGCGGACATTTGGCATATTTACGTTGAGACGGTGGGGGTGCAGCAAGAAATTCATCAATCCATGATCTTTATGCATTGTCCCAATGCTCTCGGACATTGACCGAATAACTTCAAACATTAGGTGATGAACGCAGTGCATTGCTATGATGAACTATACATAGGTTAATGTTTTCAATCATTAATGTTATGCCTATTGAACATAGCTTTATTAAAAGAGGGATTATGACAATGTGTCGTGATGATTAAAGGTACATAGTATTGATCACTATGTAGTCATTAACTTGATGTATTTTTTACATTGTTCTGATGTAAATAACATTATAAGGATGACTTTTTTCATTAGATTCATGATTCAATTACATTATCACAATGACATAGATTTCATTATAACAACCAAATCGTTGATTGATCAATCACAGAAATTCATTATTATCAATAAATTTTGGACATTGTCCTAATGAAAAATACGTTATGATAATGAATATGCGGTTAATCATTGGCAGTGATTGATATCAGGCTCATTATTTTTTTCTGTGGGGGTCTAACTCGAAGTATAGTATGGTAATTAATTCGCTAATGTGAAATGATGGAACTATAAATTGTAAACTGAGACACAGAAAATTAAGTAATATTCACAAAGATTCTACTGGAAAATTATTTCAACTGCTTGGCATATTTCCACAAAACTCTTTCATTATTGTTTTAGTTTATTAATCACGAAGATATATTGATTGGCATATCAATCAAATTCGTGCTTAGAATAGGTTTTTTTATAATTTTCAATATTGTTGCTCTTAAAATTCTTTAATTGTCTTGATTTCCCATAACCTCCTTCAATATTATTAAAAATAAATTAAATTTTTTTTTACTAAGCGTAGGTGATTGAAAAGAATACGACTTTTACTTCAGCATATGTAATTTGCAATTATACCGGTGGTGAACTTAATTTTTCTTGAGCTATTCACAACATATATAGGTACCAAGTCTCCATCTGTCTTAACGTGTTCACAATTGGGGATTAGCTGTCAAATGAGGATAACTCTCCCCTATATTTTGTCTACTGAAGTAGTGGCTACTTCATTTAGTTTCAACCTACATAAGAAATGACATTTAAGGACTCAGGATGTTAATTTTAAAAATTAAAATTATAAATTTTGAAGAGTTCCAGGTATTTTTATAACTTCGCACCGAAACCATAATTCGTGAAAAGAATTGTTGATAATCTTAGAGAAGCCATGAATAACATATTTCGAGCCGATTAATCAGAATTTCAATGAATATTACTGAATAAAACAAAACAAATCGATTTTGTCTTTGTTTAGTTGAATTCTGAAATCTTGATGCTTTCTTCATTTCTCAAATGTTAGTTTTGTAATTCTAAGAGTGATAAAGTAAAAAAAGTAAAAAAAAAAATAAGCTATACATGAAGTCATATTACCGTTGTCGAAAACTGAATACACGTTTATAACTTTTCTAAGCAGATATGTGCTGAGTCATCAAAAAATTAATATTAGAAACAATGTTATCCACTTCCATCTAAATTTTACCGATTCCTTCTTTTGAGAAGACCATTTGAAAATAATTCATTCGGATATTCATTTATTTTCAATTAATAAATATTTTTCAATTAACTGTTTCAATTGCATCAAATGTTTTGTTCGGAACAATAATTATCTACATTGATGATTTCAGCGTATTCTTTACGAACATAAATTACAGGGTTTTAATTTTACCATTTTCAAGTAGTCCTGCTATTAATTAAACCTTATTTCTGTTACATTGGAAACCACAACCCATTCTGTAGTTGCGACGGTCTATATTTTTCTCTTTTCTATTATGTGTAAGTAATTCTATATTTGTATCATTTCGTCAGTAGAGTTTCGCAAGAAGTTAAGAAGTCATTCGGAGAATTACAAAATGCAAATAATGTTGTACGATGGATGATTTGTTTATAGTACTTGATTTTGTCATCGCCTTACCAGCGCCGTAGCAATATCGCAACCGACCCGGGCTCTAAGCTACACTCCCGGACCCCTATGCATTTTCATTTTACTTTGTGCTACTTACTGTTGTTTATACCTTTATATATACTTCTTAAATCAACAACTTTGCTCGTTAATGAAATAAAAGACTATATATTAACTATAAACTTGAGGGGTTGACCCCTTAGGGGAAAATAAATCTTGTTCCCACGACCAAAGGCGCAATTTTGTAGAAATAGAGTTGAAAGTTTGTATCTAGGTAGTTTCGTATGATATCTTGAATGGGATTGGTTTTGGTTCGAATTGGTTGGGGGGTTGAGCCCCCGGGGGAAGAAATAAATCTTATTTACACGATAAAGGTGGCAATTTTGGAGTAAAAGGGTTGAGAGTTTGTAAGTAGGTATTTTTGAAAGATATCTTGGATGAAGTTTGATTTTGGTTCGAATTGATTGGGGGGTTGGCCCCCTGGGGGAAGAAATGAATCTTGTTTACATGATAAAGGCCTAATTTTGGAGCAATAGGATTGAAAGTTTGTGAGTAAATAGTTTCTTATGATATATTGAATGGAATTGGTTTTGGTGCGAATTTTTTGGGGGTTGACCCCCCAGGGGAGGATATAAATCTTGTTTACACGATAGAAGCTGCAATTTTGGGACCATAGAGTTGAAACTTTGTAGGTAGGTAGTTTCGTATGATAATTTGGATGGTATTCATTTCCATATGAATTGGTTGGGAGGTTGACCCCCCGGAGGAGGAAATTAATCTTGTTCACGCGGTAAAGGGTGCAATTTTGTAGCAATAGGGTTGAAAGTTTGTGAGTACGTAGTTTCGTATGATATCTTGGATGCGACTGGTAATGGGACGAATTGGTTGGGAGATTGACCCCTAGGGGAGGAAGTAAGTATTGTTTACACATTAGAGGGCAATTTTTTTTTGGATTTGGTACAAAAATCAAGAATGAATGCATAGATTTTTCAAGCTGGATATGTTATGAAAATCTGCTTTTCTAATGCAGCTCACTGCGATAGAGTTTTTTTTAAAATTATTACAAGTCATCTATCCAAGCCTTATTATTAGATGTCAAAATAATTTTTAGTCCTTCAGAACAGATTTAAAAAATATGGGAATTTTTGCTTTATTTTTTTGTTAGTCCAACTGTGGGCCCTTTGAAGTCGCGGGCCTGATTTAACCGAACCCACGGAACCATTGTAGCTACGGCGCTGCGCCTTACAATATTCAACTTACAATGAAATTGTGAAATATTGTGTCTATCAACTACATCTTGATTTGCTTTTATTTGCTGATCTTTTAACTGTATTTGTTACTCCACATATGGAAAATATTCATATACTTTTTTTCAACAGGAAGAATGTATTCTGGTGTCACAGAAATTCAACTTCATGGTAGTCTTCACAAATTTCCTGCGGAACGTTCAGACCTGTTATATGGATGATTGATTATAATAACCGAATTCTTGTTTTATAATTGACTTTATTTAATTGTCATTAATATATTCTCTACGACAAATATTTTTAATAATTCAATGTGTGTTTATATATATCAGGGGTAGTTTTTATCACAAGAATGTTTTGCAATAAACTGTTGTCACACCTGTAGTCTAATAGGTGCAAAACATTGATGAATTTACGCACACGTAGAATTTAAAATAAAATTGATTTTTTTGAAGACGAAAATTTCTTCAATTTTTTGTTTGAGTGAGGAAAATTTTTCATAGAGGTCATACATAAGATTTTTAGATATATTTTTTAGCAATCTATCAATGGCTCGTGGTGCACTTCTTACTGAAACATACTTATTACTGAAACACCCTGCATATTATTTGAGGCGCCAAAAAAGAGGTCTAAGTGAATTGATATAATATGGGTAATTATTAATAATACTTATCTAATAAAATTGACTATATACTATAAACAAATTTATTAGGATGAAAAATTTTTGAGTTTCCGCCAACTTAAACTTAAAGTATCAAAATGCCGAATTACACTGGTATGTAGATCGGAAACATATTAATATATAAAAATATTCGCAATATTCTATTCATAGTGCGATATTTCTTGCGAAACATTTCAAAATATTTCTCGAATTTTCTCACCTGTAACATGAAATCAGTTTGTAAATTTATTTTCTTAATTTTCTTCTGCTTTTTGATCCTATGTCTGAAATTTTATTCTAAAACGGAAATTATATCAATTTGATAATTTCTTCATTTTTACCAAAATCTTGGATTCTTAGCTCATAATCTTCACTTGAACTAAAGACATCATGAGCGATTGACCAAGATTGGCTTTGCAATCGACCGGTCAATCGAGATCGACTTGTTGGCCACCCCTGATATACATTAAGGTACAAACAAATCAGCGCGACTTTGAATTTACCAGTGAGACTGATTTAAAGTTATAAATAACTTCTCATTGTTTCCGCTAGAAAGTAAAGCTTAACTCATCACGACGCTGTTTGAGTCTAACTAACCATTAGACAAAAGTGATATACTCGACTATAATTCTTCATTCATCACTGGCTAACGATAGATAGTCCCTGCGGCATTCAAAATCAAACTACTTAGGTATGGTCCTTATCGGCTGGTTAAAGAAGATTAGAAATGTCCATTAATTCTCTAATGAATCAAGAATTATACATGAAATTAAGTCCAAAAGTGCTACCAGCTATTGAATCAGATATCTACCTATATATAAACAAAGGTGTTAACCTCAATGAACAATTTAAATGGAAATTCGAAGTAACCATTAATTCCATACATAATAACATTGTATTCACTTTGGAAATGGAAAAATATAACTGTGTTAATTTTCCACAGTGCAAAATGATTACATTTCTCCGATATATCAAATACAATAATTAAATAAATAACAAATTGGGTAGAAAGGGTAAATACAAAAATGGTTGAAAATATAATTAGTAAAAAAAGGAATTCCATTCTAACCTGTTAGTCAGGTAGTTCTCTAATTTAAAAAAAAAGAAGGGGGCTTGTTGAATGTTCAATTTGGCTATTCAATTGTAGACTTGAATGTTTGTATTTATTGATCTGTAATGATTTTAGAAAATTTAGTTCAATTCCCCTACTTTCAGCATTTAATATTTTATATCACGAAATATCGGTCTCTTCAGTTAATAATCTAAATGCATTATAGTCTTGTAAATAGTTTGAAATATTGCAAGAAAGGTTTTATTTCACCTTTAGTATTAAAATATAAGAAGAAGCTTCACAAAACATCCAAATAGGAATTAAGAATAAGTTATAAAAGCCGAACAGATAGTTTATTTCATATATAACCAAATCTGTAAAAGCTGTCTCCACATCCAGAAAGGCTACGCAATGCAAAACAGCTGGTTCCTAGTTTCATGACCTAGGCATCTATGTGTCTATCCCAAAGTAATTCCTGATCCATTCGAACCCCTAGGAATTTAATTTGATAGCAGTCATTAACAGTCCCCGTGTTCCTCAAAGGAAATACCATCCTATGAGTCTTTTCTTTGTTCAGGAGCAGCAGGTTTGCGCTGAACCAAGTCTCCAGTATCTCGTGTATACCAGTCAGCTGCTCCACTGCATCTGTAACTGATGTTTTGGCAACCGAGGCTGTAGTATCATCGGCAAAAAGCATGTACTGTATAGAAGTATCGGACACTACCAAATCATTAATGTAGATTAAAAATAGGATCGGTCCTAACACTGATCCTTGTGGTACTCCAGTTGTCACTTTGCTCATCGCTGATGAGGTCCGGCAACCTTTACCAGTTGGTTTTTGTTAGAAAGGTTGAAGTCAAGAGCCGGATACCACCTGCAGTGCAGTTATATGACCGAAGCTTGCCCAAAATAACCTGGTGGGATACACAGTCAAAGGCCTTACTCAAATCACAAAATAGTGTAGCCCTAAATTGTAGATCGTCAAATCATTTGAGTATATGTCCAACCAAATCCAAAATGCCCAAAACTGCTCCCCTGTCTCTCCTAAAAGCAAATTTGGTCCTAGTTGAATAACCACTTACCTCAAAATAATGTGCAATTCTAGTTTGCATGCATTTATCCACTATTTTTGACATAATTGGCATTAATGATATGGGTCTATAGTTCTCTGGCAATAAATCATTTCCTAAAAATTAAGTATCATAGTTGATTTAACAAAATTATCTTTAGAATATGGGAAACTGATGATCGTGTTATAATTCATGCCACAGTCAACCAGATTTTCAAGAAAAATATTCCTCGTTGATTTTCGATTGTTTTTTTGAAAATCAAGTTACTAAACCAATCATAAACTATAATATTTAAGGAATCGTCGTTAACTCCAGTTTGAACTATCACGAATATTTCTCCAGTACCTATTGTCAAATTGGCAGCACAGAAGCTTAGTTATCTTTTTCAAGCTATTAATCTTTTTATGCAGAGCAGCCATTCTTGATTTATAAGCGCTACGTGAATCCACTATTAGAATACTGCTTTCAAGTTTGGAGCTCTGCACCTATGCACGCCTTGCACCTACTTAATTCAATTACAAAAAAGAAGTGGTGCTAATAGACGACCATCTAAAATCACTCACCTTCATTCACTCAAACATTGGAAGAAGCTTGTTTATTTTAAAGATAATACACTAATTTTCAATCTCAACAACCAGTACATCCATCTATCAGAAAGCGTTTCTGATAGATTTTCGAAATCTGTGGAAAGCTCTACCTTCAGAAGTATTTCCGATTTGCTGCGACTTGCAGTGGTTCAAATCCAGCATAAAGTGCTATTTATTTAAATCATCTCGGGCGCTTAAAAAGCGTTATATGCTTTCTCTTTTCCCTATAGGTGTCCATGAAAAAGGCGAAAACCCTTTTTCACTCTGATATAGTGTAATAGTAGCTATAACATTCTGTATTTTATGAGTGATAGTTATATTGTAATGGGTGTCCGCACTGATATTCAAAGTTATTGCTTACGATTTTTCCAATTCTTCCCTTGACTAGCATAAAGTTAACTAGTCAATTGATGAACATCGATATGAGTTATTATACATAAACAAAAATTTCACCATAATATTTGCTATTTCAAGGTTTTTCAATACGTCAGAGTGTATTTTGACATAAATAACCAAACAATCGTGAAACTTTTGTTTTTTTCATAATAATTATATTAGTAACAGTAAATATTTTGGAATTATATTATTATAGAAAAATATTGAATATAAACATTGATAGATCTGATAAGTTTTCTAGAAAATGAACCAATATATGTATTTTGTATAAAGGTGATAGAAGTTGAAGTCATCATGTGAATATACTCAAATTAAGTGTTGAAAACTGATAGGATTTTAAGCATACCACCAAAAGAATAGACAATCAAACTATTTTCGTTCTTCAAACATTATATTCTCATTTTAATGTGATAATTTTGTGTATCCGGCATTTTCATGAACGGAAATGTTTATTGAGACTACTTCTCTCAACATAAAGAGATTGAATTATGTAACATCTCTTCAAATTATTCATCTGAGTTGTCTCCACTTTCCAACTTTCAGAGTACTCATATTTGCAATAAACCAAAATAATTTCTTAGCTATAACAGAACATTGTTGCATTATTATTTGATATTTTCTGATGATTGATTGTGTATTGACTGCATTTGTGTGTTTTCAGTACAAAATAGGAATCAGTCCCCAATGAATAATTTAATATTATCAGATTATAATTCAAAAATTCCCTGTGTTCAGAACATGAAACTAACAAGCAATCAAGTCAATAGTGATGATTTGCAATATTAATATTTTGGATTGATTGATCCGATACATGATGTAAATTAATAAACATATTGAATTAATGTTTAATAAAAACAATTTACACGATTTAGCATCTGGGGAAGGTGAAATTTAATCGAAACGTGCGTCATGCGTAATTTATCCAATGAACGTGTAAATTGTTTTTATCAAGCAATATTAATCAACAGTAAAAATACAAGAGCTTTTTTTTTATCGGATAAATTTCTCTTTGTAACGAAACAGTTTTGTCAATCACTAATTTTACTAGAAAAACTGATATGATGAAACACTTCGACACCGAAGGTGGAGCGATTTTATCTAATGTCAGTTTTTCGAGTAAATTTCGTGATTGGCAAAACTTTGAGTTGAATAGAAATTTATCTGATAAAAAAAAAGCTCGACTGTTTTTTGGGAAGATAAATTAACGCAGAATATACGGATGAACTTGTCGTAATTTGCTCAGTCGAAACTTCACCAAAACGACTCATCTTTCAGGTTTTTATATCAACAAAGTCAAATAATCACCACTGACAGAATAAATATTAAAGTTACATCCACGGCTACTAGATGTAGTCTAGTTATGAGGAACAAGCGTTTTTATCGGTGATAAAAAAGGATGCACCTTTTTTATCGCTGTCAAGCTGACAAAAATGTCATCGTTAAATAGTACATTTTATAAAGGAGTTTATCATTGTCAAAATTGGAAGCAATCCTTTTCAAAGACAAATCTAGATAAATCTAATGATTGAGAACATATTATGTACACTAGGTGAGTTATAGTTTCTTTGGTTTTCCTTACCATCTGATTTTATCAGACGTGACTACTGATATTAAACTGAATAGCACGTAATTAGCAACTGAATATAGCAACAGCCACAAAAATGAAACGTAGATGTCTGTTTATTGATATATGCAAGATCAAAAATATCACAGTATTTTGCTCTATCAGAAAGTCAATATTTTTTCAAATATCAATAGTTTTTAGGTTTTTTATAGCAAATAAAAGAAAATATGTGAAAATTTAACACAAGCCAAAACAATTCAAATATATATATATATATATATATATATATATATATATATATATATATATATATATATATATATATATATACTACCTGACCTGGCAAACGTTGTTCTGAGATATAAATTAGTACTATCTATCTATAGTGCTATTCGCGAAAATCTGAACCCCGATGCGTACTGGGCGTAGCACGCATCGGCGTTCTTCCTCCGTCAAACGGCACACCCCGCGCCCGACGACCGCTGTAAACCACGACGAAACGTACGGTTTGCCAGCCGCTATGCCTCCGCTTTTCAAAACTCTGATATCTTCTAAGATATCCATTTTAATGAAATGCTATTAAGGGCAGTTTTGATCTACATAAAATGTACAACCTATGTAATATATTTAATCGGATAAGGAATAATACTGTATTGTATAAAATAGCTTAGTCAAAAACATATATTTTTTTTGTAATATGTAAGAGATAAAAATGGTTACTGTGGATTATCCTTAGGAGACAAATATATACCATCGCGGACTCTTTTATCGATCTTTTCAAGATATACAGTTCTTTAGTACATTTTGATATATCTCGTAAGGTTTACCTAGAGTTTGCGATTTAATCGCAGAAAAATATATTTTTCGGATTTTACAATATGTATGTATTATATAATATAAACCTTCATCTTGAATCACTATATCTATTGCATTAAGATCCGTTGAGTAGTATGAAAGTTCTAAGCGAACAGACAGCGAAAGTGACTTCATTTTATACTATGTGAAGATAAGTATATATATATATATATATATATATATATATATATATATATATATATATATATATATATATATATATATATATATATATATATATATGTGTGTGTGTGTGTGTGTGTGTGTCTCAAAATGGAGGCACTAACATAACTATTTCGGTTAATATAAGAGATAGGAAAAGGATACATGGGTAATATTTACATCCATTAATCAAATATCGATGTTTTATGTGAAAGGAAACTTGTATATTGTGAAGGCAGTTTTTGATTAGCATTCGATTTATGATATTTTGACGCTCTGTCGACTTCTTTTTTTCAGATTTCAATAACAACTTTTGTTTTTCAAATGGCGGCCATCTTTGATTTTCACACATTCTGGAAGGCCTCGAGAAAGGCTTTCTGATGATATGTCACTTTCTAGAAAAACTTTCCGTTCCAATCAAGTTATCTGAAGAAACCATTTCGACTAAGCAGAACAAGTATCATAGTTGGTCATGACAAATAATGAAAATTCTTTAATTTTCCTCAAGAAAATCTTGGTAAGACAATCTTGGTAAGAAGATCTCGGTAAGAAAATCTTGGTAAGAAAATCTTGGTAAGAAAATCTTGGTAAGAAAATCTTAGTAAGAAAATCTTTTTTGAAAAGATTATTCATTATGGTTAGTAAATCCTATTTCTGAAAGTAAAATCATGGAATACCTTCAATAAAATTTCTCCCTCATAGGTTGGAGAAACTATGCCATGCTATCTGGAAATTTATTATTCCATAAATCATAAATGTTAACATCATGTCGCGGAAGCTATCAGAAAAATTTATTCAAACCCTTCATTTATGAGTTTGAGAGACATTCTTAGCTTGAATAAATTTAGCTTCTTCTTCATTCTGTAAATGGAAATCTAATTCTGAAATGATAAATGCATTGACCCATGTGCAAAAAAGTGGATGAACTTTGTCATAAATCGAATGCTAATCAAAAACTACTCTAACAATGTCCAAGTTTCCACTGACACAAATCATCGATATTTAATTCATTAAAGAAAAACAATATATTCAATTTTTTGTTTTTCTTTTTTATTTCAAAGAAGAATGAAGATGGATCAAAAAAATGAAGCCAGGAATTCTCTAAACTCTAAACCATTTGCCATTTAACCTTTTTTCTATCTCCTATATAAACCGAGATAGCAAGGTTGGTGCCTTCATTTTGGAACAAATGGTGTATATACCTATATATATATATATATATATATATATATATATATATATATATATATATAAAATCAAAAAATTTCACATCAAAAGTATTGCTTTATGAGCAATTCTCCGAAAAAACAGAAGTGAATGGAAATATGAAGAAAAAAACTT
Organism: Cynegetis impunctata; assembly: GCA_030704885.1. Classification (NCBI taxonomy): domain Eukaryota; kingdom Metazoa; phylum Arthropoda; class Insecta; order Coleoptera; family Coccinellidae; genus Cynegetis; species Cynegetis impunctata. The sequence continues at coordinate 211,666 of JARQZK010004379.1, forward strand.
GTTTAATTTTTCATAAACTTCTGGAATCAAATTATGTACATGCACACAACACACACTTACATATAAAACTAATATAATAATCAACTACTAAACAATTCTTTGCTAGCAATTTAAAAATCGATTGTTATTGAAAAATATGATTGAATACATAACATAACTTGAGATTGAAAATCAACAAATGACATTGCGAATGGTGAAATAAATTATATAAAATGAATTGTAGTTTTTAAAAAAAATATTCACGGTTACGGTATGATTGCAGATTTCATAATGATTTATTCAGCTCCCTTGCAAGGTTATTTGTTGATTAATTAATTTAAATTATTAGAGTCGTTGCCGTCCGTGTATCTGACTGTTCTAATTATGTCGAAAATTGTTAAAAATAAAGTGTCCATAATTACTGAAATGAAAAAAAAATAATACTCACCATTAGTTAACTTGAAAAATATTCATCCGACGATTCTTGGCAAATTTGCTGTTTTATAAAAATCATTTGAAATGTTGAGAGATGTAAGTCATACCGTTTTTTCCCCTCCAAAATAGTTTGGTTTACAATGGATTGATGCGCCTCGAGGGAATCTCCGATGGAAATTTAGTTTCCGGCAGAGGCATAAATCCTCATTGTTTTTAAAAAAGGATTTATTGGTACTTAACTGTTTAAACTGAAACATATAGTGATACAATACGTACAGTTCATTTCACAATTCAGAAAAAATAAACTTACAGGTCTTTATCTATCAAATTCCAGCTTATACTCAATGTCTTGGAGAAAATCGGGTACTTGAGTCAAAATCTTCGGAAAAACTAATTCAAGGTATCGATCACTTCCTTCATAATTTCTTCTGGAAAATAGATATCCGTGACTTCATGTTTTCACCCGAATACAGGGTGGGCCAAATTGAACACTTTTAAAGGGAAAGTCCTGTTTTAGAACTACATGATGAAAACTGATGGCGGTGTCTAAGGCTCAATTTTTATGACAACCTTAATGGTGAAAACCGCATATTGATATCTATCATCGTTTCTGTGTTACAGAATGTTTTCCGAAACAACTTTTCGAAAATGCACATCCTAACAAAAATTCTCTGGTTCTGTGAAAACATTCGCGAAGCAATTTTTTACGTAGAATTCAATGGTTTAAGTTATTTATTTTTTCAAATCATACATCAACAGTTATTGACGTGAAAATCATTTTTGTCTGGCAGGATGTTTGGCCCATACAATTGGTCTGGCTGCTTGCAGAATATTTAAATAGTTCCCTGAGTATCATATATAAAATCAAGACTGAGAAAATAAGAAAAGTCAGTTGAGTTTTTTCTATCTTTAGCACCTGGTACCTGGAAATTGGCCATCGGCACAAGGTAGCAGGTATCCATACACTGAAAGTACATACGAGCACTACTTCATCCCACATATATTATTGCTGAGAAAATAAGTAACGTCTGGCGGCTCTGGGATCTTGCTCTATATGGCTTTAGTGGTTCTAAATATGAATAATGCTGTCTAATGAACTAAGTTTAGAAGCCCAACGGCCGTTCGGAACCGGCGTTAAAATCTAATTCCAACTAGATAAACTAAAAAAATAATGTTATATGAAATGAAGAACTATTTCATCGTCTGCATGTTGTAATTATATTTTTCATTAATTCTCACCATTGATCCAGAAATAACTCTCCTCTTTTTTCTATAATAGACCTAGAAAATAGTTCGATTTCTATGATGAAGTTTTACATATTCAATTTCATAACATAATGAATCAAATCAAATATTAAATATGTGCCAAATTGAAATGAAATTGTTGATTGAGATTATATTATAATCTCTATATAATGAGTTGTATTAAAAGAATAATTTTGATTTTGATTCATCCTAGAAAGTATAGGGTTGTAAATGAATATATAAGGAGTCGATTTTATTGTTTATATTAGGAGGAGGTCTTAATAGATCGATAAATATATTGAGAAATTTCTGGTGTATCCTAATAATGGAGGAATGTATCAGTATATTGCTAGCGCCAAAGATTTCCTGGAGCTTGATGATTTATCTTATATATAATATATATATATATATATATATATATATATATATATATATATATATATATATATATATATATATATATATATATATATATATATATTTATATATATATATATATCTAAATTTATATATATAATATATATATATATATATATATATATATATTGAAAATAAATAATAAGAAAACAACTTGTCTAAAAACCACAAAATGAAAATAACTTTTATTCGACTAGTTTCGCCTGTTACAGCATTATCAAGACTGAATACATAATTGCAAAGACATCGCTTGAAAATATAAGTATTTCGGTTCGGTACCTGGGGGTGGTAAATTATAATCAAATTATCAGAGATTTAACAATGGGAAGTGGTTTAAGTCTAACTGGTCATTAAGAAGAATGTAATTATGAGAGTTTTGGAGTTTGTTTATTTACATTGCTTCCAGGAAGTTCATCCATTCATTGAATCTAGATATGTTCTCTAAATGCTGATTGTCTGTTTTTTAGATGTTCTTTTAGCCTGGTTTCAAAACATCTCCCGGTCTGGCCTATATATTTTGAATTACATTCTGCACAGTCCATTCTATAAATTCCTGTCTTCTTCATTGGATCGATTGGAAGATAGGAGTCAAAAGGACATAACATCTCATCCTCTTTCAAACCAGAAATTCTTCATTACTGTGAAAAAGGTATGAAAATGAACTTCCTGGAAGCAATGGAAATGGACAAACTCTAAAAACTTACTCCCATAATTACATTCTTCTCAATGACCAGTTAGATTTAAACCACTCCCCACTGTTAAATCTTTGATAATTTGGACCCATCGATTATAATTTACCACCCCCAGGTACCGAACCGAAATACTTATATTTTCAAGCGATGTCTTTGCAATTATGTATTCAGTCTTGATAATGCTGTAAAAGGCGAAACTAGTCGAATGAAAGTTATTTTCATTTTGTGGTTTTTAGACAAGTTGTTTTCTTATTATTTATTTTTAATATAAATATGAACTACCACAGAGTTGATTCATCGTCCATCGAATTTATATATATATATATATATATATATATATATATATATATATATATATATATATATATATATAATAATAATAATAATAATAATAAGTTTATTTGCCCTCAGTGTATAATATATAACATAAGAATTTTCATACAATTTTCATTCAAAATAAATTTACACTTTCGAGTCCAAATAAAAACCTCAAATGTACAATGTACACCCATAAAGCCTTTGGCTGTCTATGGGAAAATATTTACTCTATACTTAATATTACCGCCTATATTATATAATTCACAAAAATAAAGGTATCCGCGAACTAGCGCAAATCACAGCAAAAACACAATATCACAACAATACTTTAAGAGAAAAAGAGCTCTTCCACTGGACTAGCACCTTCGCCCAAAAGGAATATATAATTCTCCGTTTAAAGCAACAAAATGAAGGAGAATTCAATATTGTTGCCGGCAGAAGATTCAAAAATCTCGGCCCTAAATATGCTAGGCACTTGAGACCGATACTCTTTTTTGATGAAATAGTCTTTATTTTAGAGGCCCCAACGCCTCTCGTGTAATATCCGTGGCAAAGCACTTGATTTTTAATGAATTCCCTATCCCTATAATAATATGAAACTGCTCTCTTGAAGTATAATTTCCTCAGATCTAATACGTGAGCTTCCCTGAACAAAAGCTCCGAAGGATAAGTGCGTTCTCTCTTCAGTAATATTTTTAGAACTGTCTTTTGTAGAATTAATAACTGTTTTATATAACAGTCCGATGCTCCACCCCATCCCAGTATACCGTATGATAATCTCGATTCTATTAGACCGAAGTAAAACATACGCAACTGGGGTAATTCCAGAACTGAACTGAGACATCTACATCTTCCCAGAATAGAACGCAGAGTTCCTACAAGGGACGTGATATGGTGATCCCATCTAAGGTGACAATCCACAGTTATACCCAAATACTTGACTTTGTGTGTCTGTTTGAGTTTTATATTGTTTCCTTGGTTATTAATGTTTATTGTATCATAATTAGGAAGGTGATTGACATAGCTAGACATAGGTAGATAGTACGTCTTTTCAAAATTTATTGTCAATAGCTTGTGATAAAACCAATTAAAGACAATAGGTAAGTCTAGTTCAATTTTATTCTTCAAGTCAATCCAGCTTTTTGCTTGATAAAAAATGACAGTGTCATCCGCATAGCTTATTATCTCTCCTGTTGTATGGAGATTAAGTAAGTTATTGATATACATAATAAACAGCACTGGTCCAAGTATGGTACCCTGAGGCACTCCGCAGTTTACCTGCCTGGTTGAGCTTAAATATTCATCAATTTTTACACATTGCGTTCTTTTACTTAGGTAAGATGCAAAAAGTGCATGCGGGACACCTCTGATACCCATGTCCTGCAAGGTCTCCAACAGCTGCGAATGATCCACAGTATCGAACGCCTTAGCAAGATCAAGAAAAATTGCTATTGCAGGGCAACTTTTATCTAAGGCCTCATACATTCTGGAGACTATATCAACTATCGCATCATTTGCTGATCTATTTTTCCTGAAACCATACTGTCTACTGGATATAACTTGATTTGCTTCCAAAAACGAGTCTAATCGGGACTTCAATATTTTTTCGAAAATTTTTGTGAAATTAGTGATAAGGGAGATTGGCCTATAATTGGACAGCACACTCTCTCCTTTTTTGTGTACTGGTTGTATGACTGCCATTTTGAACTCATCAGGACATATTCCCTGTTCCATTATTTTATTTATAATGTGGCTCAAAGGTTTTGCAATTTCCTTTGATATAAACTTCAAGGTCTCAGAGGAAATGTTATCTATGCCCGGACTTTTACCAGTCTTCAAGCTATGAATGATGCCAATTACTTCTATAGAGTTTGTAGGATTTAAAAATATTGAGTTGCTGTTTACACGCCTTACATCAGGTGGAGGTGTTTTGGGAGTTTTAATTTGTTTAGATAGGTTCATTGCCACATCAGAAAAGTAACTGTTAAAACTTTCAGCTATATTGACATTATCATGAACGACCATTCCATTCTCTAGAGTAACTTCTTTAATAACCTTACTTTTTATCTTAGAATTTGTGATTTTATTTATAGCTTTCCATAGGTTTTTAGAATTGTTTTTATTTTGTATAATTAAATTTTTATAGTAATCAGTTTTAGCATTTTTTATCATTTTTTGTAACAAGTTCCTATGATTTATAAATTGTTGTTTCAGAGCTGTGTTATTTTTATTCCTCTGGTATATTCCATAAAGTTTATCTCTAATATTAATGGATTTCATAATACCTTGAGTTATCCACTCTTTTCTTTTTACGTATCTATTCTTCAATTTGATGACTTTAGTGTTCTCAGAAATAACATCCGCAACGATACCTAAGAATAGAGTTGTTGATCGCTGTGCATCGTCTGTGTTGTAAACCATGTTCCAATTGTAAGAATCTAGATTTCTTTTTATTGAAGGGTGATCAATTTTTTTATAACCAAGATTTATATCCGGGTTAATTTTGAGTATGTTATTCATTCTGGAATGTAGGATTGTTGCTTTGTGATCGGTAATACATGTATTTAGAACGATACCAGTGTACTCCTCAGAACTACTATTCCTAGAATGAACAAAAATGTGATCTATACATGACATAGATGTTTCTTGGATTCTCGTGGGTACATTTATGGCGGACATAAAATTAAATTCACTCATTACATTGAGATATTCGTCCGAGTTATAATTTTTTTCCAAAATATCAATGTTTATGTCCCCCACAATTAATTCTAAATCATATGTTTTCCGAGACACCGATAAGTATTCATACAGATTTTCAACAAAGCTAGTTTCACTAAGGGAAGGCGACCTATATAGCGCCAAGATTTTTATATTTTCATTACTATTTTTCACAATTACTTCAATAGCTTTACATTTACCAATAGATATTATGTTGTGAACATAATTATACGTATTTTTAATATATACTATAGTCCCATCACATTTATTTATATCTCCAAAATTAAATAATAAATCATATCCGTCTTTATGAAACAATTGTAGATCTATTTCATTTCTAGTTTCTGTGAGCACTATACAGTCAAAAGGATCATTCAGATCCTCCAACAATACTTCCAAGGCATCGAAATTTTTACTTATGCTTCTGATATTCTGATGGAACAACTTAAAACATTTTGAATTTTCTTGAATTACTGCCTTGTACTGTGATGTACTCTCTAGTTCTGTTGTTTGGAATGGTATGGAAATATAATCTCTGATGAACTGGTCCATAAAAGAAGTTAAACATATTATAAATTTGGCTTACTTGAACTATTTTTGGTTTCCAGTATCATCTGTTCTATCTGACTCTCTGAATAAATTTTCTTTGCTTCAGTATCATTAGACTTCCTAGCAATATATATATATATATATGAATATGAATATGAAGTGTGGTCTGGGAATACATCCGTTGATTTGTTGAACTGGTGTTAGGAAATGCTTGTTCACTGATTGTCTGATGTTAGATCTAACCTCAGACTTCGATCAGTAAACAATCATTGAAAATGCCAAGTGGGTATTATCATGACCTACAGTACTTCAGGACTTATTGAATAAAAATAATTCAATCGTGAGAAAAATTCACTTTGCCGCATATTTTTGTTAATATATTTTCATAAGTTGAGCTCCGGGAAGAAAGAAAGAGAGAAATAGCTTTATTGTCATATAAAATTAAAGATTTTTGTAGATAAAGTAAGGACATATGAAGAATTAAAAATAAAATTGAACAATAATAACTAACCAAACAAAACACACTTTCAATAGTTGAACAAAACAAGAATCTATTACAATAAAAGAACAAAACAGAAAAATATTTATGTATCAATTATGTATTAACATATTTTAAGAATCAACATATTTGTTAATTAAATTGAACTAAAAAGATACACAATTTTGTATATTACGAAAAAACATTAATATATGTTGCTACTAAATGTGGAATTCATGGGTCTATGGTACATTGTGAAATTCAGTTATATAGAATAAAATTCTACTACAGAGTGGTCCCTCCAAAAGAAAAGCCTCAGTCGAACTTCGGAACTTTTTGTATGTACTTATAGATATTTGCTCCAATGTTAGGTGTTTGTATAACTTTCCGATATTGTAGGTGAAGGAGTATTTGTTAAGACAGAGGTTGGCGCTATTAAATAAATATCAGTATCTGAATTCCTTGTGGGATATCTATGATTTGGTTTCTCTGAAAAGTTATGAATGTGTTTGCGAACAAAATGGACCGATTCGAATACAAATAGTGCAGGAAGAGTTAGAATTTTGAATTATTTAAATTAGAATTCGCACTGTGTTCTTCTGTTTGGATAAAACATATAACGAATTGCTCTTTTTTGAAATCTGAAAACAGACTCAAAGTGGAAGAGGCTGCATAAGCCAAATCATAACGAAGGTGAGATTCGAATGAAGAATGTCGATAACGCAGCAGAAATTGATATCTCTCTAGAAACCGTTTTAATGGCGAAACATGCAGAAGATAATTTTTTTGTTAATATGTCTATATGAGTAGACCATTTGAGTGAGTCATCAATATAGAGACCTAAAAACTTCACTGAGTTCACTGTTTGAATTGTGTTATTGTGTGGTGTAATAGGTTGTAGGGTTCCTCTTTGAGACTTTAGTATAGTTTTATTTATTTTTAAGTCCATAATATCGTTGATGAAAAGGAGATAAAGAATCAAACCTAAAACCGAGCCTGGAGGTACCCCACTGTCTAATGGTAGAGATATTGAATTCTTACCATTTGCTCTTACTACCGTAGGATCTAAAGATCAAACAACAATCTCTATAACTAATATATCGGATGTATAAATCTATTTTAAATGATAGTGAATCACATTGTAGTGTATGATTCCAAAGTTATTTATGAATCATTCATATGCCGATATTCATTTCATTTTAATTTATGATTATTTCTATGGCTTGAAGTCTAAATAGAATATAGCAAGTAATTCGCTAATGGGAAAGAATGGAACCATAAAGGTTGAGCGGCAGCCACACATATCCGCACCCTGTCCGCACCGAGACAGGGCCGTGTGTCGACCAATAAGTTCAAAGCCACACATTTCCGACACACGTCCGCATGACGGCCGTACTACGAGCGCGGTCGGTAGTTTGTCAGTTGGCTTCACGAAGTTGTGAGTCTCAAAAAACTGAAATGTTCGCCAGCTTCAGCAACAGCGAATTGGCAACAATAGCTATTGCGTTGGACGATGAAGAAAATGAGAAAAATAGACCAATACGATGAAAAATACCTACATTTTTCATCGTATTGGTCTATTTTTCTCATTTTCTTCACCGTCCAACGCAATAGCTATTGTTGCCAACGCTTGGAAAGCAAGATATGTTGAGGGCGAATTCTGCACGTTGCTTCCTCATCTAATGGACGATGCGACGAAATTTGACGAACACTTTAGAATTCTGAACTTGAGAATTAAAGATTGGACAGTAAAACAATTATCAATACTATCGATTTTTCCAGGGCGAGCAGAAAAATTTGCCCCCCACTAGCTACGCTCTAGTCTCCGAATCCATATAGCACGGTACAATTCATCACCGATACACGACCGTGTCTCGGTGCGGACACGGTGTGTCTCGGTGCGGACACGGTGTGTCTCGGTGCGGACACGGTGTGTCTCGGTGCGGACACGGTGTGTCTCGGTGCGGACACGGTGCGGACATGTGTGGCTCAACCTTTTGTAAACTGCAGTGGCGTAGATAGGGGGGGGATCAAGGGGATCAATCCCCCCCATGAGCCAACAAAAATTATAGTAGAATTGAATAAAAGTCTTCGCATCTACGTATTTGAGTATACATGAAATTTACTAAGCACCTCTTTTGATATTATGTATGTGCAATTATATAGAAATCATCTAGATGTTTTCGTGTTTTCCGAGCAGGCCGACCAATCAGGAGTCACGAAATGTTCGCTCGCTATAATTATGGACAGATTAAGCACATGCAAAGTAAAAATCTATTCATAATCTAACATAATAGTAAATCAAGAAATTGAATCATTTTTCTAATTTTGGGTGAAGTAACTAGTAGTTTTGAGCATATTTTATTCAATGTTTAATTAGTAGTTCAATCTGTCACTATGAGCAAAAAACATGTTTAAAAAAGCTCTAATGGAAAATTTTTATTTCAAAAAAAGAACTCAAACAAAATCTCCTCGCACTTATTCTCTTTCCAAATTGTATACTGTACTTACTTACTATCAAACAAAACTGCTCGAGCTTTTGTTTAATAGTATACCTAGTATATAATACTAAATAAATAATTGCTTCGCCAAATTCGACTTCCCAAAATGCAGGCGGCCGAAGGCCGCATTTTGGCAAACTTACGAAGCCGAGATAAGGAGATCGGCCCCGAATCGCGGGGTCCGAAGGGCCCCGTCGATCGCCCGCGTCCTTTCCGTAGTGCTTAGGCTACGTCTCGCCTCGATCCGAGACGCCGATTTTCGATATCGAACGTTTAAAGTTTGACGTTTCTCCGAAATTTGCTAAAACGGCAGCATTGTCGACGCTTAAGAACTATTTTCGCTTCACATGGTCTCCAATTCACGTGATCGCCTTTGGAGACGATAGTTGGACGGGTTGAATTCTATCGAGAAGTTTCGGCACGGCGAGGCCCAATGAGGTCGTAGCATCTACCCGATTCCGCACGAACTCGAGATTGAAAGCGAGTAGATTGTGCGCCCGTTCGACAGAGGCAGGGACGGGATTAGCACGGCGTTCGAGAAACTATATTTTTATCGATCTATATTTTTCACGGATCTATTTAATGGGCGATGGAGCCTCTCACTAGTATATAATACTAAATAAATAATTGCTTCGCCAAATTCGACTTCCCAAAATGCAGGCGGCCGAAGGCCGCATTTTGGCAAACTTACGAAGCCGAGATAAGGAGATCGGCCCCGAATCGCGGGGCCCGAAGGGCCCCGTCGATCGCCCACGTCCTTTCCGTAGTGCTTAGGCTAGGTCTCGCCTCGATCCGAGACGCCGATTTTCTATATCGAACGTTTAAAGTTTGACGTTTCTCCGAAATTCGCTAAAACGGAAGCATTTCCGACGCTTAAGAACCATTTTCGCTTCAATCCGACTCGCATTCACGTGACCGCCTTTCGAGCCGATAGTTGGTTGGACGGGTCGAATTCTATCGAGAAGTTTCGGCACGGCGAGGCCCAACAAGTACACGGTTTGTAGAATAATATTCTACAAACCGTGCAACAAGTATAGTAGTATCCTACCGATTCCGCACGAACTACAGATTGCAGTGAGCAGATGGCGCGCCCATTCGACAGAGGCAGGGACGGGCTCAGCACTTGACGCGTCGCGTACCGTTCGACAGAGGCAGGGACAGGCTTTGCACTCATCGTGGTTCGGGAACCTATATTTTCATCGATCTATAGTTTTCACGGATCTATTTAATAGGCGGGGGAGCCTCTCACTAGTATTATATTTAAAGCACGAGCAGTTTCGTCAATAGTATAGGTAGTATAAAATTTTGAAAGAGAAGAAGTGCGAGGAGGTTTTGGTTGACTTCTTTCTTTCGAAATAAAAATTTTCCATAAGAGCCATTTGAACTTTTTTAAAGACGTTTTTTGCTCATAGTGACCGATTAAACTAGTAATTAAACATTGAATGAAATATGCTCAAAACTTTGACTTCTTCCTTTGTAAATAAAATTTTCCATTTCACATACGTTTTTTGGCTCTAGTGACCGATTAAATTCCTGTTTACTTCCGAGGAGCGTGACTTCTGCTTTTAGAAGATTTTCAATCAATATTTAATATCTCGAATATTTTTTGAGGTAGAGTAGGTATCAAAATATGACTAACTTTCGGCTTGGATTGTCAATTTAATTACTCCATAATATTTTGAAGTTAAGAAAACTTGTCGAGTTAGTAGGAGCTTTCTTGTGATGGCGTTCAATCCATTTCTGGACTTATACATCATGGATCTTGGGGAAAGATTTACTAATCATGAGAATATAGTCTAGTCAACAAGTGCTTTTTTTGTTCAACTTTTTTCATGAGTCTCGGAAGAATATGAACAAGGTGTCATTCGATTCGGAAGAGCATGTAGATATTTTTCGAAAAAAGTTAAGTTCCGTTTGAGAAAATTGTAAAAGTTATAATCAGTTATATGAAAGAAAAAATTATCTCAAAAACTAATTGATATTTTTGATATCTAAATAAAGATCCAAAAAGAGGAGGATATTTTCTAAAAGAAAGACTCTCGGAACTGTAGGATCAATATTTGTAATTTCCTCAGAGGGGTAAATATACGGCCGAAAATAGGTAATCTGGCTTGCGAAAGTAACGCCCATTTCGGACACTTCAACAATAAACATTTTTTAAATAAGTTTATTAAATATTAAATTAAGGAATGAAAAATTTCAGGTTGTTACTGGATAAAACTATAGATCTGATATTTTTTTTTTCTTTCTTGGAGCTAGTTTTGAAAGACTGCAGAATAGATACCCGTTAAGAAAATTTAAAAATTAAATTTTTTAGTTTTTTACTAACAATTTACTCAGTTGCAAAAATGAACACTTCAATTAAAAATAACTTTTTTTCCTAATTCTCTTATGAACAACGCATTCGTTTATAACAATTTTTTAAACAATAGGAGATGAATATTGAAAAAAACCATTTCCTTGTAGCTTCCGATAATGATAAACGGATCATTAAAATTATAGAAATAATTTCATTTTGATGTTGCGAAACTAGGTGAATTGAAAATAAACAACTGAAAAATTGAAGTTTATTTATTTTTTCAACAGGGATTTACTCTGAAGCCTTATGATAATAGCTCCAAGAATGAAAAAAAATCTCAGATCTATAGTGAACAGTTGTCAATCTCACAATTTTCATGTTCAAGTACTAAAAAACTGTTAATTAACTATTGCATAACTATTCGAAAAATCGCTTTTATCGCCAGATTACTGCTCATTCGCCGATTTAGTAACTGTCTGATTTTTTTCATTCCTTAATTTTCATATTTATTACGGTTGAATAATGTTTATTGTTGAAGTGTCCTTAATGCTCCTGACTTGCCCAAATCGAATAACCCATTTTCGGCCGTATTTTTACCTCTCTGAGAAAATATTGATCCTACAGTTCCGGAAGAGTATTTCTTTTGGGAAATTTCCTCTTCTTTTCGAATCTTTCTTCAGACAAGAATCTCAATTAATTTTTGACATATTGGACAAAAATCAAACTCCTTTTTTTCAGGATTATGTTCATAACTTTCACAATTTTTGCGAGCGAATTTTTATTTTTCTCAAAAAACATCTACATGCCACTCCGAATCGAATGTTTTGCTCATATTTTTCCGAAACTTGCGAAAAAAGTTGAACAAAAAAGCACTTCTTGACTAGACTAAATGTATTAGAAAAATTTTCTAAAGAAATTGACAAAGCAGCTGATAAATTCATCAAAACTGACGAGTTTTATCAAAAATTTCTTACTGGCACACCTGTTGTTCTCGTTAGTTGAAAGTGTGGAAGAAATATTAAATTCACAGAGGCGATGTTGAGCCTAAAAATTCAATAAGAGAGCTAGCTGATTGCCTAGAATTTTTTTTTCGAATATCATGGAGCTCAGAATATTGACTATGTTGCCGGTATCGACGTTTGAAGCAAATAAATACTATTCAAAGGAGCACGATAAAATAAATGGACTTGTAATGACCCTTCTGAATATATAAAATTCATTGCACATTAAAAACTCATGTTTGTCCAATTTTTGGTTATTGACAGGTTTTGCTGCTCTGGCAATTCATCGTGACAATGGAATCACAGCTGACGAAGTCATAAATGGATTGTCAAAAAACACTGAAAACTAGATTTTCTGCTCTGATTTTCCCAAGAATATTTTCAATGATGTATATATCCAACAAAATATAATTCAATTTTTCACTGATCTTTAATTAATTTTTTCCAATTCGAATAATTTGATATTTTTGTAATTTAATTCAAAGTTTTTGCTTATTTTGTACTACCTACATGACAGATTATTTTTATCAACAAAAATAGAACTTATGAAATTTTGCACTAAGTCATATCCCCCCCCCCATCGCAAAAAGCTATCTACGCCACTGGTAAACTGAGACACAAAAGATTAAATAACATTCACAAAGATTCTACTGAAAAATTATTTCAACTATTTGGCATGTTTCCACGAAACTCTTTCATAATTGTTTCAGTATATTAATTAGGAAGAGATAATGATTTGTATATCAATCAAATTCGTGGTTAGAACAGGCTTTCTTATAATTGTCGATAGTCTTCCCTCAAAATTCTTCAATTGTCTTGATTTTCGATACCTTTCCTCAATACCATTCATACAAGATGAAAAAGTATGTAGTAAATTGATGAAGATTTATAAACCCAGGTCGTCATATAATAGTGAGTATCCTCAATAGATGCGGTTTATTAATATTTGTGAGTAAATTTCATGATTTAGATTTATTAGTCCCTACAGTTATTCAACTCTAGTTGTGAGTATTTGTTCATTGAATGCATAGTTTCTAATTCTGGTTTACGTTATAAAATTAAACTGTAATCGCCATATTACAACTCGAAAACAGGTGAAAGTTCTTCTATTTTCAATTTATTGTTTTTGATGATTTGAACAAAAAAATTTTTTGTAGCATTTTTTTATTCATCTTTTTGTGAAATATCTTGCTCCTATCGCTGGTAGGCATTGAATCGAAGACTTCTACGATTGTTCAAAATTTCAGAAATAATAGTGATTTTGCTTCTTTATTTTTTTAACATTCGGTTACATTCAAGCTGAATATGAAATAAGGGAATTTAAAATTAATATTCATGATACTGCAGCCCTTCCATAATGATAAAAAAACTGATCGGATTAACACTTTGTACATTAGTCCAGTCACCAGCGGTAAAAAAACTGTAAAACCGAAGAATTTTGAGAATCAACACCGATTTTGATGAAAATTTGGAATTAAACTCTTCTTACCCTCTTCTTTAAAATCTTTACTCTGCCGTAATGTGCTTTTCATTTTTTAGGGGTGAAAACTACTCCTTATCCCAAAAAACTGAAAAATCGTAGATTTTAGCATGTATTTAATTAAAAGAAAGTTTAAATGAATAATTTGTAGATCTATTGATAGCCAGTTTACGATTAATCAGACAGATGCAACCCCTTCAAATCATCCCCTGATGGTAGTAATTTCTAAAACTAGTTTTAAAGGTATTTATAACTTGAAATAATTGAAAATTGCGTCATATTGAATTATTATACTCAAGTTAAAAGAAATTATCATTTGCCGAGACGCTTCTACCCTTATAAGTCTTCTGCTGAGAATATGAATTATTGAAAAATAATCTCAACGATTTTTTCACAATGAGAAATGATTCAAAAGTGCATTAATAGTGAATCGAGAATATTTCATCAGTGATATAACTCTTGTCGTTTTTTAAACACAACCCTTATAAAAGCCACCCTTTGTGACCAAAAATATAAATATTCCGTTTTTTTTGCAGTAATAATGAGTTCCTCGTTACCCACATCTTCCTCTTGGTCTAAAACTGGTGTCCTGTTTAGACAAGTGTCTCCACTGCAGGTTCTGCATATTGCATTGCAAAAGAGGCCTACTCGTTGGTAACCGCACGCTGAACCGCATCCCTTTTTGCAATTACAAAATATTATTTGCAAAAGCTCCTCAGGTGCCGGTTCATTTTGGTTTTTGATTAGATGCAAAATTTCGTAAATTTTAATCTAACCCCAATCAAAATAATTAATATTTTTGTTACCCAGCCATATTATGTGTTCATTGAAAGCACCAACTTCTGGGACAAGAGATGAAAATCTAACAGCCTTTTTTTAGTGGTTAAATTCATAAATGGGTTATATCTGATTTGTTCGTGGTATTCAGACAAGTTTGTAACACGTTTCAATGTATTTAATTTATAGTGTCTTTAGTAAGTCCAAACAATATTACGGTACAGTATCTACCGGCTTCTAAAATATCTTCAAGCGTTGAAGAACTATTATAAAAAATCTTCGCCCTTTCTCTTACTTCGAAACGTTTTTCTAAAATGTCGATAAATCCAGTGAAGCTGTGAGAAAATAGTATCAAATCTGTACTTTGTGGCTATTCAATTTCTAAACTCTCAGAAGAATATGCCAGTGAAGCGGAATTTTGCTCTGAAATTAAAAATTTTAAAAGTTGGTTTTCGACGATTACTCCCTCATTTTTTGAGATATAGTATTTTCAAAAAGAACATTCTGTAATGAATTTAAAGGTCTTTGACACCACGTTGATTTATTTAACTTTTCATTTGAAAAGGCTTGACCTCAAAGGGCTTGGATGAGCCACAATTAATACGCGAATGCAAACTTTGAGCCAACATATCTCGTTCAATTTTCATGAAGATCAAAAAAATATCAACATTTTAAGTAAGGAAAACCATACAATCAACAACAGGAACAGTTTTTCATATCATGAATAGTTTGTGGTTCATTTGAGAAAAATTAATTTTTTTTTCAAAATTACGAAAATGCGATTTTCAATTCAATCAACAATTTTTATAAATTAAGCATTCCAAACTTGTCAAATCACATGGATCATATTAATAACACTTGAGCTAAAATAATTGAAATTGGTTACGAGTAATTTCATTTAGGTTGGTCATGACGAGGGAGTAAGTGTTAAATTTTTTAAAAAAATTAAAAAAAAGTGGCTTTATTTTTGATATAAGTCAGTCAATTCTTATAAAAAGACTTTTGTATAAAACTAATTTCGAAGGTTTTTCTTGTACTTTGAAAACGGACTCTTGAGTTTTACCCGAAAATTTCACTATTTTCAAATTATTCAAGGTTTAAAGTTTTCAATTTTGGGTTTCCCGAAAAATAACCATTCTTCAACAAGTAATAACTCAGACGTTGTTGGGTTCACAAAGGTCATTCAAAAACCAATATCTTTTCTCTATTAGCTTTACTTTTGTTTCAGATGATTTTTCCGATAAAATGAAAATTTTTTGAGTTTTTCGTAAAAAACAGTTTGAAAACATGCGTTTTTCCAATGAAAATTGCACAGTTTCAATCGTTGATAACTCGAAAATTATCAACTTTACAAAAAAACTTTATGGGACAAAAGTTGCTTAAAATGAGTCAGTTTATCAATTTCTGATGTTATTTTGATTAGAACCATTTTCATCCCCTAGAAGGAGTAGCTTTCACCTCTAAGGCAAAAGCACACTTCGGCACATTATAGATTTTGAAGAACTTTATAAATACTATCTACATAATAATTTTCAGGGAAATCGATGTTGATTCTCAAAATTCCACGGGAAAACGGCTGGTGACTGGACTACATTAATAATTATTAAAAATATGATGCAAACCTAGACGAGACGCCAAACAATAACAAAGACGTATCGAAAATGTTAAGAAAATTATATTACCTTTTTATGATCGAAACTAGAGACATTTCTTATAATCATATATTCAATGACTATTTTATTAAATAACCCATTTCCAAAGAATAAGATTTCTTATCAATAATTTAAATGTATAGGCTACAGGAAAAAAAACTCGTGAGCAGCAGAGCTCCATCACTAAAGTCATATTTTCCGCGCGAAATGCATCGCGCCGAGAAGCGATGTCAACGAATCAAATTATGTTTTGAAAAATCACGTTAAAACAGCAAACCGAATTAAAAAGAAGAAAATCATTTATTTTATGAAAAAAAAGTGCATCGTGGTTGGGGAAAAAAATTGAAACCAACGTACGAACGTTTCTTAACATCAACTCAATCCACGTATCAAATTTCAAGCATTTATTGTCGAAAAACAAAATTCGCGAAGTGCGTCGTTTACTTTTAGCGAAGCAGGTGGAGATGCGATTTGAACGGAATAGTCTCCGCGCGGGGCAGTGCGACTTAGGAAAATGGTTGAAACTACCCAAAGGCACTTCCTCAACATCTCAATCTACGTACCAAGTTTGAACTCTCTAACTCAATTTGCAGAATCTGTGGAGTTTGGCAAAATTTTCAAAACCACGAAAAAACAACAAATATCTACATAAAAATGACGGCAGTTCGAAAAGTATTACCAATTTTTGGTTACGTTCTGCAACGAAAACAATCCCAGGCAAAAATAATCAGCTCATTTGATGTGATACAAACCTCTGGAGATGTAAATATGTACCGGGAAGGATATTTATATCAAAATTAGAAATATCTAAGTAAAAATGGCGACGGTTGCAGAAATTTACTCAAGTTTTGATACTTTCGTTCTGCAATGGAAACAATTTCAGCTCATTTGACTCGATAGGAGCCGCTGGAGATGTCAATATGTACCGGGAAAAAATATATGTATATATATATATATATATATATATATATATATAAATTTTTCGAAAATCGTGGTCTAAGAGGTCTAAAACGTATGGGAAAAATACTCCCGCACCTGACTGCTTTCCTTCGATACACTGCAATATTATGTATTTTATAGGATAAAAACTCTATCGCAGCGAGCTGCATTAGAAGAGCAAGTTTTCATAACTTATCCATTTTGAAAAATATATTCAATACATTGTGTTTTTTCTTCCTGGGGGGTCAACCCCCCAACCAATTCGCATTAAAACCTATCCCATTCAATATATCATACGAAACTATCTACTCACAAACTTTCGATCCTCTTGCTCCAAAATTACGCTCTTTATCGTTTAAACAAGATTTATTTCTTCCCCCAGGAGGTCATTTCCCCAACCAATTCAAACCAAAACCAATTCCATCCAAGATGTCTTTTGAAAATACCTACCTACAAACGTTTAACCCAATTACTCCAAAATTGCGAATTCTATCATGTAAACAAGATTTATTCCTTTCTCCAGGCGGTCAACCCCCCAATCAATTAGAATGAAAAACAGGCTTAGCAAAGATATCATACTAAACTACCTATTTACAAACTCTCAACCCTATTGCTACAAAATTGCGCCATTTATCCTGTAAACAAGATTTATTCCTTTCTCCAGGCGGTCACCCCCCAACCAATTAGAATGAAAAACAGTCTTAGCAAAGATATCATACTAAAGTACCTATTTACAAACTCTCAACCCTATTGCTACAAAATTGCGCCATTTATCCTGTAAACAAGATTTATTCCTTTCTCCAGGCGGTCACCCCCCAACCAATTAGAATGAAAAACAGTCTTAGCAAAGATATCATACTAAACTATTTGCACTGTAGACCGATAATTGCATAGTAGCATAGTTCATATTATGTTTGCCATTATGGCCAATTCGAACCAAAACCAATTCCATTCAAGATATCATACAAAACTACCTAAATACAAACTCTCAACCCTATTGCTAGAAAATTGCGCCGTTTATCCTGTGAACAAGATTTATTTTCTCCCCAGAGGCGTCAACCCCCCAACCAATTCGCACCAAAAACAATCCCATCCAAGATATCATACGAAACTACCTATTTACAAGCTTTCAACCCTATTGCTTCGAAATTGCGCCCGTTATCGTGTAAACAAGATTCATTTTGCCTCCAGGTGGGTCAACCCCCCAACCAATTCAAACCAAAAACAATCCCATCACAGATATCATACGAAACTACCTATTTACAAGCTTTCAACCCTATTGCTTCAAAATTGCGCCCGTTATCGTGTAAACAAGATTTATTTTGCCTCCAGGGGGGTCAACCCCCCAACCAATTCGATCCAAAAAAATCCCATCCAAGATATCATACGAAACTACCTATTCACAAACTTTAAACCCCATTGCTTCAAAAATGCGCCCTTTATCGTGTAAACAACGCTAAAATACATAAACTTATACATACATATGAACATATATATATATATATATATATATATATATATATATATATATATATATATATATTTATATATATATATATATATATATATATATATATATATATATATATATATATATATATAGAGAGAGAGAGAGAGAGAGAGAGATATGAAATTGAGTTTTTGGTGCCAAGTATCATTAAAAGTCATGAAACGAAAAACTATCTTGGTCCTAGGTCCAACTTTGCTAATCGCACCCATTTTAATAAGCAGGTTTTCAAACTGAAAACCTGCTAAAAAATACGACTAATAATAACACTTATATGATCCAGCGATTAACAAGTTGAAAGCCTGTAATTGACTAGATATGAAGAAGAAACGTAACATTTCATTCAGCCGTGTTATATCACGCCATTATAATATAAGAGTAAGACCTATCTGTTACAAAAAATTCATTTTCTGATATTCATGCGTTGAATCTGAGATTCAAGGGACTATTATCTCCACCATATCATTGCACGTCAGAATTTACTCCATCATTTTCACACAACATATGCTTTGTTTATAAGCGGATATCCTCTTCTCTGAAGTGTCTTGGTCTCTAAATTTAAGAAAAAACTGAAATCATTTATATTTGAAAGTTTAACTAGAATGAATGGTTCTAGAATGGTTTTAACTGAAATAGTTTCAACAGAATGTATAGTATTAAGAAACTATTTGGAATAATGTTATTGGGGCTTGAAATAATTTCTGTTTTACTGCCTAAAGCTCTTTTTTGTAGATAACTACAGTTAAAGTGAATTTTTGGTATTTTGTTTTTGTTTAGGAAAATTGTATACTGCAAAATATTAAACTTATTATAAATATATATATATATATATATATATATATATATATATATATATATATATATATATATATATATATATATATATAGAATTTTCGTATATAGTTTTTCTAAAAATTCACTGATTGGAAAATGATATGGATATCTTCAAAATATAGTCTTCGGGCTAAACTTGGATTCTTATAAGCTGAGTAATATACCTACTGGTTGGAAAGAAAATAAACAAATAGATTGCGACAAAATTATCCCACAACAGATAAATACTTGGTCTCGTAATCAACATCAGCATACGAGGAAAATTTTTACTTTGCGCAGAGTATAAAAGCATGCTACTCTCTTGAATCAGTTAGTTTCTAGTAACTAGTAGAAGATGAACTTTAAGTTGCCTCTTTTCTTCGCTGTCGTTGGGCTTTTTGCCATAAGTGCAGCCTTTGCTGCGCCGAATCCAGAGCCAGAACCAATGGCTGACCCAAGATTTGGAAGAATCTCACCACCACTTCCAAATTGGGATCGTGTGAGTCTATTTTTTATATTTTTATTGGAATTATTTGTAAAATTATATTATTTAATTATTCCAATATTTTCAGAATATTCGAAATAATGAACTAATATGAACTAGCTGATGTTGTATTTTAATATAAATACAATTTAATTAGTTTTCCAGGTGTTTCAAGATGAAACACCTTATTTTAGAATCAATCCATGACAGTAGAAGTGACCTAAATATACGAAAAATGGTTTGTTAAATCGACGTAACAGTCGTTATTTTTCGCCTAGTAATCCTCACTCAACTCGTGAGAGGCATTTTCAGGAATTTTTGGGTTTTAGTAAATATTATAGAAATGCCTTTCTCCCTGCGTTGAATACCTTCCATTAAATGGAAGGAATCTCGGCTAGTACAAGCAAGATGGGGAGGAGCCTTATAATCGCATTCCTGTTTGATATTGCCTGAATGAATGAATTGAATACAGGTGGATCGCTTATAATGGTCCTTCTTACTGGCCAACTCGCGCTCCTGATTTAACTACTTTAGATTATTTTATATGGGCATATGTAGCAACTAAGCATGTTGCCAAATTTGGATTTTGCTTATCTCCATACGTCCTGTAATAATTATGGAATTTTTTTATATGTTCAAACTTGAAATCACTCAATGTCTAATTAATTTTCAAATTAAAAAACAACTTTTTTTGTTACAGCTTCGACCTATTTTGGATGCTCTTAAAACTGCTCAGAATCTTGGTCCATATTACTGAGAAAATGAAAATATCACGAAACGCAATTTCATGTAAAGAGAACAACATAAATAAATATATTTAATTTATTCTTTATATTCATGAGCTTTTTGATGAAATCCCCTTTACAGTTAAAATCGAAATGAATAGAATTTAAAAAATGTCCGATATATCAATATCTTCTTATCGATAACAATTCACATTATCATATTATACTTATTAGGGTTTGTCGCATTTGGACATGTGATTATTTGTTCTGCTTTCGGTGTTGAAAAGAAGGACACTATAATTTCGTAATATGTATTGGACATTTGAAAAAATACTTCATTGTTCATATATATATATATATATATATATATATATATATATATATATATATATATATTTATATATATATATATATACATATATATATATATATATATATTATATATATATATATATATATATATATACATATATATATATATATATATATATATATATATATATATATATATATATATATATATATATATATATATATATATATATATATATATAGTCCCTTAGCAACGTCAGCAATCCTTCAAATTCAAAAATTCACAATCCAATATTTTTTTAATTTTCAAAACGATATTGTTTCAATGAGAAAAGAACTATTGATCACAACACGGGAAATATGAATACATTTTCCTTGTTTGTTCAAACATCTCTCGGGCTTCACCTTCTTCAGATGCTAATGGCAAACTAACTATGTTCCTCTGTTATATCGAAAACAAGAAATAGATTTTTTCGTGTTTTCGATATAACAGAGGAACATAGTTAGTTTGCTTTTAGCATCTGAAGAAGGTGAAGTTCCACCGAAACGTGCTTCATGCGTTATTTCTTTCAATAAATGTGTACACTGTTATTATTAACCATTGTTTTAATATGTTTATTAATTTACACCAAGTATCGGCCCAATCAATCCATCATTCGAAATTACCTACTTACAAACTTTCAACCCTATTGCTATAAATTTGAGCCTTCTATCGCGTAAACAATATTTATTTTCTCCCCCAGGGTGTCAACCCCCGACCCAATTCGTACTAAAACCAATTCCATCCAAGATATTGTACGAAACTACCTATTCACAAACTTTCAACCCTATTGCCCCTAAATTGCCGCCTTTATCGTGTAAAAAAGTTTAAAATACATAAGTTCATACTCATGCATACGAACATATATATATATATATATATATATATATATATATATATATATATATATATATATATATATATATATATATATATATATATATATATATCATAGACCTAAATTATCGTTCGATTTCTGTGATGAAGTTTTACATATTGAAATTCAAACGGCATAAATCCAATCGAATATAAAATATGTGCGTAATTGAAATCAAATTATTGATTAAAATCGTATGTATCACATAGTGATTTCTATTAAAATATTAATTTTCAATTTTTATTCATCATAGAAAGTGTTAGATTGTAAATAAATATGCAAGGAGTCGATTTTATTGGTTATATCAGCAGGAGGTCTTGATAAATCGATCAATATATTGAGAAACTTCTAGTGTGTCCTAATAATGAAGGAATGTATCAGTATATTGCTGGCGGCAAATATTTCCTGGAGCTAAATAATTTGGAGCGATGATTATAGTGATCCAAGAATTTTCAAAGATAAATTCGTTAATTCAATAGAGAATTATATGCTTTCAAACAATTCATCTGATTATAGATAGCTGTTTTCCAATTGCTGGTTACAAATGAACAATCATGATTGTCCACCTCATTCAATTGATTCGAACGTACCTTTATTTTTCTCTGTGGATTTCACTATCATAGCATGCATTTCATACTTCATTATGCTAACTTCATTTATTTTTATCGATTTACACAAAATGTTTTATTGGGGGAAATACATTTCCAGCATAATTTTCTTTTACATATTTTGATTTTACTTGAAATTCTAATTGTTAAACATAAGATCGAGCATTTTCTGAATGAAATAAATATACCAAAGAATGTTTTCTATAGATCAGGTAATCAACTATGGTGAAATTTAAAAACTCACCTTATAGCTAAAAAAAATAAGATTCATGCATTGTTGAAAGAAAGGGATTTGGATTGCTACATTGTTTTGAAATTAATCTATAGGGCGATCAAAGAAAATATTATTTGGTAGTAATTGAAATACACAAAACTCAATATCAGTACAAATGGTGATGTTTTTTTAATTTTTTTCAATGAACTTGTGTAATAGTGAACGTTTGGGTATCTGTGTTGTCCCTGTATCTCGAATCCCTTCTGCATTAGGATTAGGTTTCAATTCAATTGTGATAGTCATTGTGAAGTTTTCAATTAGTTAGTTTCATAGAAATTATATCCAGTTATCAGTCAGTGCTAATGCCGCATTATTCGAATCTGGGAAGTTTGTTTCCACTCAAACGTCTAGTTCAAGTGACAAACTGTATATTAATATATAATTGCAAAACTATTCAGGAGATGAGTTTCCCAGAATTAAATTACGTTGAAAAATAATTTTTGTTTTTGAATACTGGTACATATTTGGTACTTGTGACAATCCAGGGTATCTTATTTTAGGTTTACTTACGTAGTTTGAATATATTTTTTTGAATAAATTTGAATTATATTTATTATATATATATATATATATATATATATATATATATATATATATTAATATATAAATATATATATATATATATATATATATATATATATATATATATATATATATATATATATATATATATATATATATATATATATATATATATATATATATATATATATATATGCGCGTGTTTTCCGTTCAAAACGAATAATTTTTATTTATATATATATATATATATATATATATATATAAGTAAGAATTATTCGTGTTGAACGGAAAACACGCCCGTGGTTATAAAATTAAGTGAACTAGGACATATTTGAAACTAATCAAACAAACTTTATAACCAGCTCCTAGCGGAGCTGGTTATAAAAGTTCACGAAGCATCGAAATCTCAACATCTACCCTAGACCGTAAATGTTAGTAATGTTAATTTGTTTATCACAATATATCAATTTCCATCGATTGTGATAAACAAATTAACATTTCTAACAATTACCGTCTAGGGTAGATGTTGATATTTCGATGCTTCGTGAACTTTTATAATCAGCTCCGCTAGGAGGTTTGTTTGATTAGTTTCAAATAAATGTCCTAGTTCACTTAATTTTATATATATATATATATATATATATATATATATATATATATATATATATATATATATATATAGTAGATAGGCTAGGCCGGTTCTAGCTCACTTTTGCTCATTTTTACATAAGGAAATCTAAGGTCCAAATTAGCGAAAATGGTTCACTTTTCGGTCATGCGCACTGGGTCGAATTCAACGGAGTGGAAATGGCTCTTTGTATCAGAGTCAATGACTTTCCTGATTTATGTATGGTATAAAGACCATTATTCATATTGAACAATGTAAGAAGAATATATACAAATCTCTTTGTGATTGGTAGCAGGAGATAAATACAACGATGAAAATATAACTATTTATTTTTTAATGGTTACATAATAATTTTATTAATAATATAATAATTCTTAATTATGGTTAATCAGCATCCATCAATAGATCACCTTGAGACACATTCGAAGGCACCCTATAATGCCCCCAAGGCAGCGTCTCATCTGTTCCAGATATCAAATATCTTTTATCGTCTTTAGGACTGAGTGCAATTTTCTGTTGTGTGATGGAATATACCTTGTGCTTATCGGCTCTTATTAAGTTTTCAGTTATAGTAACCTCCTTCCATGTATCAAGACATTTTTCGTAATCTTCAAAAGTAATCTTCGTCCGCACAACTGACGATTTAACTCCTTTTGCTTTCTTCATAACACCGGCATTTTTAATAATATCATCTATCTCATTATCATCGAATCCCTCTCTTGTCGTCCAAAGAGAAAGCATGATTACATATATGGCACTTTATAGCATTTCTGAATTCAGATTCGTCCTGAGGAGTCATATCAATATCATACGAACACCAAAAGACAGTAGAGAGATCTTCCGCTAGCTGTTTCATTTCATCTGCAAACCAACGCATACAATCCTCTCCACGATGAGCTTTATAAAAACTTAGAGAATCATCATAGGAACATTTCAGATAATATCCTATAGCTGCAGGTACATGATGTTGCAGCTTTTTATTATCATTGGTCGGTTTCAAAATGCTTTCTAGATCTGCGTAAATAATGAATGGTGCTTTTTCTTTATTCTTATGATTTTTGAATTTAAGAATATTTTGATCTTCTTGAGGCATCTTAATAGCAGTCTCATTCATCATAAGGCAGATTTTCGTATGTTCTTTCAGCTTATCAAGAGAGTGGTAATAGTGGAGACATCTATCGCAAATAAACTTTGCATGGTCTTTTTTACTCAACTGTTTTGATACCAGACGAGATAAATTTTTGATTAAAACATAATGGTATTTTATTTCCACCTCAGCATTATTTCCATTGTCATTATTATTTTCAGAAAAATAGATATTCTGAACCAATAAAAGATTTATATGTTTATCAACACAGTTTTTAGTCAAGTATAGTGGAAGAGTGATAAATCCATTAGCTTTTTTCTTGAGGATGTAAACATTAATAGACACTTCATTCTCTTTTTCGAATAACGGAATCTGCTCACAGTCATAGGAAACTGAATTCCTTTCAGTTTAAGTACTTCTGAATAATGTGGATACTTAGTTATTCAGGTGAAAACGCGCGTTTTTTACCGGATGCGTTTTTAACAGACTGGGTCTTCTGAAACGTTCTAAAATGCATCCGGTAAAAAACGCGCGTTTTTACCGGATGCGTTTTTTGACGGGTCGGTTCAAAAACGTTCAAAAATACATCCGGTAAAAAAACGCGCGTTTCTACCGGATGCGTTTTTTAACGGGCCGGTTCAAAAACGTTCAAAAATCGCATCCAGTAAAAAACGTGCGTTTTTTCAAAGAGCATTCGTTTGCGATTGCTTTATTTTATAGTCACCAAGAATGGAAAAAACAACTATCGATTAAACAATTATGGTAGATTTGCATTTTACGGGCCGGTTCAAAAACGCATCCAGTAAAAAACGCGCGTTTTTTTTTTAAACGTATCCGTTTGCGTTCGCTTTATTTTTAGTCATCATGAACGGAAAAAACAACTAACAAATAAACAATTACGGTAGATTTGTATTTTTAATAAACTCATTATTATTCAATCTATTCAACCTTCATGATTACTAAGAGTTATTCGTAAATATTTCCATATAGAAATCAAGATGAAAAGGTCAATAAAGTTACATTATCTTTCTACGTAGAAACCACGATTAAAATTGGATCATCTTTAACCTTGAAGATTATAGGCAGTAGTTACACCGAAAAACAATGAAAGAGAGAAGGGGTTGAGATAGTATATAAATTCTAAATGACTCCGAATTTATTCCATTTCAGTTCAGTTTTTTGGTTAGTTAAGTGTTTCCTCTCCTGATTCAGCTTCAAGGTAAGTTTTTATAAATTGATCCCTATACTTATTTTGTTATTTAATAATAGACGTTGGTTTTCGATATGTTTATGATTAGAGTACATAAGCTGTATATTAGAAGCTACTGATGTGTGAATATAGAGATAGTTGTATAAGGTAGAAGTGAAGTTAGTAAATGAGGATAGTAAATTCTACACGTATGACGCTCATACTTTGGTATAAGGTTGAGAGCCGATTGAAGTTACTTTGGATGTATTTTATTTTTATATTTTGTGTAGTAAGAGTAGTTTCTGATATATTCAGATTTTTTATTATTTTGTGTAGACTTAGAAAAATTTCATTCAAAATTGAACTTGTAAATATTATTATGAGTGTGAATTATTTATTAGGGTGTTTATATTATAATATGTTATGGAACGTCTAAAGGTCGCTAAGGGGCTTCTGACAGTCTGCGGAAACGTTATTTTCACTCTAAAATGCATCGTTTCTGAGATATTTAGATTTCTATACTTTTATTGTGACTTAGAAAAGTTTCTTTTAATGCTGGACTTGTAAAAAATTTTTATTATAATGGTGAAATGTAATAATATATTATTCAATGATATAACATAATGTGTCTTATCTTCATAATCTTTTTATAGATAATTGAATTGATTTGACTTTTTATTTCATTAATCTTACAACAGGTTTATATAACTGGTTTATACAGGAGGTCTGTATGTTAAGCTGATTCAAAGCTGATTAAAGCTGGTTAAAGCTGGTTACAGGGAGTTACTTTGCAGGTATTTTTTCTGTGAATTTTCATAGTGAATTGATTGACTTATATATTATAGTAAAACGTTAAAATAGCTGAGGAATTACTTTGGTGAGATGTGTTTTTTCATTTCATTTTATTTTTTAACTAGAACGAGTAGTTTATGGGATAATACAATTTAATGAATTTTCGGACTCAGATGAAATTTAGAGCTTGTACTACAAGTTTACTAGGGTTTTGAAAATTATTCTTGTAGGGTGACTAATATATTATAAGAGAATGTGACAATGCACTGAGGGCTACTATAGCGCGCTTATGATAAGAGTAAAAAGCTGAATATTAGAAGCTACTGATGTGTGAATATAGAGTTAGTAAATGAGGATGGTAAATTCTACACGTATGACGCTAATTCTTTGGTTTATGGTTGAGAGTCGATTGAAGTTACTTTTGAGGGTATTTTATTTTTATTATTTGTCTAGGAAGAGTAGTTTTCGATATATTCAGATTTTTTATTATTTTGTGTATTTCATTCAAAGTTGGTCTTGTAAAATTTTTTATTATGAGTGTGAATTATTTATTAGGGTGTTTATATTATAATATGTTATGAAACGTAAAAAGGTTACTAAGGGACTTCTGAGAGTCTGCGGAAACGTTATTTTTACTCTAAAATGCCTCGTTTCTGATATATTTAGATTTCTATACTTTGATGTAGTAAAATTTTGTTTATTATGAGGGAGAATTATTTATTAGGTTTTTATATTATAATATGTTATGGAACGGTCACTACGGGATGTCAGGGAGTCTGCGGAAACGTTATTTTTACTCTAAAATGTATCGCTTCTGAGATATTTAGATTTTTATACTTTATGTAGACTTAAAAATATTTCATTCAAAGTTGAACTTTTTCATTATGATGGCGAAATGTATTAATAAGTTATTCATTGATCTGATATAATGTGACTTATCTTAACAATCTTTTACAGATAATTGAATTTCACGATTCCGTGTATCTAGTGCTGAATAAATAGGTGAGTTGATTTTCCTTAAACTTTGAGAAATCGGCTAATCAATACTAATTCATTAATTATTTTTGGCTCCATTCTGGTATAAAAGGGATGACCGACTATTTACTTCACGAAGGCATGACAGATGTATCCCTATAGGGAGAGAGTACTTGCTCTTGATGTCTGTAAGACCTATGTACAAAGTAGGCAGTCATCGTTAATGAGTAGGTATAACCAATGTCGACGTTCTGGGGAAATAGTTGCCTAGGTCTTGTCCTGGCTATAAAAGACGCGTCCTATTGGCCAAATTTCGGTAACAAGAGAATTAAATAAAAATTATTTTATTATGGAAAGTTAATATAAATTTGAGATCTATGAATATTGTATCTAGTTCCTAACCTCTAATTGGTGCTCTGATGGCATAGTTCCGATGTGACACCACATACTCTGTTCAAGGTCTACTTGAGGCTTAGAAACTAAATATAATATTTATTACACCTCAAATTTAATTTTTTATATGGTGATCATTATTTTTTCTAGCAATGTTGACTTTCATTCTTATATTAATATAGAAAATATAAGTTTCTCATCTATATTCTATAAATAATTTAAAATCTAGTTAGTCATTCCTAGTTTTTCGTTCTCTATCAGAAAGATATACTCTAAATTTAAATATTTTCATTATACTGTGGATATCTTGTACTAATGTTTGATATTCCGCTGATTTGATTTGTATTAAATTTTTGAATTCTAGAGTTCTGATTCAGTTTCTTCTAATCATTCGTGAGACTACAACCAACATGTTTGCTGCACTGTTGAGTAAGATACAAGCACTGCTGTGTTTTCTAAAAATAAGCAATGATGAACAAATGGTTAATGATGGACTTAAAGAGTGTTCATTAGCTCTTCGGAGAATCAATAAGAAATTAAAATCGGCGAAGACGATAGGAGAAAAGCAGAATCTAATAACGAAGATGGGACAAGTGAAGAGTATGCGTATAGCCAGTTGAAAATTTTAAAGAAGCAGGGAGCTGGTATAACGACTCGACTAGAAACAGCAAGGGATAGAGTTCGCTGGGATGATTTAACCTCAGCTTTTAATTGCCGTATTAGAACAGGAGTTATTTCAAACCTCAAACATAAGGATCCTTTAGAGTTTTTAGCTGATTGTCGTGCGATATTCAGACGACGGCTACTCAATAACTTGAAAAAAACTGAAGCTGTCAAGGTTAACGCAGTTTTTGGTGGAGAGTTTGAAATTGTGAGCGGTAGTCGTGTATTGAGTGAATTTAAATATTTCACAACACCTAATGAGCCTATATACAGAGATACTGATCTTAACTCTTGGTTCGATGAGAACGTTAAAGAACCTTTGCTAAGAAAATTAGAAGAATTTCAGGAGCGTGATAGTGGGTGGGCCTTGAAAAAAGTTTCTAATTTGGGTGTTAATATTAATAAATTCACCCCTCAATTGGGATCATCTTACATTGAACTACCAGAAGAAATAAGGAAAAAAAACATGCCTGCATTAATTTAAAGAATAATGATAACGTTTGTTTTGCGTGGGCTGTAGTAGCTGCGTTGTTTCCTGTTGAGAAGGATGCTGCTAGAATAACAAAGTATCCACATTATTCAGAAGTACTCAAACTGAAAGGAATTCAGTTTCCTATGACTGTGAAGCAGATTCCGTTATTCGAAAAAGAGAATGAAGTGTCTATTAATGTTTACATCCTCAAGAAAAAAGCTAATGGATTTATCACTCTTCCACTATACTTGACTAAAAACTGTGTTGATAAACATATAATTCTTTTATTGGTTCAGAATATCTATTTTTCTGAAAATAATAATGACAATGGAAATAATGCTGAGGTGGAAATAAAATACCATTATGTTTTAATCAAAAATTTATCTCGTCTGGTATCAAAACAGTTGAGTAAAAAAGACCATGCAAAGTTTATTTGCGATAGATGTCTCCACTATTACCACTCTCTTGATAAACTGAAAGAACATACGAAAATCTGCCTTATGATGAATGAGACTGCTATTAAGATGCCTCAAGAAGATCAAAATATTCTTAAATTCAAAAATCATAAGAATAAAGAAAAAGCACCATTCATTATTTACGCAGATCTAGAAAGCATTTTGAAACCGACCAATGATAATAAAAAGCTGCAAAATCATGTACCTGCAGCTGTAGGATATTATCTGAAATGTTCCTATGATGATTCTCTAAGTTTTTATAAAGCTCATCGTGGAGAGGATTGTATGCGTTGGTTTGCAGATGAAATGAAACAGCTAGCGGAAGATCTCTCTACTGTCTTTTGGTGTTCGTATGATATTGATATGACTCCTCAGGACGAATCTGAATTCAGAAATGCTATAAAGTGCCATATATGTAATCATGCTTTCTCTTTGGACGACAAGAGAGGGATTCGATGATAATGAGATAGATGATATTATTAAAAATGCCGGTGTTATGAAGAAAGCAAAAGGAGTTAAATCGTCAGTTGTGCGGACGAAGATTACTTTTGAAGATTACGAAAAATGTCTTGATACATGGAAGGAGGTTACTATAACTGAAAACTTAATAAGAGCCGATAAGCACAAGGTATATTTCATCACACAACAGAAAATTGCACTCAGCCCTAAAGACGATAAAAGATATTTGATATCTGGAACAGATGAGACGCTGCCTTGGGGGCATTATAGGGTGCCTTCGAATGTGTCTCAAGGTGATCTATTGATGGATGCTGATTAACCATAATTAAGAATTATCATATTATTAATAAAATTATTATGTAACCATTAAAAAATAAATAGTTTTATTTTCATCGTTGTATTTATCTCCTGCTACCAATCACAAAGAGATTTGTATATATTCCTCTTACATTGTTCAATATGAATAATGGTCTTTATACCATACATAAATCAGGAAAGTCATTGACTCTGATACAAAGAGCCATTTCCACTCCGTTGAATTCGACCCAGTGCGCATGACCGAAAAGGGAACCATTTTCGCTAATTTGGACCTTAGATTTCCTTATGGGGATTTACATGTAAAAATGAGCAAAAGTGAGCTAGAACCGGCCTAGCCTATCTACTATATATATATATATATATATATATATATATATATATATATATATATATATATATATATATATATATATATCTAAATATATATATATATATATATATATATATATATATATATATATATATCTATATATATATATATATATATATATATATATATATATATATATATATATATATATATATATATATATATATATATATATATATATATATATATATATATATATATATATATATATATATATATATATATATATTTATAAGTATATGGTTTGGATTAATTTAATTCCATGATCTTTAGATAGTTTCTCCTTCGCCTGTGTTATTTACTTCATATTGAAATTTTTGAAGTAAAAATTCATATATATTATCATAAAACTACATAAACTAGGTGATCATCAATAAGATGATTATGACATACGCGTGGAATTTTTCTTTGAAATAACTTTGTATGAAAACTATATGCATAAGTTTCAATCTAAGCGAAATTATGAAATCATCGCGAAAACGAACAAAACTACCGTATCCGAACCGTATCGTGCTCATCCATTTTGAATTGTGTACAGATGTAGAGGAGAAAAAAAAATAATAGGGAAATGAAAACAATTTTTGTTATTTTATTATAGATTGACTATTTAAAAATCCCTAGATGAAATATTACTCATAACATGAATACACTTGAATCATATATGATAAATTCAATAAAAGTATTGTAACATAATAATTTTTCTCGTAATGGTATTTTATTTTCGTTCAAGTAAAATTGTGACTTTATTGTTCAGTAGAAGTGGAAAATGTAGATATAATGAAAATATATGACTGTTTAACATATATAACCATATAACCAAAAAACAGATTTCTGTCGTGAAACATTATTTTACGCAAAATATCAGAGCTCCTACCCACCTAGTACTCTGAACAAAAAGAGGTAAACTCTCAGTAAAATTAGAATTCCATGGGTTATAAGTTAACCAACAATTTGCCGATTAATAATAGATGAGAAATGATGTGCAGTAAACGGGTATAATTAATCTAAATTTAGAATAGGAATGCGAAAGATGTATATCATCGAGTGACAAGTGATTAGCCAACAAGAAGTAATAATTCACTTTCAACCAGGAATACTACTACTTTCAGACAGTTATTAAATTGTTACTGGTGAAGAAAATGGAATATAAAACCAGAACTAGATACTCAGATATAAATCAGGAGAAATGTATGAACTCATAGTTAATATATTGAGTCGATAAACAAGTTTCGATTCGTAGATTAATTTCATCAATAATACCTAATTTTTACTAGTAGAGTCAGATATTTCTTCTTAATATCTTCTTAATCATCTTTTTATTTTATGCTTCCATTTATTGCCAATTTATCATTTTTTTCAAAATTCTCAATCAGTCCGATTAGGATATTTTGATTAGAACACGGTATTTTGTCTCCAATATCGATTTTTTATTATTGTATATATATAATTATATATATATATATATATATATATATATCTATATATATATATATATATATATATATATATATATATATATTTAAATATATATGTTACTCTATATATTATATTATATATCTATATATTATATATATATATATATATGTATATAATCTTTTGATAATTATTAGCAATAACAGGCTTGTTGAATCTCAAAAAACTCGATTTTATTAAAAAGTTGACGTTTCGCCACGACATTCGTGGCTTTATCAAAACTTTTGAAAAATTGAAATTTCTTTGACATTTATTGATTTTAAAAAATTTGAATAGAAAAAGACTACTATGTCTCACTAAAATTTTTTTCGGCTGTGGCCGTTCTTTGTTATTTATTACGTGCTATTCAGTCCAATATTAACATTCAAATCTGTTATTATTAGATGGTAAGGGAAACCACAGAAACCTTTATTCACGTAATGTTCGAAATAGGTTCAAATTATTTTGATTTTGAAGGGTCAAAGAATAGGGTACTATTTATCTTGTTTTCAAAAATTTCTCATTGCGGCTGTGGCCGTCTTCAGTTATTAATTACGTGCTATTTAGTCCAATATCAACAGACAGGTTCGTTGATATTAGATGGGAAGGGAACCACAGAAACCTTCACCCACGTAATGTACAAAATAGGTTTAAAATATTTGATTGTTGTCTTTAAAAAGACATTACTTGTAATGTCTAAATTGGAGATCACATGTTCTAAACTATACTTTCTTTTCAGAAAAATTGAAAATTCTAGATGTTTAGATTTTGTCTAAGAAGATGAGTTGTTATGGTTAGAGTTTGTTTGTTTTGATTTATGTTGTTTCTTCGAAAAATTAAAGAATTAAATCTGCGTATATTGAACTCAAATGTTTGATATCTGTTCTATCATTTACGACTTTATTTAAATTTTTTTGAATATGTAACATTTCTAAAATTTCTCTGCGTTTTTGATCTTTTTCTATTTCTAAAATTTTCGTGCTATTAAAGTTGAAAGTATGGTTCTCACTGTTTTCATGTTTTATTAGTGCTGTGGTTTGTGTTCTGGTATATTTGTGTGCTTTTAGTCTTTCTTCTAAATTTTGAAAAGTTTGTCCTATATATGATTCATTACAATTATTACAGGGTATACTATAAACAACATGAGATTTTTGCAGAAGAGGTGTAATAATTGTAATAAATCATATATAGGACAAACTTTTCAAAATTCAGAAGAAACACTTAAAGCACACAAATATACCAGAACACAAACCACAGCACTAATAAAACATAAAAACAATGAGAACCATACTTTCAACTTTAATAGCACGAAAATTTTAGAAATAGAAAAAGATCAAAAACGCAGAGAAATTTTAGAAATGTTACATATTCAAAAAACTTCAAATAAAGTCGTAAATGATAGAACAGATATCAAACATTTGAGTTCAATATACGCAGATTTAATTCTTTAATTTTTCGAAGAAACAACATAAGTCAAAACAAACAAACTCTAACCATAACAACTCATCTTCTTAGACAAAATCTAAACATCTAGAATTTCCAATTTTTCTAAAAAGAAAGTATAGTTTAGAACATGTGATCTCCAAAATTACAAGTAATGTCTTTTTAAAGACAACAATCAAATATTTTAAACCTATTTTGTACATTACGTGGGTGAAGGTTTCTGTGGTTCCCTTCCCATCTAATATCAACGAACTTGTCTGTTGATATTGGACTAAATAGCACGTAATTAATAACTGAAGACGGCCACAGCTGCAATGAGAAATTTTTGAAAACAAGATAAATAGTACCCTAATCTCTGACTTTTCAAAATCAAAATAATTTGAACCTATTTCGAACATTACGTGGGTAAAGGTTTCTGTGGTTTCCCTTACCATCTAATAATAACAGATTTGAATGTTAATATTGGACTGAATAGCACGTAATAAATAACAAAGAACGGCCACAGCCGAAAAAATTTTTACTGAGACAGAGTAGTCTTTTTCTATTCAAATTTTTTCAAATCAATAAATGTCAAAGAAATTTCAATTTTTTCAAAAGTTTTGATAAAGCCACGAATGTCGTGACGAAACGTCAACTTTTTAATAAAATCGAGTTTTTTGAGATTCAACAAGCCTGTTATTGCTAATAATTATCAAAAGATTAGAAATAGTTCACAGGCAACAACAATTCGAATGAATAATTATATATATATATATATATATATATATATATATATATATATATATATATATATATATATATATATATATATATAAATATATATGTTACTCTATATATTATATTATATATATATATATATATATATATATATATATATATATATATA
The DNA here is from genome assembly GCA_030704885.1 of Cynegetis impunctata. Classification (NCBI taxonomy): domain Eukaryota; kingdom Metazoa; phylum Arthropoda; class Insecta; order Coleoptera; family Coccinellidae; genus Cynegetis; species Cynegetis impunctata. The sequence continues at coordinate 246,890 of JARQZK010004379.1, forward strand.
TATATATATATATATATATATATATATACATATGTTACTCTATTCGTGACTGAATTAATAATTATAGCATATGATTTTGTGGGATTGCAGTCAAATAAAACAAACTTTGAAGGCTTTTTTTTTTCTTAACTCGACCTTTCGAGACTATTGTCCCTTCATCAGGAAAACTGAAACAATCAAAATATACATGAACACAGAATAATACATCCGGTGAAAGGACATACGAATGTGAGATTATAATAAAATGTTACAAATTAAAAACATTCAGTTCTCCTAGTGAAGGGACAATACCTATAGTATCGAAAGCTCGAGTTAAGACAAAAGAGTATTTTATTCAATACGGACTTGTACTTGTGAGAAATTGAGCTCTTTCGATAGCGGAAGTCACCCCTTCACTGCCACGAAAATGAACTTTCAAAGTTTTGTACAGAATTTCTTACAAATACAAGCCCATATTGAATAAAATACCCATTGTCACAAAAAACCCTTCATCAGAAAATCTCAATAACACCCTAACCTAAAAATTTGATGAATGAGTATTATATGAGTATTATATATATATATATATAATACTCATATATATAATTATATATATATATATATATATATATATATATATATATATATATATATATATATATATATATATATATATATATATATATATATATATATATATATATATAACCATACTCATTCATAAAATTTTTAGGTTTGAGTGTTATTGAGATTTTCTGACAAAGGGTATTTTAATTTTATTCAATATGGGCTTGTATTTGTAAGAAATTCTGTACAAAACCGTGAAAGTTCATTTTCGTGGTAGTGTAGGGGTGACTTCCGCTATAGAATTTTGTACCTGTTATTGTTATATAGGAATAATGAATTTATTCAGGTGTGACAGGTTAATTTATTATTCAAAAATAAATAAAATTGGACGTTTCAGTGATACAACCACCTACATCAGCATTCAATACATACAAAAAAATAACCGTAAGCATACATATACATATATATATATAAATATAAATATAAATAAAAATAAATATATATATATATATATATATATATATAATTGGTTGGTAAACCAATCTAGTGAAACTATATTATAAAATCAATTAAGTATCATAAATACCTACATCCAACTTTATCTTGTTAATGTATTAATGTGATTTAATGGATTTTAGAATATATGTTTGACAAGATTGGTCTATTATATCATTCAATTATATGTACGTATTTGTTTAAGGTTGTTTTCTTTTTATGTATTAGTATATAGGCTAGGCCGGTTCTAGACCACTTTGGGTCATTTTTACATGTAAATTCCCATAAGGAAATCCAAGGTCCAAAGTAGCGAAAATGGTTCTCTTTTGCATTAGGGTCAATGACCTCTCCGATTTGTGTATGGTCTAATGCCCATTATTCTTATTATACTATGCAAATGGAATATATACAAATCAATCTATTTGCGGTTGGTAGCAGGGGATAGATACAAGGATGAAAATATAACTATTTATTTAATTGTTACATAATAATTTTTTAATAGTAAAATAATTATAGATTATGGTCAATCAGCATCCATCAATAGATCATCATGAGGCATATTCGAAGGCACCCTATAATGTCCCCAAGGCAGCGTCTCATCTGTTTCTGGTATTAAATATCTATTATCATCTTCAGGGAGTGCAATTTTCTGCTGTGTGACGGAGTATAGGTACCTTATGCTTATCGGATCTTATTAAATTTTGGGTTATAATAACCTCCTTCCACGAGGTATTCAGAGGGAAATGTGTCGTACGTAGAAATAGATGTTATTTTCAAAAAATTACTAACTTATGTATATATCGTATATGTGTGAAGGGAGAACAAAAATATGATTTTCTATTGAAGAAATTAAATTGTATTTGCCTGACGCTTCTTATAACAAATGTAGAAAATTAAGGTTGGATTCCACCAAAGTTTGAATTGAAACGACCCCTGTGTATGAATCATGGTAGTGGGGGCGCATGTGCAGTATGAGGAATTCCAAAGATTTGTTTGAATGGCTTTGGAACTTCATACCGAATTAGAACACTATACATATGCTATAGATCTACATTTAGAAGATATAAAAATACTGAAGAAGAAAATTGTGGCCTATGAGGTTAACAAGAAGATGTTTGATTCCTTTAAACAAATTGTCCCAGGATCCCTGGGCGGATGTTTTCCATAATGAAAATAAATTCAGTGAACTGAAATGTAAATCTAGAAGATGTTTGATAGAAAATGTGTGATGGTTTAATATTAAATAAGAACAAAGGTGGGGAAATTTGTAAAACAACAGTTTTATTAGAATATTTACATAGGTTTAACAGAACTTGTACACAAAATACAACTCTTTCTCTGTTTCTGTTGGGTGTATGTTTCAACACGTCAATTTTTATTTTTATCCGATAATCTAAGTCTATTTCTTCTAATTCTGGTTCCAACCAGTAATTCGAAAGGTAGGATACATTCTACCTCTATGCATAACTTCTTTAATTCCAGATATTACCAGTTCTGCACCTTCTGCAAATTCTTCTAGTCGATAACAATCCGTAGATTTTATGTTATCTGTAATTTCTTGCATTCTAACGACGTTAACCCTCTCCATCTCCACTTGGGTAAATGGAACGTCTACATTTTTCCATGCATCTGTGTAAAATTGCAAGTTTTCGATTTAAATAAATATAAAAATTAAAAACTTGTATATCCATTTGTAGTAAAGGTTAGCAAATGGTTTTTCGGTTGGCATACATATTAATTCTATTCCATTGTTATAAGGTAATGTAACATTACCGTCTGCAAGAAGAGCTTTTCTATTATTGTAAACGCGTAAAAACGTATTTTTGTGTTAACCCTAGTAGTAGACGTCTCTTTGCCCGTCCTTATCTGCCAAAACTCCTATATAGGTATATTTATTTTTATTGTTAACGGTGAACGCGGATACGCTGTACTTTCCAGAGGGTCCTAAGTTTTTCCACCTGTTGTACTAGTCTCCCATTTAATTATACTATCTTCTGTTCTTTCTCCAAAAAATCTTTATGTGCCTTTTTAACCATAGCTGTATTTTCTAAATACTCTTTCTTCCTTTTCTTCAATTATGTTTCCTCCATTTCTTATTTCCGTTTCTTTACAGACAATACAGAAATATGGGAAATTGGCGTTATTTCTTTTAGCGCAAAAGGCATCAGCTTACTATTTTTGTTTATCCTCTTTCTTCGAACTTTGGGCATAATATTACATGTAGATACCAGTCCAAGCTCCTGGATGTCGATATCTTCCGGGATAGTGCTGAACAGTGTGGAAGACCGGGTAAAGAATGTATCTCCAGCCTTAATATAGCATTTTTGAGGAATTCGAACATTTTTCTCCTTGTTACTCGTATCTTCAACGATCTCTATACAATTAATAGGTAAGAAATTAAAACTAAATGCAGACAGACAATAATTTACAACTTTTTTCTTTCGTTGGGTTCCATTAGTACCTAAGCTTATCTGTAGACCGGTTAATTTTCTTGTATTACTATTCCTCCAGTATACATATTGCAGTATATTGTTAAATACAAGACAGCAACTGTTTTGCAGACTTTTTGACAACTTTGTGCACATTTTAGCAAATGAGATAGAGTATAAAGGTGCATTTTGGAAATAAAGTTTGCTATCCTCCAGTAAGGTTAGAGAGTCTTCTAAGCAGTTGTATTTCCCTGTCTTGTTATCAGCTATGGAATAATTATATATGATTGCTTCTAATCTTGTAATTAGATTTACCCCAAATATAGGAAAATTGGGTTTTTTATTAAAATTGTAAATGTTAGAAAATTAATTAAGTAAAGCCAGGGTTGTAGAAGGTTGCAAAACCTTATAACTCCCCAAAATAAATTATTTAGCTAGAAAACAAAAATGTATCCCATCCCCAGAAAGATTAATAAACGTATTTTGATTGATTGATTGATCGACCCGTCAGTTAGTAGAAATCATGCACTTGAAGCCATTAAAAATGATTGATGATGACAGCTCAAGGTCATAAATCATGGCCGGTCTATTGTTCCTATTGTCTGGGTGCAGGTGTGCAGCCAGGTGTTTCTTTTGTTAGGGCCGGTCTATTGTTCCTATTGTTCGAGCCGGTCTATTGTTCCTATTGTGCGGTGCAGTCTTTTGTTAGACCAGGTGTTCGGGACCGTATTAACTAATGATTGATGGTCATGAGAATTTACAAATTTAGACCAAAATTCGTATGAAATCCACCCCTGACATTCGACACGGCCAGGTATTTCTAAGAAAACACAAACAAAAGGTTGACGCTCACAAAAGAAACCCGTCGATGGCATTCAACGTGGGTGGGCAGGTACAAAATCGTGTGATTTCATAGAATTCAGGCGCGCCAGTGGTGGGGGTAGTTTCTATATTAACCTTAACAAACTCGGAAGAGTTTAGTTTACTTCTTTTATAGTTGTTGAACAGTTTCATTGTGCGTTATGTCGAATATGTTTGCCGGTTTTTTAAGATCCATGTCTCTGGACATGATCATGAATATGTTTAAGCAGGGGCAATTCAGAACAGCTGAATTACTAGATATCGTAATTGATATTGTTAATGAAAAAGTTGTTCTGGAGAACTCATCAGTAAATCTAGATGAGTATAATGAGCTGTGCCTGGCCGCTCGCCCTGAATTGGTAAGTATTAATATATTACTTACTTTCGTATTTTTTGACTCTATTTTTGTAGATGTCTTCGCAAGTGAATTTACCTACGCCGTCGACATCAGGATATTTTAATATGGTACGTTAATTTTATTATTTGTAAATATCAGATTATATTAAACGTTTAATATTATTACAGTATGATCAGCACCAAGGATTTCCCGAATATACGGACGCCTTGCTAGAGAACCAGGTTCGTTGAATTATTTTCATTGTATTTTTCGTATTTTCTGACTCTTTATTTTTGCAGATGTCTTCACAAGTTAATTTACCTACGCCGTCGACAGCAGGATATTTTAATATGGTACGTTAAATTTATTATTTGTAAATATCAGATTATACTGAATGTTTAATATTATTCCAGTACGATCAACACCATGGATTTCCCGAATGTACTAACACACTGCTAGAGAACCAGGTTCGTTGAAATATTTTTTATTGAAATTTTCGTATTTTCCGACTCTTTATTTTTGCAGATGTCTTCGCAAGTGAATTTACCTGCGCAGTCGTGGGCAGCAGAATATTTTAATATGGTACGTTTTAAATTTATTATTTATAAATATCAGATTATATTAAATGTTTAATATTATTACAGTATGATCCACACCAAGGATTTACCGACTATACTAACACACTGATAGAGAACCAGGTTCGTTGAAATATTTTTATTGTATTTTTCGTATTTTCTGACTCTATTTTTGCAGATGTCTTCGCAAGGGAGTTTAACTGCGCAGCCGTCGACATCTGGATATATTCATATGGTACGTTAAATTTATTATTTGTAAATATCAGATTATATTTTGAAAAATATTGAATGTTGAATATTATTTCAGGCGCCGCTACACGAAACAGGTTCTGGATTACCCGGATATTCACAGTTAGAGAAACAGGTTCGTTGAAATATTTTATTTATTGAATCTTGCTAATAACATATTTTCCAGCCTTCCTTAGATGTCAGCCGTAACTACATAAACCTCGTCAGTACCAGTTCCAAATTTTACAGAAAATTCAATTCTACTGCCCGGGTGATACATTTCACCATAAACGATGATCAAGTTGGAGATAACCCCAATGAATGGCTAGAGGTAAGAATATTTTTCAATAATCTATATACATTTGCATAATTTTGTTTTATTTTCAGAACGTAATTAAGGAACTGTTACGGAGAGGTTTAGAAGATTGTGCCCCAGGCGATTATGTCGGTCTAAAGATCGATAATGCCAATATACCTGAACGGCCAATCGGTATTTCTCTAAGGAAGGCTGAGCAATACGATGCGGCGGTTGTTATGGATGTGTTAACGAAAGTTTTACAGAGTAATGAAAGCTTTTTCACCAAAGACTTGTTAACACTATCCATAACAAGAATGTCTCTGCCAAGTGGAAGCGGACGCATCAAGTTAACAGGTGAGTCAGCGGAGGACTATTGTAGCATAAAACTAAAAAGTTTTATTATAACACCGTATGCAAACGATAATATGTGTTTTGCTAGGGCATTAGTTCTAGCAATTGTTTTCAAAACAGAGGGGCCTAAACAAGTAGAACTAATGCTCAGAACTAAAGATATATTAGATAATAGAGCGCTTATACTATGCGGTAATGTAGGCATTGACAGATATACAGCTTGCAATTATGAGCATATTGATTTATTTCAAAATTATTTAGTAAATTATTCAATTATCGTTTATAATTCGCGAGACGGATCCACTACCTGTTACGAAGGGCCGCGTGACCATGAACGGACAACTTTAAATTTATATCTTGAGAATGGGCATTATATCGTTATTAAATCGTTGACGGGTGCCTTTTCAACATCATTCTTTTGTGAAATGTGTAGAAAGGGATACTCTAAGTTTACAGAACATACAAAATGTCCGTTCAGGTGTCCTTGTTGCCACACGCCGGCATTATGTGACGAAAAGGTAGATTCCATTGTATGCGACGCTTGTAACCGCGATTTTAGAGGTAGAATTTGTTTCGAGAATCATAAAAAGTCTTTATGCTCACAATTGAAGAGGTGTCTATCATGTCATAAATCTGTTTGGAAGAGTAAAAGGGTACACAAATGCGGTTATATATATTGCTCTACTTGTTGTTGTGAAAAACCAGTCAGACATGATTGTTTCATGAGAGTCTGTCCAAACATTAAAAAAAATAAAAAGTTTGTTTATATATTTTACGATTTCGAATGCACACAAGACACCCCTAATGAAAAAGGTCATTTCGAGCATTTACCTAATTTGTGCGTTGCACAGAATATTTGTAATGTATGTCTGAATAACGATGATATATCGCAAAGTTGTCAAACGTGCGGGACACGTCAGCATATATTTAAAGAAAATCCCGTGGAAGAATTTCTAAAGTATGTATCGTCGTCATTCAGAAAACATAACATTTTCTGTATAGCGCACAACAGTAAAGGTTACGATAGTTTGTTTGTTTTAAGGGCTATTATGAAGAATGTCAAAGCATGGAATCCTAAAATTATAAGCAACGGTACCAAATTAATGTCGATAAAATGTAATAACATTAAATTTATAGATTCGTTAAATTTCATGCCTTTACCTCTATCGAAACTGCCTGCAACTTTTGGATTTGAAGGTGTCAAAGGATATTTCCCCCATTTTTTCAATACATTAGCGAATCAAAATTATACCGGTCCTCTTCCAAATTACGAATTTTATGCACCTGACGCGATGAACACTACTGACCGCGAAAAATTTTTTGTTTGGTATAATGAAATGGTAAATTCAAATTTTATTTTTAATATGGAAACAGAAATACAAAAATATTGTGTTTCAGATGTGGATATTTTGAGAAAAGCTTGTTTGAAATTCAGAGATACTTTTATATCGTCCACAGATTTAGATCCCTTTTTAGAAAGTATTACAATAGCTGGTGCATGTAATCAAGTATATAGACGGAAATTCCTCAAAAAGAATACCATAGGCATAATACCCCCTAAGGGTTATAGAATGAAAGATAATTCATCTATGGGAGCTTTGAAATGGTTGTTGTATATGCAGGGTGTTTTGAATACCAATATACAGCATGCAGGTTCGGGTAGAGAAATGAGATTACCTGAAGGAATTTTGGTTGATGGCTATATAGAATCCACAAAAACTGTTCTTGAGTATAACGGGTGCTATTTTCACGGTTGTAGAAAGTGTTTTAAACACACCACTATTGAGTTAGGTCGCGATAACAAAAAGAAAGAACAAATGTTTCAAAAATATGAGTCTACAATAGCCAAACAACGTAAAATTCGTTCACTTGGGTATAATCTCATTACTATATGGGAATGTGAATTTAACGAGTTTTTGAAAAGTAATCCGGGTATGAAAGCTAATTTGGACAGACACTATGAACAATATAAAAATCCCTTGAACCCCCGGGACGCATTTTTTGGAGGTAGAACTAACGCTGTTAGGTTACATCACAGCGTCAATACTGATGAGAATGAAGAAATTCATTATTATGATGTTTGTTCGCTGTACCCCTTTGTAAATAAATATAAAAAATGTCCTATTGGGCATCCCAAGGTCCATATAGGTGACGAATGTTTAGATATAGATTTGAATAAGGTAGAAGGTCTTGTAAAGTGTTTAGTTCTACCTCCACAAAACCTGTATCATCCCGTGCTTCCATACAGATGTAACGGTAAACTTATGTTTCCACTGTGTCGTACGTGCGTTGAAAATCTCCAGCAAGACGAGTGTCTTCATACGGACGAAGAACGCTCGTTTATCGGAACGTATGTTGCTGATGAGTTACGCAAGGCAATCGAACTAAATTATACAGTAATAAAAATATTTGAAGTTTGGGAGTACGAAGTTACGCAATATAATACGGAAAGTAAAGAGGGTGGGTTATTCACAGAATATGTTAATCAATTTTTGAAATTAAAGCAGGAAAATAGCGGTTGGCCATCTAATTGTTGTAACGAACAGGACAAAATTAATTATATAGAAGAATATTTTCAAAGGGAGGGGATAAAATTAGATCAAGATAATATTGCGAAAAATTTGGGTTTCAGATATCTTGCTAAATTAATGCTAAACAGTTTTTGGGGTAAATTCGGTCAGAGGGAAAATCTACCCCAAACTTCAATTATTTTAAATCCTGAAGAACTTTTTAAACTAATTGTAGATCCCGCGAAGAAAGGCAAATCCATTTTATTCATAGATGACGAATCTATTGTAGTAAATTGGGATTATGTCGACGAAGCTATTTCACCGTTGAAAACTGTGAATGTAGCGATTGCCGCGTACACAACAGCAAGTGCGAGGCTCGTGTTGTATGAATATTTGGAGAAATTGGGGCAAAGGGTTATTTATTTTGATACAGATTCTATTTTTGTAACGAAGAAACCGGGTGAATGGTTACCTGAAACTGGAGATTTTTTGGGCATGATGACCAATGAGTTGGAATCATACGGTAAAAATGCCTACATTACAGATTTCATAAGTTCAGGCCCTAAATCATATAGTTTTAAAGTGTTCTGCCCTGATACAAAACAGACAAAGACTGTTTGTAAAGTTAAGGGTATCACGCTCAATTATAAGAATGCACAACTGATTAATTTTGAGACTATGAAATCTCTAGTATTGGGTGAGGCGCATAGTATAACAACTCTTAATGATAGGAAGATTGTACGCTATCGAAATTATCAGATAGTATCGAAGCCAGAATCAAAGAAATATTCTGTACAGTTTAATAAAAGACGACGATTACCGGAGAGTTTCGATAGCGTACCGTATGGTTTTAAGTTTTGAGATATATATATATAGAAAGTTATTTAATTTTAATAAATATTTATTCTGTACATTTTTTGAAATAGTAGTTCTAGTCATGTAATGTATTGTTATACGTTTAATTTTCTTAAAAGAGTAGTCATGAATATTGTTTATTGTTACGTTTATTCATTTTTAAATCAATTGAAAGAGTAGTTATGATTTTTTATTGTTACTTTTATATATTTTGTAATCAATTAAAAGAGTAGTTATGAATTGATGTTTATTTATACTGTTTTTGTTTATTATATATTTTTATACAGTGTTATTGTTGAATCAAATGAAATTAAACATTTTGTTTTTGTTTATTATATATTTTTATACAGTGTTATTGTTGAACAGAATTTAAAAGTTTTATTTATACATTTTGTTTTTTGTTTATTATATATTTTTATACAGTGTTATTGTTGAATCAAATGAAATTAAACATTTTGTTTTTGTTTATTATATATTTTTATACAATGTTGAACAGAATTTATACATATATTTAAAAAGTTTTATTTTATACATTTTGTTTTTTGTTTATTATATATTTTTATACAGAATCAAATAAAATTATACATATATTTAAAAAGAGTTTTTTATTTTATACTTCAAAAAATAAAACAATCTCGAGACAGTGTCATCATTTCTTTCTAATTCTACAGTGAAATATTCTAAAAAATCATGTAAGCAGTAACCATTCAACATGAAACATAAAAATAACAAACAATATTGGCCACACACTAAAGAATCAACACTCTGAAGAATAAACGAATTCATATTCCATATTTTAGAATTTCTCAATATGAATCTCTTGATTAATAATTTAGGTGGTCTGCCGTAACTATCGAAATAAGTGCATGAACCATATTCGTCAATGTATAACGCCACCCAATGACTTCCAGGCATGTTTGAAGTATCCTCATTAATTATTATTGCAGATGGTTTACTAACAAAAATAGGTAACTGATCAATAGCATAAATCCCAACATGATTGGTTCGGGGAGCTATCACATCCAGTATTTGGCCCAGTTCCCATGAATTCATTCTGATACCAATTTTTTAAATTGTACACGTTTCTCAGAGAGCACAAGTGTTCGTGTTTTTTATGTGAACCACAGTGTTTGCGTTGATATTTTTCGGATAAATATGGGAGGGTCGGACAACCAAGGTTCTCCAAATCTTCGATTATAATGTTACGCGCGTGCGTTATTTCTGATATAATATCCTTTTTCTCGGGACCTTTAACAAAAATTACTCCGTACTCGGTGCACACACTGTCAATTAAATTATTAAATTCTGTATTTGACACAGAACCACCTTCCCAGCAGAGACCGTGATGATTATTTTCGAGCCATCTATTAGTTTTGCAGCATGATGTTGTTAAGGAATCCCAGTCACACACAGGTTTGAATAAACAATGTTGTACATCATTCTCATTTAACGAAAGGATAGCCAACTCTTTTACGACGAATTTTTTTTTAAAATAAAATCCTTGTATATCGATAAACACTGCAGTCATTTTTTAACTTCCGTAATCCACAACTACGTTACGATTTTTATCAATTTCGATGATATTATCAAACTCTGCATACAATATCAGATTAACAGTCTCAGTCAAAGCTTCGTTGAAACTAACTTCTATTCGCAGGCTACCATTCCTTATAAGGTTCCAGTGCGTTGTCGAATTAGCGGACATATCGGGAGTTAAATCGAAAGCTGTGAGAAAATTACCTCCGCAATAGTCTTCTCGTGAAATATGATTACCCTCATTAGAAAAATGAATACCCGTTCCAGAAAAGAGACTTTGATACGATCTAATGAACAAACCGCTTTCAAAATTAGGTTGTAGAGGTTTTGATGGGATTTGCTCGCCGTCGATATAAAGTGATAGATAATTTACAGAGTAATGTTTGAAATCAAACGGGTTGCTATCGAAAGAACCGTTGAAACTTTTATTAGAAACGAATCCAAGAACACATCGTTTAGGTAATTGACCTATATATATATTATCTAAAGATTTACTCTGTAGCCCGGGGGGAATCGTTAGAACTTTGACGTCAACTCTAGTTATTGGGTATTTTGCGGTTGTTACATCTAAAGCTTTATTATGAGCCAATAAAACTGTGGGTGATATTTTCACTCGCCGAACTAATAAACTGGCTTCGACGATTTCTATCTTTCCTTTCAGATTTGCGGCCGACATTAAACTAAAACTGTTTCTAGCTCTAACAAATTTGAGGCGTAGTTCCACACCACCCATTAAAAATTTTTCTTGATTGAAAAGGTCTCCATGTACTTTGCCTATTAAGTCAACTTCTTTACTTCCCTCCGTGAAATACTTTCTTTGATGAAAGCCTACATTGTCGGCACCCGTTGATTGCATTTTGAGAGGTGTATCGGGGTACCATAAACCCGCAGTAAGATGCGACTCTTTAGCGTTCGATCCATAACTCAAGAGAGTTTCAATGTACGATCTGTAACCATATGTATTATTCGGCGGTGATACCAATTTTTGGTTCAGATACACATCAACCTGGTTGAATATCGAGTGTAAAGTATTATTTACAGGTGCTATAATGTCTGTATCTTTAAGTTTTGAATTATCTTCTTTCATAATCCTCAAACGTATATATAGGAGAGTATGCGATAAATCAATATACTCGTCCGTTAACCCACTGATGATAAATTCTAAAGGTGACTCATCGTTAAGAACTGAGATTGGTTTGAAGTGTATGTAGTGGCCTTTTTCTATGCTCGTTTGAGTTGGTGGAATAGAAAATAAATCTAATTCAGATTTTACACATTCACACGAATTATTATGTAGATAAGCCATTTCAGCTGAAAATATCTTGTCTGATGCGTTTGGCTCGCGACTTGTCTCGTTTGATTGCGGACTTTGAATGGCTTTTTCTTTTACGATTATCGTTTTTTATACCATCGCCACTCATAGATTTCATTTTTTTAACCATTTTATGGCCGATATTTTTAGTTGTCTCCTCGAACCTGTTTTTCAACGAATCTCTAATAGGTTTATCCGCAATTACATCATTCAAAAAGTCGCTACCGCTCTTAAGTACTTCTTTACCGACGGCCTTTGTACCAGATTTGATTAGAGGAAATGCCATCCGCCATAATCCTTTGAAAAAACTTCCTAATCCATGCCCTTTCTGATAATATTGACCTCTGTATATCGACCCAATACCGCTCCCCGCCTGCTGCAGGTAGTAATCGTGATAAGGGCAATTACCACCACCACTTAATGAACGCATAATTTCAATATTAATAGTACCGTGTACTTGAAACGTTCAATAGCTAATAAAGATTTTATACATATATACGTACTTATATACTAGAATAAACAACTAGCAATTTATTTTTAACATTTTTATTATACAAATATGTTTTGAATTATTACAAATCAATTCTCTTAAAATGTAATTTAATACTAGAAGTTCCATACATGAAAGGTATACTCTCTCCGGTTTCAGATCTTATGTCGATTTCGATGTTTTCAAATTCCCTTTTTAGTAGTGGTACATAATGAATGGAATCGAATATTTTTGCTTTGGATGCACCATAAGTATAATTTGAATTATCAATGGGTACGTTTCTCAATAATTTCGTAGAATAATCACCAACGTATTGTGGTTCAATAAGATCACAGTAAACAAACATCTGACTGGGTAATCCTAGTAATACATTAGCGGGGTGAATACTCTGCTTGCTTTTGCACAAGTCCTGTTCAGGTTTGAATCCCAACTGCAAAGCTAATTTTGGTGAAAATGATAGGCACGTCAGTTTCGATCCGGTGAGATTAACCAGTACTTGTTTAGTAAGTTGATCGTAGGTAAATGTTATTTCCTTCTTGAATTCGGGTGTTTTATTCAGTGCATTCACGATACTCTCGATATCATTATAAATATTAGGTTTTAACCGCGTTTTACAACGGTCTAATAACGGGAGTATTTTGTAATAAACCCTGTTTTGTTCACTAGTGATTGTTTGCAAGGAACAAGGATATTGAAACTCTGCTAATCCTACAGCCCAGGTACCTTCTAAATGAATTGAACGGGGTAATTGTGTAACGAAATGGGATGTTTTATTTTCGGGAAAATAAGACATTGAACTATTGCTCAGAAGCGTAACGTAAAAGTCGTCAGTCATTTTTTTAAAACTTCGCTCTCGGCAACCCAGCTAGAGAATTTTTCGGGATAACCAACCCACGATACGTACAATTCGCGTCTGCCATTCCTCACTCTCTTTTTCAGTATTTTATCTATTTTGAAAATATCGTTTTCACTATAATTGATTTTCTGTATTTCAGGTTCATAAAAAATTCCTTCAATCATTTCACCCATTAAATCGCAAATTTTGTAAACAACAGGGGTTCTTTCGACAACTTGCGCAATTTTGAATACTTCAACCGTCCAGTTATTTTCGTAACCTTTCTCGAAAATATGTTTGTATTTTGAGATACGCACATAATCACCCTTCTTGTATTTTGGTTTCTTAGTTTTTGTTTTCTCATACTCCCCATGGGTATTTTTATATACTTGTAGAATATTATCGGCATTAACATCCTCGGGAGCCATTTTTATAGTTCTATGAGTGCTCTTGTTATAAGAAGCGACGAGATCGTTTAAAACATCTATATAACGGTGTGAATTTGCATAAGTAAAATATTTGAACATTTTCGATTTAATTGTTCTGTTAAACCGCTCGATCACTGCTGCTTTAACCTGAGGATTCGTAGCAACGAAATGATTGATATTATATTGTTTCCACACTGCATGTTTTATAAATTTTCCTAAAAACTCTTTACCTGCATCAGTTTTTATATTTATTGGAATTCTATCGGACTCTGTGAAAATATCAATGAAACTTTCAGCAACGTTTTTAGCTGATTTTGATTTCAACGGTTTAACCCATGCATATTTACTGAAAACATCTATAACAGTCAGTAAATATTGATATCCGTCATTGAATTCGGCTAATGCTTTCAAATCTACCAAATCAGCCTCGAATAAGTCATCAATATTATTCACTTTGTACTTATTCATAGGAAAATTTTTTCTGACATTTTTATGAAGCGTGTATGTTTCCTGTCCCTGTAACCATTCTTCGATATCCCGTGATGTGAATTTTCCACGTAAACTTTTTTGCAGCTTTTGAACGCCTGCGAAACTCGAAGGATGTTTAACATCATAATAAAGAGAATTCATGATTAATTATGGATATACATAGGAATCCCACACAAGTTTTTTCTTTTTCCTACGTGTATTATTAGGAGTTGAAGTATCTGTTATTTTATCTGCGTCAAAGTCATCTATTTCTTTGAGGGTTTTATTCAAGCGATCTATAGGTGTCTCTTCTTCGTCAACTCTCCTCTTGCTCTTTATAGTGTTGTAATAATTTGATTTCGCAAAATTGTCGAGTGTTTTGCTCAAAGCATTGTAGGACTTGTCTAAGCCTTCATCCGATCTATTTCGCAGTATCTGTTTGTATTTTACGTTACCTATTAGTTCTAAGGGAATATTAATATTCTTTAAAGCGTCAACATAATGTTGCCATTCATACGCTTCAGCTTGTTTACGAGGTCTAACCGTGTCATTTATCAGATCGATAATATTCGCTCCGTGTAACAATCTCCCATTTATAGTAACTACACCTGTTTTATCCCAAGTTATCAAATCTGTATTTTTCAGCATATTTATCAACAATTTCGCTTTATTGTGTAACGTTTTAGGAACAGTCTGCAATACATCATCTACGATGGCATCTTTCGAATTGTTAGATGTATTGTTTTCAGTAATTATAGGTATCTTTAAAGGATTTCTATCTGTCTGCGTAAAATGTAAATATCTTTGAAGCACTTGCTGGTATTTTTTCCATTTCTCCTCGTCGGGTATATCACAATTCAATATAACAATCATCTCACTATCTAACTGTGACGCGGGCTCCGAAGGTTTGCTGTTATTTTTCATTCTGTTAAATATTTCATGATCGATAACAACCATTTTCTTTGTGTGGTCCATAGTTATTTTATATTACGAGAATAAAGCTTGAAGCGCCCCCGTTAGTAAAGGAGTTAATATCAGAGGTAGTAAAGCACCGCCTCTCTGAAGTAATATTTTCTTCTTCTGTTTGAAATTACGTTTATCTGTTAAATTTCTCAATGTTTTTTTATGTTTTCGAAGTTTTGATTTCTGCGCAGTGTTCAAAGGGACGTTACCTCGCAGAATATTATGAACGCATTCACAAATACTATTTATAACGGCTGTATCAGCGTTTTTCAAAACTGCCTTACGTTGTTTAGGTGACGAGTTCGCTAGAAATCGAAGCACCTCTTTATTAGATTTGATCAGACGACTCATCATCAACGAATGAGTTAATATTATTTAAAGTTAAACTATTTATACCCTACTTAGGTTGGTAGATAATACAAGGTTGTTCGTTTGGAAGTATATTCGTGCGAACACGAAAATTTTCAGGTGTTGATTGTTTCAAATCTAGCAGAATGTATCCGTGAGGTTTAGACGTTGCATCATTATAAGCTTCCTGAATGAATTTTGTATTTTCAGGATAAAGTTGGCGGGCCAAATGCATTATTTGAGCTTTATCTCGAGGGTTTTTGAAATATACTATATAGTTTGCGTTCAAAGAAATATCTCTCTGACCTCTACCCTGATGAAATAAATTTTGCGTTATGAAAATTACGCTTAAATTTCTGTGATGGCATCCTTTTGTAAATATATTCACAATTTCTTTATTTGTCTCAGTCATCATATCATCTATTACGATTAAACTATTCTGACTACCATCATAATCTTTCAAACACGGTAGACCTTGTTTATATTTTATATGAAAAGTTTTTTCCTCTTCAAAAGTTGGTTGCCATTCATCGTAATAATATACGATATTAACTATTGGTTTATCACACATGTAACTTAGGTTTTCTAAAAATTTATAGGTGAACACTGTTTTCCCCGAGAATGAGGGACCAGCTATAATACAAGTAAAGGGGTGTTTAAATTTCAATTCCATTTTTATGAATAATTTAGTGTTTCGTCCTAGCAAGTTTGTAATGAACTGAGTAAATTTTCTGATTAAGTTTATTTTTATATAATACATTTAATCATATTTATATACGATGATATATCTACCAGCTTACACTATCCAATACAATATTCTCAATATTGTAATAATATTTCCCAAGCAATTCATACATATGGGGTGAGTCATTGTAACTCAATTTTATGAATTCAGCACAAGTTTGTATATCGATTACACGTAAATGTTGCTTACACATTTCAGTGAGAATGGGCGAAATAATCAATTGTGCAATACCTGGTAAAAATCACACGATTTTGTCCCCCTCACGTTGAATAACTCAGCGACGCTTTTGTGAGCGTCAACCTTTTGTGTGTTTTCTTAGAAATACCTGACCATGTCGAATGTCAGGGGGTGGATTTCATACGAATTTTGGTCTAAATTTGAAAATTCTCACGACCATCAATCATTAGTTAATACGGTCCCGAACACCTGGTCTAACAAAAGACTGCACCGCACAATAGGAACAATAGACCGGCTCGAACAATAGGAACAATAGACCGGCCCTAACAAAAGAAACACCTGGCTGCACACCTGCACCCCAAACAATAGGAACAATAGACGACTTCCTGGAACTGTCATCATCAATCATTTTTAATGGCTTTGGGTGCCGCCCACCTGTCCCCAAACAATAGACCGGCCATGATTTATGACCTTGAGCTGTCATCATCAATCATTTTTAATGGCTTCAAGTGAAGCCTTTCTACTTCAGTTGACTCTGAAGAGTAGGCAGGTTGATACTTCAGAGTTGACAGGAAGCAGTATGGTTGGTGGAGTAGGCAGGTTGAGACCACACAATCGTTTTGTTTCCGATTCCTCCTAATTCGATTCGTGAAGTAGGCAGATTGAGGCCACGATTCCGAATTATTCCCCTTCTCATTCTACTGAAGATGATTTCACAAAGGACCCGAAACGTAGAGATTTTTACGAGGTTCATTCCGAGAACCAAGTTTTTCATATATATATATATATATATATATATATATATATATATATATATATATATATATATATGTATATATTTCTATATATATATATATATATATATATATATGTATATATATATATATATATATATATATATATATATATATATGTTTGTAGATTGTCCATATCTGTGTAGTAAGATGAATTTAATAAATGAAACTTTTTCGTCTTCAAATTCCCAAAATTATATTAATCAATGTACAACCAGTTTCGTTGTTTCAGAACAAAATCTTCAGGTACAATATAATTTCTACACTAATGAGAGATAGTCTAAAATACAAAGAATTTACAAATTTATTGCCTCTGACGCCTCTATAGAGGGATATAATTCGGAGCGATTGTCGTATTTATATGCCATTGTGTTACTAGAAGGAAAATATAAGAAGGTTTGAAATATTTGGGTGGTTATCACTTTCGTTGGATGGATGATACTGATGAGACCCAAATAGGGGCGAAACAGTATGTCTATCATTTCCGTTGATTGTGATAAACAACTTAACATTTGTAACATTTACCGTCTAAAGGCAGATGGGAATATTTCGATGTTTCGTGAACTCTTATAACCAGATCCGCTACGAGGTTTGTTTGATTAGTTTAAAATAGATGTAGTTTACTTCATTTTATTGCCACGGACGTGTCTCGATAACAAGAAGAATTCTGATATATATATATATATATATATATATATATATATATATATATATATATATATATATATATATATATATAAAAATATATGTATATATATATATATATATATAATATATATATATATATATATATATATATATATATATATATATATATATATAATCTTTTGATAATCATTAGCAATAACAGGCTTGTTGAATCTTAAAAAACTCGATTTTATTGAAAAGTTGACGTTTCGCCACGACATTCATGGCTTTATCAAAACTTTTTTTTTTTAAAAGATTAGAAATAGTTCACAGACAACAACAATTCGAATAAATAATTATATATATATATATATATATATATATATATATATATTTATATATATATTAATATATATATATATATATATATATATATATATATATATATATATATATATATATATATATATATATATATATATATATATATATATATATATATATATATATATATATATATATATATATATATATATATATATATATATATATATATATATATATATATATATATATATATATATATATATATATATATATATATATATATATCTTTATATACCGGGTGTCCCAGTATACCTGTTGATTATCTCAGCCATTTCGAAAGATAAAAATTTGAACATTTCATGATCTCCAATTCGTTCAAGGAACCTTCAATTGAGAGAAACAAAAATTGAAAGTCATTTCCGGTTTAACCGGAAGTGGCTCTGACTTTTTTATTTCAAATAGCACCCTATATATTTTTTGCAAATTTTTATTCCTACTCAGAATTATCTTTTCAACGATGTACTTGTATTTCATATTTAATTTGATAGAGAAAACGTAAATTGAAATTTCAAATTGAAAGAATTGCAGTAGGCTACGATATTTTGTGTAATTTTGATTTTGACTTCAGTGATAATTGATATTTTATGAACAATTTTGCATTCGAGATGATGAAGAGAATGTCAAATTTAAAATTATTGGAATTGTATTAGAACTGGAAGAATTAAAAATTCTTAAATGAAAACCTTTGTGTGCCATGGAAACATGCCCCCCCCCCCCACAATGCTATAGAAGTAAAGAATCATTTAAATGAAACATTTGGAGATAGATAGATCGGCACACATGGACCGATAAGATGGCCTGAAAGATCTCCAGATTTAACACCGCTGGATTTCTTCCTTTGGGGGTATTTGAAAGATCGTGTTTACCAGACTCCTCCTATTGATTTGGAAGATCTTAAAAACAAAACAAGGAATGAATGTAGAGCCCTTGATGCTGAGGTGTTGAGAAGTATTACTTCGCGTGAAGTACTCCAACGAGCTGAAAGATGTGTAGAAGCACTTGGTCAACATTTCGAACATATGCTTCAGTCATTATATTTCTTTGTTATTTTTTATTTGTTTTACTATTCATTCTTTGTTTGACGTTCAGTAGAATACATAATTGATTTCAACTTGAGAAAGGTTTTTTTATTGATGACGATTATAAGTGAGTGATATTTCCTTTTTTACGTTCATGCGAAATACAATACTTTATTTGGTGATATGACTGCAATAACGACTTTATTGAATTCATCTCTCATTCTACTATAGCGTTCTGTCATCATGACAGACATAAACTTTCAAATCGACGCCAAATTTAGCCCATTTTAGATAGATTGTATTAGGTACGTTTTAAATAATTGCATGTTTCATATTCAATTATATCATTACATGTTACATGTCAATCATATTCATTACATAATGGACTATGAAATTACTGGAAAATGCAATTTGTTAAAAATAAAATTAGTTCCTTCGAATATCAACTGAATTACACAAAATGTTTTTGTATGACTTCTAACAGATAGATTCAAACAAACTATTACAGTTTAGTGCCACCTAAATGAAACATTTTTTGTTTTTTTCATGAACGTGAAAAAACTATTATATGCATACTAATAAAAATAGGGTATAATTGTTCATAAAATATCAATTATCATTGAAGTCAAAATCAAGATTACACAAAATATCGTAGCCTACTGTAATTCTTTCAATTTGAAATTTCAATTTACGTTTTCTCCATCAAATCAAATATGAAATACAAAGTGTGATATATTGTTGGAAAGATAATTTTGAGTAGAAATAAAAAATTGCAGAAAATATACAGGGTGCTTTCCGAAATAAAAAAGTCAGTCTCACTTCCGGTCAAACTGGAAGTAACTTCCAATTTTTGTTTTTCTTAGTTGAAGGTTTCTTGAACGAATTGAAGATCATGAAATTTTCAAACTGTTATCTTTCGAAATGGCTGAGATAATCCATTGGAACAGGTATACTGGGACCCCCGGTATGTATATATATGAATATATATATATATATATATATATATATATATATATATATATATATTTACATATATATATATATATATATATATATATATATATATATATATATATTTACATATATATATATATATTTACATATATATATATATATATTTACATATATATATATATATATATATATATATATATATATATATATATATATATATATATATATATATATATATATATATATATATATATATATATATATATATATATATTATATATATATATATATTTATATATATATATTTATATATATATATATATATATATATATATATATATATATATATTTATATAGACAAAGCATAAATATAATATGTGGGAAAACTTTTTGAACATCGTCAGCTTTTCGTTTCGGAAAATCCTTTATGATACACAGATCTATCTTAACTATTATTCAATGAGTTAGAAATAAATATTTAAAAATTATCATGTTGCATGTTACTGGATCTCTAATCAAAATATAGAAAAATGGATTTGCATCAAAGTATAACATATAATACCGATATTGACAATATTTAGAGAAATTTATGGGATAAGGTGGGTCAATTGACTTCATATAAACATATTGACAAATGATGGATTTTTAAATTAAAGTACAGATTTCACAAAATCATGACAAATTCTACATAAAATATCATGTTCATCGAAAATACTACGAATGAGAGCTGTGAATAGAACATTTTGTAGGCAATATATTTTGAGATATTTAACTTTTTAGTTACTAAAAAGTACTGGGAATATCCTTTTAAATTCAAAACTACGTGGAACTGCTTTGATTTGCACGAGAGGAAGTATCAATTGGTATATGACACCACACCACTTGTAATTGGACAGATAAAGTTGATTTATTCTGACGTACATGTATAAGCGGGCCCAATTGATACCTCTTATTTATTACCGAGTCTTCAGGGATTTTTGAACGGATGTACCGATTCTCATATCCGATTTTACGCGTGTGAATTCATCTGTTAGAAGTTACTTCCAGCTGACATCGATACTATCGTCAGGTATAATATTAGTTAGTTAATGAAATGTCAAGGTTAGACCTTAATTAATAACTGAACATCTGTTTCTTCCACATAGAATGAAATTTATAATTGATAAATATTTTATATTTATTGATATAACATATACTTCATTTTATAGTTGATAAATATTAACGTAGGATATAGTTCTTCAAAATTAAATTAATGATTCAATTGTTCAGAAGAGTAAATAATTATGAGATTTCTCATTATTATTAAAATTTACTGACCATATGATGCTTATCATAGCTGATGACATCTTTACCAAAAAAAAAAATATTTTGACAATTGAAAACATTCAAAAAAACAAATAAAACCACATGTAGGATAAAGCCGCCGAAATTTAATTCTTATGATTAAAGTAAACTTTAAAAATTAATATAGAGGAAATAAATAATGAAATCAATAAAGCAAACTTCAGTGAATTAAGATTTGAAGAAACTAAATTCAATTTATTTTTATCCTATTGAGAAACTAATTCTCAAAGAAATAAATAATAAAATTCTACAAATCAAGAGAAACTCTGGAATGAAATGATATATAATCTCAGCTAGAAAAACGTTTCTAACAAAGATTAAAATATGCGGATCCTTAAAACCAAATTTTAAAGGCATATATGATTTGAAAAGAATAAAATGAACGAATAGAAAAAATAATACAAACCTTGTTGACGTTCCAGAAATGTCAAAAATTTCTGAAGCTACACACTTCAGAAAAAAGACGAAAAGTGTCGTAGGTCATACGGTTGGAACGAAGTTGTCTCTCGTATTAAATAGCAAGTACAATGAAATAAATTAACAACGTTTATGAGTAATTTAATGAAAAAATATCAGAATTATCTCTATTGAGATTTATATATTCATTCGACATCAAATGATCTTTCCAGGAGAGAAATTTTTCAGAATTTAGTAGAACAAAAATAAAATTCTAATAATTAAGGCCATGTTCACTGTACAGGGTGGGCAAATTTCCATGTTTGTATGGGGTATCTCGGTAAATATAGAAGATACAAAAAATGGAGGGCGCATTCTAAGTCTCATTTTTCGAGACAAATTCACTGGCGAAAATCAAACTTTGCTATCGTCTTTTATTTTCGAGTTATAAACAAAAGTTCGATATTTGGACTTTTATCAAATAGAAAGCAACGGAAAATGAAAAATCAAATCAAATTGAGTGAAAGTAGAAATATTTCAATCTCAATAATTCCGCTCATCATACAATTTTGACACATATAACAATGTAATATGGATTGTATTAGGTAGAAATTTACATCTTTAGTGGGACATTTCATACCAAGTGATATAAACTTTCCAAAACATTCATGTTACATATGGTGCAAAGTCAGGGCCGTATCCAGGGTGGCACCAGAGAGGGCTGAGCCCCCTCTGGAATTATCTAAGCCCCCTCTAGAAAAGATACTACAATTATTGCAAACCAAAAATGTTTATATCTGCTTTGAAACATAAAACTACCCTAGTTACAAACAAATCTACCTAATTGTGAAACTGACTTAAAATTATTTATTTGCGGCATCTTTTAAACCGAATAACATGTTGACGCTTTTATCCTAAAATAAAATAGCGACAAACGAGCGGCTACCATCAGGGTTGCCAGATTTTTCAGAGCCGTGTTGCACTTTAGACGCTAATTTGTCGCCCAAAAGTGAAACCGCGGTTGCGACATGTTAACGGGGAAACATTGGTAACAAGTATTTTTCATATAAAGTTTATTTATTCTAGGAGTTATTTCATACGTGTTTTGCTGCTAATTTGTCGCCCAAAATCGCAATCATGATTTTTTTCGCAACTGCACGAAAAAATAGTGCACCCAACATGTTGCCTACTCGTCCGGAAAACAATAATAGGTACTTTCGCAACTGAATTTAAAACTTTTAGTATCATTTTATTTCGAATTTTATATTTAAGAATATTAATCAATGAAAATATCCTCTCCACGAATGAATTGGATGACGTTTATATTTAACGATGAAACTCCATTTTTATTTATTTTTTAATATTTTTTATTTATATTAGTTTTATTTATTTTGAGTTTTCTAGGAGAGATTTTTCATTTATTATTTTTATTAGAATAAATTTTTTTATTTTTCCAAAATGTTTTTCAATTAATATTCGTTTTCCAGTATACACTTCTAGGTAAAAAGGCAGAAAAAGCTGTATATTCCTATCTTTTTTCACGTTTATTTATTTTAGTACTATGTAAAAAACAAGCCCCCTCAAGAATTTTTTCAGCCCCCTCTAGAAAGTAGTGCTGGTTACGGCCCTGTGCAAAGTTCTGCTGGATTTATAATAAAAATTCATCATTCCCACATTAATAAGTCGTATTTGATGTGCCAACTTCAACTCATATATAGAGCATCTGGTTGTTAATATTATAAGTATTCGTTATTACTTCCGTGAGTCTTTTATACTGAAGCAGATATTTTGATATCACTTGATGGTTAGCAAGTTGACATCTTATGTTGAATGATTTTGAGTTTAGCAATCTAGAACAGGGGTGGACAAACTGTTTTCATTAGGATTCAGAAAAAACGTGAATATTTCACAGGGGACCAGAATGAAAACAAAATATTACATTTTCTGTCGAAATCTTTTGATTTAGAAGTGTAGTTGAGAGTGTGACATTAGCGTGACGTTTTTTATTTTGATTCTTGTTGAGTTATTCTGTATTAATTTGATTCAAATCAAAAAGCAATAAAACAAGAATAATAAGAGCCAAATATGGAATGCGGAGAAAGCATACATTTGATAAAAAAATTTTCAATCTCAAAATCGCTTTTATTGCCCAAGGTCGTGGGACAATGCCATGATGATACGATGGTAGAACTTATATACTGCTTTAATAAGCGAAATCAAAGAAAAAAATTATTCGTTCGACTTTGTTTAACGTTAAAACATTGTAAAAAATAAATAAATAATATTCGGACGAACATAAAAAAACTATTCAGAAGTCAAATTGATAAATCCGTTGTGGATTGAGGGATATCGAAGCGATAGAACTGATTCCCGTTCCTCAAGTAATCCCGACTGATACTCAGGAATTTCATAGTTGTTCTCTGTCATTGATTCTATCTGTTCTGATAGAAGTGAGGGAAAGAGTTAAGTAACATAGTTTAGGGCAAGAAATTTGTAATTACCTAACAAGGTTGGATCACAGCTCAGAGTACACATCTCCATGTCAGGAACTATTTAATCTCTCGACGGAATTCTGCATTTTGGGTCTAATCAGGGAATTGTTGGTTGTATCTTATAGTAGTTCGGCCGCGATTTGTAATAATAATAAGAAATATGTCAATTCACTCCAAGTCAAGTAAGCTGCACTGAAGAGCTCTACCAAGATCGAAGCAGCCATATGCAGATCTTGAGTTGTGGTGACTTGACATTTTATATAATTCACTCATGCCTTAAAACAAGCCAAAAGTAATAAAGCCGTTTGCCCTGATGACTTGCCAGCAGAGAATATCAAACTTATTGATGAAGGCAATCTTTATCTTCTAGAAGAAATGTTTAACAAAATTTATAATGAGGGTCGTTATCCGGCAGACTGGCTTAAATCTGCGTTTATTCCTCTTTCGAAGAAAAATAAAGCAAAGAAATGCGGAGACCACCGTTTAATTAGTCTAATGAGTCATCCCCTTAAAATATTCCTTAGGGTCCTACACAACCGAATTTACCGCAAGTGTGAGGCCGATATTACAAACACCCAATTTGGATTTAGAAGTGGGATGGGAACCAGGGAAGCACTTTTCAGTGTGCGTGTGCTCATACAAAACTGCAGGGATGTTCAGAAAGATGTCTTCATATGTTTTGTGGACTTTGAAAAGGCCTTTGACAAAGTAAGGCATGATAAACTAATTGACATATTAAAAAAAGTAGACTTAGACGACAAAGACATCCGTTGTATACAGAATCTGTACTGGCATCAATCTGCTCATATAAAAACAAATGACTTTAAAACTGGAGATATTGTCATATATAGAGGCGTAAGACAAGGTTGCATATTAGCACCTCTTCTATTTAATCCTTATTCGCAAACCATTTTAAGGAAGATAAAAATGTTGGAATTAAGGTAAATGGGGCATATATAAACAACATTAGATATAAGGATGACTCTATCTTAATTGCAGATAATATTGAAGATCTGCAACAAATGATCGATGAGGTGAATCGTATTGGTACAAATGATGGTCTTAAAATAAATAGCAATACAACAAAGTTCATGATAGTAAGCAGACGTAAACTTCCATACAACAATGCAAGATTGATAGCAGACGGCCAAACTTTAGAACGTGTAGCACAATATAAATATCTAGGAAGCTGGTTGCATGAAGACTGCGATAATGACAAAGAAATTAAATGCAGAATTGAAACAGCTCGAAATAACTTTTTCAAATTTGAAAGCGTGCTTACTAGTCGTGACATTGAATTAAAGCTAAGATTACGTTATGCCAAATGTTATGTATGGTCGGTATTGCTGTAAGGTGCAGAGACCTGGACATTGAAGTCATCTTCCGTCAACAAAATAAAAGCATCTGAAATATGGATTTATCGTAGAATGCTAAGGGTGCCATGGACAGACAGAGTAACCAACGATGAAATTCTAAGAGGAATCGACAGAGACCGTGAGTTAATGCTTAATATCAAAAAAGAAAAAACATCGTATTTTGGACATATAATGTGAAACTCAAAATATCAACTGCTGCAACTTAATAGAGGGGAAGCGAGGGATAGGTAGAAAGCAAATGTCATGGTTAAGGAATATAAGAGATTGGACGGGGTTAAGAACGATAGGAGAGTTGGTCCACACAGCAACCGACAGAGAAATGTATGGAAATATGGTCGCCAACATCCAACAATAGTGTATAGGCAGTCGAGGAAGGAATAATTCACTGTTGAATTTTGAATGCAGATTTCGAATCGAGGAACACATATAACCAGCTCCGTTGGAGGATTGTTTGATAATGTTAAATTATAGAAGAATTTTTCTTGTTCACTTCATGTGATATATGAAATCTAGTAGGGGAAAGTGCGGTGATACCGCGCACGGGGCAATATCGCGCACCGGTGATAGGGCTCACTAATTCAGTTTTCTAAATTTTGATAGTGTAGCCCTCTTGTGTTCGACATCTTAACGACGCTGCATTATTGCAGATAGTGCTAATTTCAACCACGTGTTGGCAGTTTTTCCATATGAAAGTAATGAAAATAAATCTTGTTAGTTTTTTATGTAATTTTTTATGTGTTAGATCTGATGTACCTTTGTTTCAATTTGAGCATATTTTCGAAGGAAATGACAGTTTGTTACTTCTAAATGAGCGATTATTTCTTGTTTGTTACCTATGGGGCTCTACCGCGCGGTTATGCGAGGTATAACGCTTTTTTTTAACTCGAGGGACCTACAGTTTAACGCCGGTTCCGAACGGCCAATGGGCTTGTAAACTATGTACATTACCCAACAATTTAATTATATATATATATAGAACTACTAAATTCCGGACATACACAACATCCAAGAGCAAGGTGGGACTCGAACCCACAATCCTCGGTTTACAAACGGTACAAGGCTTACCGCTAGCTACCAACTTACCGCTGGTCTACCGAGGCCTCAGTATAACCCATCATTAGATCATATGGTAAAATATTATGTCTTTATCATGATTTCATAGTTATGGCGTGGGTATAATTTCGCAGTAAAAATAAAATTAAACACAATTAGGAAAATTTAAAAAAGTTAGTACGTAATGAAGATATATGATTTCGATGCGTATTTTGCGGAAGATGGGAATATCAGGAATACCGCAGAAAACTTTTCTTGCAATTTTTTTCACAAACAATCCACATCCAGAAAATGAAATACAATGAAACTTAACTAATTATTGTAATTTTTTATTTCAATTAAGTATTTCGTTTTTATATTTCTTTTATAAGCGAAGTTTCTCCAAACTATGAGCGGTTTCACCCCAAGGGGTGGGAAAAACCATGCAAATGCACCAGTTGAAAATTCAAAAAATTTGGGAATAGTAAAAGTCAGAAACTTAATGAAGAGCACGAGCATTATAACTAAATATTTGAGGTAGTCCGACTAATTTTATATTTTTCATAGTAGTGGTTTTGGAAGAATTAAAAATTTCTTTTAGGTGCGCGGTATACCTGCACTTTTTCCTATATTTTTCATGAATTGATTGGAAAATATATCTTTTTTGATATTTCACTATTTCCGATAGTTAATAAATTTTTATAAGTTATTGGTAAAATCGACAATGTTGCAATAAATCTATAATAACTAACGACCTTTCCATTTCTTCACGGAAAGGGAATGTTGGAAAATATATTAGGTGATCGTTGGTCAACGATCTACTAATCCCAAACATAATTACAAACTACGGAAGTAACTGAATTCGAAACTAAACAAATAGAACAACCATTACCCTCGTTTTATTTTTGTTTCAATTTCATTTACGGAACGTTAACCCCAAGATGATTATTGGCAAATTGATCGCCTTTCATCATATTCAGAAATAACCAATATCAGGAAAGACTATATTGTAGCTGGTTTGAAATAAATAAACAATCAGACCTTGGCGCTCGTTAAAACATAAATCTTTTTAATCTCCTCTTTAACGTGTTACCACGTGAACGTCGTCTATCCCAATTTTTTGTCATCGTCATTTCCTGATTGGAAGATACTTTTATGGAAATAGTATACCCAAAGACAGTTATTTATATTTATTAATATGGTGGCTTATACATAAATTCCGTCTTTCCATGCTGTTTATCAGCTCGTTAAGTTACACTAAATTCTTAGGTGAATGAAGAAATAGGGGAGAAGCTTATGATTTACAGTATGCCGTTGTTGTCGGAAGTGAACTATCTAAATAAAATATAATGATTTTATGGACTAACAAAAAAATTAAATTAGTTTGAGATAATATTAATTTATTCAATACTTTTTAATCTGTTGATTGAAAACAACTTTGAGAGAATTATAGTTAACAGCTTTGGGATTCATTTTATAGTTTATTACAGCGATGCATTCATTCCAACTGTTTATCAATGAAGTATATTGATATCTTATATGAATATGGGTAGATAAATTTATTTTTCGTAATGCCATACTGTTATTTTGATTTAACGGTATTCAGATGACAATTGAAAAGTCAGTGTTAACGGCCGCCGGCCGTTATAATTTCATAACGGCCGGCGGCCGTTAAGAAATCACTTTTTCAAATATTTATTTCAAAACATCATTCTGCTTACAATAACAACATTGAAATCTTGGTCCACAGCGAGTTGGGAGAATAAACCTCTGATTTTCATTTCGCATAGGCTAATAATATATCTTCATTAACCACCTTTACATTCTTGCTTTTACGCGACATTTCAAAATTCTCATATTCTTTTTGATATCGCTCTTGAGTTATTTTCGGCAGTTAATCAACACTCGCTGCATTGCACATGATTCTTCCTATATTTCTAAAGGAATTTGATTTTGTTCCTCAATTTCATCAATTTCATCCATGGTCGTCGTTAAAGCGAACTTGAGAACACAAAAAACTGACGTTGTTTATAAAACTGTCAAACTGTTCCATGACAACAGAGTGCACGACGTTGGGATTTTTCTTTAGAATTGCGAGGTACGGGGTTTTTTCTTTCTTTGGAATCAAAATATAATCTTTCAACGGGATTACGAAAAATTTTTAACGACACACGACCGATACGCAAATAACGGATTCGGTTAGTTATATATACATATATACAATATCCAACCTCATCCGTTATTTGCTACATATCGGCCTTGTTACGTTAATAACTATAAAAAATACTAGTACGTAATAAATCCGAACTACATATTTTTTTGTATTTTTTGTTTGAATTAGTAGGTTAATGAAGATGATCATAAATTTTTGCCGCCTCTAAATTTTGATATCTTAGTCCACAATCATATCAATTTTCTTTCAATAAAATTGCAACTTTTTGATTTGTGCTCCATCATTCTCGTTACATCAACTTTTCCCGTATGGTTAGTATCATTGAGAACTATGGTGTGCATTGTTGTAAGCAAAAAATATCTCAATCATGTACCACTTTTAAAGTAAGGTAATGCATGTCTTTAAACTATACAATACTTACATAATATGAATAAAGCTTACATAAAAAAATATACATTTGGCGAACGTTGATAAATATTTATTATTACACTCACAGTTTAAAAACAATACAATGAAAACATCTTTTCTTAATTATTTATTAGTATTAAAATTTAGGTTAAATTATAAAAGCATTACAATACTTTTTTGCGAGACTTTGAATTCGCAATTCTACTCTTGCATAAAAATCTAAATCCGATGTTTTCTCACATCAAAACATGCCTAACGAATACGATGATGGTGTCTGATTAAGAGAGTCGCGCGGCTGTATCTCACAAACTGTACGTCGTAGAGACTTACGGTAAAAAATTTCATAACCAAAGTGGCCAACAGAAAATCCTGGAAATTATTTTCAGGTTTCTAAGATGGCCGTCAGGGGGCGTAGCCGCCATCTGAAACTTTTAAAGTGATTTTTTTCTGAAATTCATCTAGTGAATATACCAAAGAAATATTTTCTGTTTAAAGCTGAGCTTCATTCGAGTCATTTTTATTTGACACTTTTTGACGTATCTATTGAAATGAAGTGGTGGGGGTTGATTCAATGTTTTTTTGAATAAGCAGCTGTAACTCCTGAACGACTGAACGGATTTCAACGAAGTTGATCTCGTTGGGAAAAACATCTATTGCTTCATCGAAAACATTTTATCTGTGGTCTGTCAAATTTTTAGTTTTGCCGGTAGAGTGCGTTTTTTGATATGATAACAGAAAAGTGCTAATTTCTCTAAACAATTAAATGCAATATCATAACTTTTTTTCCTTAAAAATGTATTGTGATGATGCCAAAATAGGGTAGTGAAAACCGTATATCGATACCTTATTCCTAGCCTAAAATATCGAAGAAAGAAAATTTAGTTATCATATGATTCAAAAAGATGTCATTACACCGGTATTTTTTTTCATTTATCTGTATTTTTTCCAAGAATCAATGATGAAATTTAATAATTTCATGATTTTCAAAAAATAACATTCTTATTTTAAAAACTTCAAAAAAAAAATCGAGTGGGAGCATAATAATCAATGTAATAATGTAATAATGTGCAATGTAGTCAGTATATGAAGAGCAAGCCATGGAGGAAAATCATATGCCTAAAATCAACTTGTCAACAAATACTAAAATTATACATATAGTGGCAGTTTAATAAGTTTTTGTGGCACACAGAAGTAAGGATTGAAAAAGATTGAAATACATTTTACAAACTATGAAGCTGTTGATATCACTGACGGTATATTTTGAAATTCTTCAAAATGTGGCATTGGCACAAAGAATATACAGTGCTCTATATTCGGCGTCTACGCCATACGAGAATTTTTCCGCGTTTAGTCCGAAATTTGCGTAATACTGGCAGCTTCGACACTATAAATTTCAGATGAAAATTCTCTATTTTCTTCAAATATGCCCAACAAATTCTCGCAATTTGGAAATCGAGTTCTATATAATCTTTGTGCCATTGCCGCATTTTGAAAACTTTCAAAATATACCGCAAACATATCAAAATTTTCATTGTTCGTAAATGCATTTCAATAGTTTTCACTCCTTACTTGTGTGTGCCACAAAAACTCATTACACTGCCATTATAAGTTCATTTTTAATATTTGTTGGCAAGTTGATTTTAGGCATTTATTTTTCCTTAATGGCATTCTCTTCTCATTCTGACTACCTTCTTGCACTTTCACAAATTATATTTATTGATTATTATGCCCCTAAACGATTTTATAAAATTTTGTTGAAATAAGAATACTAGTACCTATATGATAATCATTGAATGATGAAATTTCATCATTGATTTTTGGAAAAATATAGATAAATGAAAATAAAAACCGGTGTGGCGTCTTTTTGAATCATATGATAACTAAATTTTCTTTCTTCGATATTTTAGGCTAGGAATAAGATATTGAGATAAGGTTTTCACTAGCCTATTTTGGCATCATCATAATACATTTTTATGGAAAAAAAGTTATGTTATTGCATTTAATTTTTTAGAGAAATTAGCAATTTTCTGTTATTATATCAAAAAACGCTCTCTGCCGGCATAACTAAAAATTTGACAGACCACAGATAAAATGTTTTCGATGAAGCAATGAATGTTTTTCCCAACGAGATCAACATCGTTGAAATCCGTTCAGTCGTTCAGGAGTTACAGCTGTTAATTCAAAAAAACATTGAATTATCCCCCTTCATTTCAATAGATACGTCAAAAAGTGTCAAATAAAAAGAACTCGAATAAAGCTCAGCTTCAAGCAAAAAATATTTTTTTGGTATATTCACTAGATGAATTTCAGAAAAATATCACTTTAAAAGTTTCAGATGGCGGTTACGCCCCCTGGCGTCCATCTTAGAAACCTGAAAATAATTTTCAGGATTTTCTGTTGGCCACTTTGGTTATAAAAATTTTTACCGTAAGTCTCTACGACGAGTAGTTTGTGAGATACAGCCGCGTGCCTCTCTTAATCAGACACCCGGTACATGTATATTATTTAAAAAGCAACTTAGCAGAAAGAGAAAAGATCACTGAGCTCATAAAAATTATTTTTCTAATTTTAACACATAAATATATAATCATATATAATTTTGAACTAGTTATTATAAAACCTAAGCAATATTCTAAAAATCTAATACGTTCCACCTTAATTTACGAAACTATACCAGTATGTATTTCAATTCAACTGCAACCAACATTACATTTCTTCGATAAGCACGGGCGTTTGAGCCACGAGTCCACATATCCCTCAATAACGGCAAGGAGAGACGACGTAATCCGGGGTCGGCGGAGAAGACTGCTACGGACTCAACGTGTCTGGGCCGCATGAAAATTACCTGCTGTGTTTGTTATAAACATAAATAGGGTGCGTGAGTTAAAAAAAATTGATTTTAGCAAATTTAGTTTGTTGGAAAAAGTGAATTTAGAAGATAATGAACGTTCGACGCCAGTTTTGAATATAATTCAGGAACAGAAAGGATTTGAAAATCGGCCGGGTTCTAGGCAAAAATTTGATGAAATCATTCACAACAAGACTCCGTGGTTGTGTGGATGTGATGAAAGTGATGCTTTTTTTTTGTTTTGTTTGTTTAATATTTGTAGGCGATGAAAAGTGGATAAAAGTAGGAGTTCGTGATCTCGAATATTTATTAGACAAGATTAAAAAACATGTAAATTCTCCAGAGCATAAAAACAGTCTAGTTGGTTTTCAGCTCTCGGGGAATGTGAATATTGAGTCTTTTTTACGTAAGGTTTATGCAGATCATTGATTTAGATAAATTGATAAATCCCTTGAAGATAAACAGTAAACACAATAACATTGGATAAAATAATTTGTTCACTTAATTTTTTTTTTATGTACTCATTCGACTGGAGAGAAGCCGTTATATGAAAAATTGCAGTTTTGTTTTATCTTATTAAAATTAATTCATTCCGATTGGCATTTTCTGAAAAAGTTGGCTTTGTGTAAAAGTTAACAAATATACTAATGTAAACATTCAATTTAAATAATTCGTGTGTACGACATGAGCGTTTAAGGCTCATTTGGATTTTCCAAACTTTTTCTCACTACAAATAAAATAATTAACTGATGAAATTTATCAATTTTCTAATCAGCAAATTGTCTATCTTCATATTTTGTGGAGATAATTTTTTTATTGTCAAGTCGCAGTCGTTCAAATATCAGTTATTCGATAATTTAAACCAAAAAACTACCTATATATCTCTATAAGATATTGAACTAGTTTTTTATTTAATAAAAATTAGTCAATTTTAGTCAGTATTTTTTACGCATAAAGAAATAATATTCTGAAATTGAAGTTGACAATTTGCTAACTTGCTGCAGCAGTTATGATTAGACTATCGATATTATATCAAGATTGAGTTAATTATTAAGTACACGGAGAAAAAATTATAGCAGTTATCAGTGAAGAGAATATGTAAAAATAACTAAATTTCGACCATAATATCGAATCGCTATTGCGATATTCTAAAAATTCATGATCATTAATGTATAATTAATAAAGCGTTTAGCAATTGTTTATGTAGAGATTTTTAAATATTTATTATTTAGCACTGTATATAGGACCATATTTCAATTTTTGTTAAATATTTGAAATTCTCTCCACTTTTCGAAATTCGTATTTTGTGTGTATAATAATTTTTTTTTCAAGTTGTAAATCGAAGCAGTAGATTTATGAACTAAATTTGCCGCCCTAGGCTCTAGCCCACTCAGCCTGCTGGTAAATACCCCACTGCCTTCCTTGGAAGAAGAACTTTTGGGATGGTTCATTCTGCCTTCCCCAAGATCTACATCACACAACATCCTTCGGTTTGAGTAACGGTCTGTTTGTGTTATATTATTGGTGCTTAGTTTTGAATCAAAGTCAACTCTGTTTTCACTTGACTATTATTCGCAATGCCCTATTTCATCCTCAGGACTTCAACAATATAAGATTCATTTACGGTTGTACTGGAATAAAACAGCATATTGATTCCGTCACATACAGAGACGAAAAAGTATAATCATTAACCTCTCATTATCACTGTAGGTCTAGATCCCTTACTTCAACAAATATATATATATATATATATATATATATATATATATATATATATATATATATATATATATATATATATATATATATATATATATATATATATATATATATATATATATATATTATATATCTATATTAAATATCTATACAGGGTGGCCCACCCCATTCGACTCGTTGTTTCTATGGGAAATGTGAGAGTGGGGAAGAAAATTTAGCACAGTCATATGTAGGTCTATGAGGATCATATTCCAAAATTCTTTTGAAATATACAGGGTGACGCAAAAAAGGGCACATATCAAAGTTATATTTTTTCTTATGGAACACCCTATATTTTTTTATATTTTTAGATACTATAAACCGAATAAAGGTAAGTTACTGTTATATTCTCTATACCTAAAACTGACCGTTTCTGAGTTATTTTGATAAATAAAAAAATACAGACCATAATTAAATAATTGTTTACACCCTGCAACATATAACGAGCTGCTCGATACTGAATTCACTGCTTAGCTGAAAGGTTGAAGTTAACTTCCACTTAAAAGTTCTATTTCAATATTGTACAGAGTGGTGAAAAAAATTTCATCAAAGTTTAGGCAGAATTTTTATGGAATAACTTCTTAAAGTAAAATGGAAGATCCTGTATACGATGACATATTTTGACGCAGAATTAGATTCCTTTTGAAACTATATCACGGTTCCATATACCTATCTCTTATGATTTATACGCAAAAGACGTTTTTATATTCTACCTATGACTAACATTCATCCATTCTAATTGAAAAGCATTTTTAAAATCTGTTTATTAGGGAACACGTAGGGTTCAGCACTCATTTCAAGAAAGAGTTCGCTTATACATCGAGAATAAAAGGCACCTCTTTGAGCATTTTTTAAAAGAATAATTGTTAATTTTTCAATAAAATGAGTTCAAAAATGTTTTTAGTTTTTCATTGCAATACAGGATGTTCCATTTTTAAGATAAAGAAATTACTAATAAGTAGAATATAAAAATGTCTTTTGCATAAAAATCAAAAGAGATAGGTATAGAGAACCCTGATGAAGTTTTAAAGGGAATCTAATTCTGCGTGAAAATATGTCATCGTATACAGGATGTTACATTTAACTTTAAGAAGTTATTCCATAAAAAATGTGCCCAAACTTTGATGAAATTTTTTTCACGACTCTGTACAATATTGAAGTAAAACTTTTATGTGGAAGTTAACTTCAACCTTTCAGCTAAGCAGTGGATTCAGTATCGAGCAGCTCGTTACATGTGACAGGGTGTGAACAATTGTTTAATTATGGTCTGTATTTTTTAATTTATCAAAATAACTCAGAAACGGTAAGTTTTAGGTATAGGGAATATAACAGTAACTTACCTTTATTTGGTCTATAGCAGGGGTGCTCAGACTCACAGTGCTGGCGATCTACCACAAAATATTTACGTGAAAAGCGATCGACCAACTTAATGTTACTAAAAAAGAAACAAATACATTGAAGAATATCATTTATTGCACTTCGCAACAAAACATACATATAAGAATAAAGCACAAAATGACAATTACTCTCTGGACGTTGACACATGGCACATATCATCAGCGTACTTTAAATAAGACGGAACGTAAATACTAAGTGCCAACCTCAAGCATGATGTCAGGTGTTCGTCGGTAGCCGATTGCGATATTTTGATTTAATAACTTTCATTTCTGATGCTGACTCACACAAATATGTTGATCCGAACAATCATGTCAATTGAAGAGCTACTTCACTTTCAAATTCGGGTATCTTTCTTGAGTTATAAGAGACCAAAATTTCATATCAGATGCTCTGGCTTTAAGATGTACATCGGAAATCATCTGCAATACCTCATTTTTCGAAGTATTTTCCATATTAAAAGTGTTCGATAGTTCACTAGAAACTTCTTCAACATCTTCGCAAGAAAATGGATAGGTAACTCATGAAAGTGACAATATTTTTCAGTTTGTCGAAATCAGAGAATCGTCTTTCGAACTCATCCAAAAGGTGTCTTAGCTCGGCCTCGTGAATATCGTAACTTGAGTTAGTACTTCTTCTTGCTTTCAAGGCTGGAAACTATTCAATCATTTCGATTCAGTTGTTGGATCAGTAGCTTCACTTTATTTTTGAAAGCATTCACTAAACTTATTAATTCAATAATAGTTTCACTTTTACCTTGAAGCTCCAAGTTGATGGTATTTAAATGACTTGTGATATCTGATAAGAAAGCTAAATCACAGAGTTACGTTTTGTTTTTGAGTATTTCAGTGTCGTCACCTGGTTCTTCCAAAAAGGCAATTATTTCAGGTAGTTATTCTTGGAACCTTTCTAAAAATTTCCCGCGAATCGAATCATCTTACATCTGTGTGAAGCATCAAATCTATGTGATCAGCAGACTCGCTAGTTTCCAACTGCACTTTGAAGAGTCGCCGTTGCAAGCTACGGACACGAATGGAATTCACAATCTTCGTGGCAATGTCCATGACATCTTTCATATTCAGTATTTTCGAGCATAGCACTTGCTGATGTATGATGCAATGGAATGATAGAAAAACGATGGAAAATCGTCTTCAGCTCGACAAATTGCAACAAACCCAATTTGATTGCTAGTCATACATGGCGCTCCATCTGTTGTTATGCAAATGAGTTTATAAATAGGTGAGTCACACTTTTTTACAAAATGTAAAAAAGCTTCGTAGATATCCTGCCGCGAGTCTTTTCTCTCAATGAAAGCATTGTTAACAATTCTTCTTTAACTGACATATCAGAAAATACCATTCGAATGAAAACACCTAACTGGGCGGTATCTGCTATATCAGTGGATCCGTCAAACTGCAAAGAAAAATACTTGCAATCAGCAATATCACTTTTCAGTTTATTCTCCAAATCCCTGCCCATGATTTCCACACGCCTAGTACATTCGGACGAGATAGCTGAACCTCTTTAATAGCAGACATTATCTCTGTTTTATTTTTGAAGTCACGAAATAATAAATCAGTTGCTTCAATAAATGCTTCTTTAAATATCGAAGGGTTTCTTGTGATTTGCCAGTATGTGAGAAATTTTAAAAGAGGCAATTGTTGCAGCTTCTGTTTGTTTGACTGGTTTAGTGAACATGGATTGCTGTGCTCTCAAACCACTCTTTAACCCTTGAACTTTTCGTTTTCTTAACTCAATTTTTTATGGAAAATCAATCTCATAGTTAGTATACATAGTTTTATAATGTCTTTCTAAGTTTCCACGCTTAAGCAATGCCACCGAAGCACGACAAAGAAAGCACATACATTTATCTTTTACCATAATAAATAGAAACTCTTCTTCCCACTCATTGTTAAAATGATACGTTTTACTTTTCTTGGATAAACTAATTTTCTTTTGTTACGTACAAATACGTTCAAAATAAAATTCAATAACCAACGCTTTTTCTGACACAGATGCATACACAACAAGTTTAGACATAATTGTAATTCAAAGGCAGTGCGGAGTGGTGCTGCCACGTTTTTACGGGGGCGGTATTGCCACTCGCCTCGCGATCGACCGTTTGAGCACCCCTGGTCTATAGCGTCTAAAAATATAAAAAATATAGGGTGTTCCATAAGAAAAAATATAACTTCGATATGTACCTTTTTTTGCGTCACCCTGTATATTTCAAAATAATTATGCAATATGCTACTCATGGACCTTCATATGACTATGCTAAATTTTTTTTCCCTACTCTTTTCATTTCTCATAGAAACACTGAGGCGAATGGGATGAGCCACCCTGTATATATGTATATATACTCATTTGCCTTTTTTTTAGCAGTGATATTTCAATTAGAACCCCGACTTAAACAGATAAAGTATCGTCACGAAAAATTGATCTCACGTATATGAAATCAGGTAGTAGCGATTTTTTCACACAATGTCTGGGATGACATGAGGATACTCTGGTCCATCCACGGGGCCCTTTTGGACTTTGGCAATTTTTTGGCACTTTTTTTCAGTTTTCGGCCATGTTGACCATAAAGGAGCAGTATTTCGACCATCACCATAATTACCTAGTTTAAGACAAGATGGAATATGCTAAATTTAAAAAATGTTTTGTTTCCAATACACGGCTTTTTAAAGTTGGTGTTTTTTATCAGCACAAATCATGCAGCCAAACCGGGAGTACCTACTTGCTTCTCAGCCTATACAAAACAAGTTCATGAGGAGTACCTAATCAAAATTAATCACCCACTTTCAGTGAATAATAAAATAAATTTCATGAAATCATGAATAAAATGAAAAAGTTGTACAAATAAAATTTTCATCCGCCGTCAATAGTTGCTTCAAAAAATGCTGTTTCCTCGCTGTATTTGGAGATGCGAGTCTCAAATGGAAATGCTAGTTCCCAACCTACACAAAATGCTCATAGATTTTGATATATTTAACATTTCTGCTAATATAAGTTTAATGTTTTAGTTTGATCTTCAACTGTGGTGGAAGGCCTACCCAGACGCTCTTGATCTTTGAGTTTGATGTCACCAGTTTTAAACCTAGCCAGCCAACCACATCCGTACAGTTCTTTCAGCTGCAACACCTTCGATATAAACAGAGAATATCTTGTTTACCACTTGTGTGGAATTTTTTGTTGGTGGAATTCACTTTGTTTTCTTACATTTTCATAGCTTTATAAAGCTGAAAGAAATTAACTTATCGTAAAAAAATTTGTTCAATCAAATATAATTTAACTACCGTCTTTTACGATATATACTTCATACGGATGTTATTTGCTTTCAGTCCGAAAATCAGAACGAACAGGTTTTATCAAAACAGTGAGTTTGGGATTATTTTTCTGGTTATTTATTCATGAAAACTCAAAAAATTTCCCAACAACTTACCATAATATTTTCCTATACCTATCTTTCAACGTTTTCGAAATAAAAATTATTTTCATTTATTTTTCTTTGGAAATCAAGACCTCTAAAAACTCTTGATAGTTTTGAATTGAGAAATACTATGATATCAAAATTTCGGTTGGAGTTTGGTGATACTTGGGGGCTTCTTACACTTCAGCCTAATCTCCGTTAGGTACTTCAATACAGCGTGGTAAAAAAATACAGTTATTTCGTGTGCTTGAAAAAGTGACTGAAAATTGATTATTTTAAATAGAATGCCCTATATATCATAGGGTATATGAATTTGGAAAGCTGCTAGAATTTTCTTTTTATCTATGTATATCATACCTATACATAACTTGTCAAGTTTCGGACTTATGAGCACTTATTTGTGAAAATGTTCCTTGAATATGGTAGGCATGCCCATTCGGTATTTGCTAAGCATGCCATGATTACTATTTGACACTTTGACAGTAATTTTGTGACAATCTACTAATAATATCGACATTTTTGTCATTTCAGAAGTTGCAAATACCTTCAAAAACGATGGAACAAAACTACTCGAACGAAGTTCTTATGAATTTGTTTATTATTTTTGGACAGTGTGATAAAATTATCAGCAGGATATGTAGAAAGTTCCATGAAATGTTCCCGAATCTACCGCCCATGAACCTCAAGAAATTTATACGAATTCAGAACAATTTCAAAAAGTTTGGATCAACTTTAAAACCACCAAGAAACTTAACTCGACCCGTAACTTCCGAAGACAACCAAATTAATGTCCAAGCATATTTGCATGCATTTCCCGAGTCATCGATAAGAAGTGCTGTAGAAGATTTGGGTATAAAATATGCGATTTTTTCTGCAAACGGTGTTCAAACGATTAAATTGAGATAATATTTTCGAAAAGGTTTAGATGTAAAAAAACGTGAAACTAGATTATTGTGCTTACTGGTTTTGTAGGTGTCAAGGCAGCACAAATTTGACAATTCAACAAAATAATTGTCAGAAACATTTATTAGTCACTTATCTACGCATTATAAGACTGTGCGTTTTTGGTAATTACCCGAGTATTACGAAATAACTAGTTATAGTAAAATATATAACATTTTTCTTATACATTACATTATGTCGGATTCGGAACCCAACTGTACGCCGCTCGACGTTCTTGATATTGCCGTGAGCGTACAAAAAAGTGCACTTTTTTGTACGCTCACGGCCCGACAAAAAAGTAAAAACAAAATAACGTCTGTGAAATCAAACTTAAACATTAAGAACTGAGGTTAAAAAAGTCGTCATTTTTTGACGTTTGCGGAAAAAAGACTTTTCGACGATCAGTGGATAAGGCGGGACCGTGAAATTGGCCATCAGCGAGATCAACCGATCTTAATACATTCGATTTTCATTTTTGGGGAATTTTAAAAGAAAACATTTATAAAACATCCGTGTGTTCGAAAGACGAATTATTACAAAGGAGTACCCAAAATTGTTACAAAGGATTACCCAAACATTTGAAGCTTTGGATTCGAATGAAATCAGATCTGCCACGACGAAATCAGTCAACACCCGCATTTTGAAGTGCTTGGAAGTGAACGGCCAGCGATTGGATTATTTGTATTAATATTTCTACTATCAAGTTACTTGTTGCTTTTTTAAAGTTGATCCAAACGTATTGATATTGTTCTGAATTCGTATAAATTTCTTGAGGTTCATTGGCGAATACAGTTCATTGAACTTTCTACATGTCCTGCAGATAATTTTATCACACTGTCCAAAAATAATAAACAAATTCATAAAAACTTCGTTTGAATAATTTTGTTCCATCGTTTTTGAAGGTATTTGCAACTTCAGAAGTGACGAAAATGTCGATATCATTAGTAGATTATCACTACGTTACTGTCAAATAGTAATTATGGCAACCTTACCAAATACTGAATGGGAATACAATTTTCAAGGAACATTTTCACAAATAAGTGCTCGTAAGTCCGGAACTTAACTAGTAAGGTATAGGTATGATATACATAGATGAAAAAGAAATTCTAGCAACTTTTCAAAATTTCAATAATATACAGGGTACTCCATTTGAAATAATTAACTTTCAGTCACCTTTTCAAGCAAACGAAATAACTTTATTTTTTACCAGCCTGTATTGAAATGACGTAGATTAGGTTAAAGTCTAAGAAGCCCCTAAATATCACCAAACTCCAACCAAAAGTTCGATATCATAGTATTTCTTAACTCAAAGATATCAGAGTTTTTAGAGGTGTTGATTTCCGAAGAAAAAAATGAAAATAATTTTTATTTCGAAAACGGTAAAATTAGGTATAGGAGAATTTACGAAAATTTATTGGAAAATTGTTGGAGATTCTAAAAATAATATTATATACAAGCTGATTTGAGAATTCGAAGGTGCTTCTAGTTTCAAATTGAAGTGGCAACACCGCATCACCGCATTACTAAATAATATTTTAGTTGGGTAGAGAATGTTCGATTATGCTCTATATTGAATTTTCAAAGTGATCCGTTGTATGGTTCACCAGAAACGTCTAATGTGCCATCCACCGTGAATCAGCCTGTATATATATATATATATATATATATATATATATATATATATATATATATATATATATATATTTATATATATATATATATATATATATATATATATATATATATATTATATATATATATCATAAACACTTGTCTAAAAACCACAACTATAAACTTTAATGTTCGTCTAAATTCTGAAGTTAAAGTTTATAGTTTGTGGTTTTTAGACAAGTGTATTATTATTTATTTAATTCATTGAATATGAACTAACACAGAGTTGATTAATCTATTTCCGATTTTACATATATTATATATATATATATATATAAATATATATATATATATATATATATATATATATATATATATATATATATATATATATATATATATATTATTCACAGTATATACTGGCATTTCCAACGTCTTCCATCCATCGAACCAAATGAGCTGAAATTTGTAATCTGAAGTTGTTTTCTGGCAGAACGGAACTATCGAAATTTGGGTAAATTTTTTCAACAGCCGCTCATTTTACGTAGGTAGATGTTTCTTGTTTTTTTCGAGGATTTGAATATTTGATCAACTCCACAGCTTCTACATATTGAGTTAAAGAGTTAAAATTTGGTGGGTGGATTAAGTTCCTAATGAAATACGATCCTTTGTGAGTTTCAAATCTTTTCCTCAACCGCTCCGCGTTTAGCGGAGACAACAATGAAAATCCAAATCCGAAGAAAGATAGTGAGAAAATACAAATTTCTATATCTACCATTCTCGAAAAGTATCTCTCTTAAGTTGAACAGCATAGTAAAATCATATGACCTTCAAATAGTGCATAAACCACAAAAGCAAGTTAACACGATTTTCAGCAGACTTAAAGCCACTGCACCAAAAGAAGTCACACGTTATATAACATACCATGTAAAAACTGTGATAGACAATACATCGGACAAACATGTCAGAGATTACAACATAGACTAAACGGCCACAAATATACGAAGAATGCTACAACAGCATTAAAACACAAAACAGCACAAAATATCAAGCAAACATGAATTTAACTTTGAAGAAGTAAATATCATATAGTACAGATAGAATCAAGATGAAAACAGAGGAAAATATACGAGATGATACACATAGAGTCGAATATGCACAAGAAAGTTAATGACAAATAAGATATGAAATATGAGCCAGTTTAACTTGCAACTACTGATGAGACCAAATTAAAACGAGAAGGAACGTAACAGATGTCACATACACGTACCTTCCAACATCATAATTGATATATGAGCGTTCATTATCATCATGTTTTAGTGTATTTAATTTACT
>JARQZK010004379.1:295000-342500 GCA_030704885.1 Cynegetis impunctata
TGTCAATTTGCAATTTCAAGTTTGACATCATCATTTTGGTCAAGAGGAGTACATTCACATAATCCAACAGTTACTCCAAATAATACATTTCAACGTTATACAGAAAGAAATCAATGCTTATTAATAACAGAATCACAAAAAGTAGTTGAATCAGAATAAGAATATTTTTGATGATAATTTCTACTAGCTAGCAGAACATTTCGATCCGCATCCACAATACAGTAAACCATATTTATCATTTCTTGTCGCATAAAATCCATTTTATTAACTGAATAAATACTAGAGAAGGTGACACAATTAGATTTTGAATAATTTTTGTTATTGGTATCCATAGATATGTCAAAATAACCCGCTATTCGATTTCTCAGGTGTATTGTTATATAAATTATTACAAAATTTTGAAATATCTTTGTTATTATTAACTTTAGGTATAGGGAATGGTTATACAAGTCGAAAGGTAATTTAATATCAAATGTAATAATGCAAAAATATACATAGCATTCTATTTGAAATAAGAATGTTATTAACGTTTAAAATTTGCCAACTTCACCCTAGATTTTTTCAATTAATTACTTAGAAATATGGAAAATTTTGACCAGGAGTAAATAAAACAATGTTTTAAGGTTACAAAAATTCAAACCGCATACCAATAGACCTACTAACAAAGAAGTAATAGCCTATTTTTGAAGACGCAAATGTCAAAATTTTACGAAAAAAATTAATAACTCGAAAATTGTTCATTTTAGGTAGGTATAAAGAGTGGTAAGACAATTTTATTATAAATTACATAAGAAATTCGAAAATCAAAAGATATACAGGTTATTCTATTTGAAATAACAGAGTTGATATCACTTCCGGCAAAACCGGAAATACAATTTTCTTCAAACTAATTTTGAAAAATAGACTTAGTCGGATCATATTTGCTCTGGAAATTTCTTATCGATATCTTCAATGACAAAAAAATTATGGACTGATTACGTAGCTCTGGGTCATCCTATATATATATATATATATATATATATATATATATATATATATATATATATATATATATATATATATATATATATATATATATATATATATATATATATATATATTATATATATATATATATATATATATATATATATATATATAT
Organism: Cynegetis impunctata; assembly: GCA_030704885.1. Lineage (NCBI taxonomy): Eukaryota > Metazoa > Arthropoda > Insecta > Coleoptera > Coccinellidae > Cynegetis > Cynegetis impunctata. Next base: position 296,142 of record JARQZK010004379.1, read on the forward strand.
ATATATTAATACATCTCCAGGACAATTATTTAAAAGATAGAAATTTCTCGTATAAATCCTGTGTAAGAGCTAGCAGATATATAGGATTTTTGTCACTCAACCTTCAAATGTGAAGAATGTGTAAAATATATCGAGATGGTCACTGCAAAGAACTGAAGTGATACACAAGTTATCTCGGTCTTATAAAACACATATCAGTCGATTACAATTACCAGAACAATATACATACCCAACGCTTAACATACAAACGTACCATCAAGCTAGTTATCCAAGTCCTTATGTACGCTAGCTAGAATTTGGGAGGTCCAGGGTTCGAACTCCGAGGTCGACTGGTCTGCCATGAGTGTTAAGTAAGTTACTGCTTGCATACTTACAAGCTGACTGGCGAAGGACCTTTGCTGACAAGATGGATGGGTGCCTTTATCGGAGTCTGATGGTCTCAAGGGATATGCTGTCCTGGTGTATAGGGAGCTGAGAATTAATAATGATTTTTTAATATTTTCGAACAAGTGCCTTTTCCTTTTGGAGTGGTGGAGGGGGGATGTGGTTCAGAGTTGGCAGCCAGTAGGTAGGAGTAGACTTAATTGTTCCACTGATGACACGCATAGAGTTGTTCAGTAGGCATCAACTTATTCAGTGTGGGCGCTATTTAGCCACACCGGGGCGCAATATTCCGAAATATTTTAGTTTAATGAATCTCCAAGGTAGGTATCTGGAAAATTGAAATTTCTATTATAATTCAACTGTAAGAGCTGAATTGATGGGGTTACTATCTGATACTGATGAGTATCTTATAACACCGAAACAGCTTGTCTCATAATTGAAGGAATTGCAATCAAATTCTGATTAATAAGTCCTTTTCCAGCAACTCTGAAGATGACAAAATAAATTGTCGAAACGTCGGTCGAGAATATTCTGGTTATTTCATTGATGACCCCGTCCCAAACAAATAGCAGCTTATTCAAATTATCTAATTAATAATTTTTTAATATTATGTGAATAAACATTTTATTATTACCCAATATATAATAATATCATAAAAATATGAACTTATTATGAATGTATGCAGTACCTTCAATGTTAGAAATTATTGATTTGTAGTGACCAAAGTGGACATGGACATAAATATGTGTTTGCGATTCAATTTTATTTAAGTGTCTCGATAAACCTGGAAACTTGGATAGTTTATAAACTAGCTGGATAGTTTGCGAACTAACCAAACTATTGGCTGCTTTGATAGAATACGTAATTTCTACTAACAGCTATTTTCCATACTAACCAACAGTCTTGGCAAATTTACTTGAAATTATTAAGAAAACCCGAAATATCTGGTTGGTGTATAAACTATTCAAGGCAACCTGGCTAATAGAGAATCCATAATATCTAATAACACAAAATAGCCAAAGCTTTAGCTTGTTTATAAAGTAAATAGGCTTAATGTTCATGGAATTTCTCATTTGATGAATTAGACATAGATAAAATGAAAACTGTTGATTTAAATTTTTTCATTATCAAAAAAATTAAATATTTTCAAATATGTACAATATACTTATATATTTCAATAGTAAGAAATGTTTTTGGGTGTGTGGCGGGCGCACCAACGAAAGTTATATGATATATGTAGGTACATGGTAAAAAAAATTAATAGAGGGTAGTTATTTATTGCAACATAATTCACTGTTGTACCATTTGCTGATACTCCTTAGAAGCTCATTTGAATTCTGTTCATGCAGCGTTCTTTAAATTGGCACCTTTAATACCCTTGTGTTACACCTGAAACTAAAAGTTTTTCCACAGCATTCTTAATATTTATTTCTGTATCTTCTTTGACATCATCAAGAGACAAAAAATTTTGTTTGTATAAATCAAATTGATTTCGTGAAAATAATTGTTTCAGCACTCCCTGAACAGTACCAAGTCGATAAAAATCATCTTCAATACTCATGATTATCGCCAGAATATTTCTGAGATCAGAACGGCTTCGATCGACGTGTGGAATTCGTGCACGTACTGTCATTCCAACATCTCCAGGCTTGAATTTTTTATAAGATGCCTGTAGCATTTATTCAGCTTGCTTTTTTTGAGCTCCGCTGCACTCATTTCTTATTTTTTCTGCTTTTGTCTGTTGGTACAAAGTAAACATAAATCACCTTCTTTGCATATCGAGCAGCTCCGCAAATTTACATCGTTTTCTACAATTTCAATTATTATATTTGGAGTTTTCTCCCTAATGTCATGATTTTCAAATATTGATGAAGAGTTAGGTGTGTCTTGCAATGTGACTATAATAATTTCATTTGAAGGGCTGGTATTAGTATTATTGGTAGGCTCACAGAAGTGGAGCTAACGCCTGAGAATTATTTGAGGAACCAACTCTAAGAGAGTCAAAACTGGACAGAGTTCGACGCATTTCTTACGTCCGAAAAATCGTCAAACTTCAAAAATTCGGTGTGGCCTTAAAATAGTGCAGATCGAAATTTCAATATTACGTCGGGTTATAAAATTCTTTCGTCTCGTCAAATTTTGGCGAAGTAGACCCTCTCTTAGCTAGGGTACTTTTTTCGTACGAAAAAATGGGGCTGGAATTTACGAATTCCGCGATTTAGCTCTCTACTCTGCGTCGTTTGGCCTAGGCGAACTTTTTGACGTAATTTTCGCGGGGCTGTGGAGGCCGAACGGGACACCCTAGAGACCCAAAATTTTGCACACCCCTAGATGCGACACCAATCTCTACGAGAAAATTATCAAAAAAACCCTCCGATTCCGAGTTATTCCACGTTAAACTCACGGTGCAAGTCTACCGTTTTTACCTCCTCTTTTCCGGCTTATTTGTTTAGTATTCTTGACTTAAATTTGCAATCACTGGTACTTCGTCATCACTATCCGCAACTTTTACTGAATCTCTTTCACTCTTTGTTCTTTATTCTTTATTAACGTTTTAGGGTGATTAAATGTGACTCTTACACATTTTGTGAGATAAAAAACGTAGTTTTTACAACCCTGTTAGTAATATTAGCTGATTCAACCAGAAATATGAGTAGTGGAAATTATTAAGTTAATTATATGTTACCTTGAATTTATCTAGAAACTTGAATCCTCATATTGATCCGGGCTCGGTAAAAATCTAATTTGAACAGGAAAACCGCTGTTGTAATTTTCATTATGTCCCTAGAGAAGTGACATTATTTCCCGATGATGAACACAGGCGCGGCATAAATATATTTCCTGAAATAGTATTAAACGAAGGGTATTGATTTATTCTTCTAGGTTGAAGCGCCAAATTTACAGTCTTAGTTTAAGAATATTTATAAAAATGTTTTAAACATCTAGCGGAAAAAAATGTCACTTAAAAATTTCTCAAAGTTTAAATCACATAAAATTTGTATTTCATAGAATGCTCTTCGTATTATTTCGACTCTCTCCTTATGCAATAATTTTCGAAATTGATTATATTAAATATACGCATGTTTTCGACATATTTATATTTCTCTTTAGTGTGTATTAATTTCCAATTTTATTAAAGGAACTACAACTGTAGATAAAATTAGTGAAATACTCTCATATTTTTCAGAAAACCATTGACGTCATGAGTTGAAGATTTCTGGACGTGTGAGAATTAGATAAAAATATCTAATTTTTTGGTCTTGTTAAATGATGATCCGCAATTGATAATAATTTTTTTTTTATCTATTCAAAATAGCTTTATTATGATGGAAAGAATTACAAAACTCTGTCATAGATGATACCCGCCTACTCGAAATACGCATAAGAAACGCAAAAATTAATGTGACTCGACATATCGTTAGAAAGGAGGAAAAATCCGTTCCAACCAAACCAGAGCCAACTATAATTTCCTTTCAAAAAAATACATGTTTAGGCCATAACCTAACGAGTTATTCTCTTGTAACTACACAAACAACCATGATATTCACAATTGTGTAGAAGTCCAAATACCGAACTTTTGTATATAACTCGAAAACAAAAGTAAATAGCAAATTTTGGTTATCTCGAAAAGAGAGATAGAGAATGCGCCCTACATTTTTTATTTTTTATTTCACTGTATATACATTTTCTGAAGGTGAGAATATAAAAACAATACTCACAAGAGGTTTTTGAAAAATGTAAAGTGAGAGAAGTTTTTTAAAAAAATAAAGATTATTCTTAGATCACAGAAAATTTTAATTATGAATGCTAACGACTTTCTAAATAATTTAAAATTCGTAATTTGTTGATTCACATACCTACTTATAGTAATGAAGTATGTTCTAGATTCAAGTCACTAAATAATTACGTATTTTTTTGAATATAATCCATGTATTGAAACAAACATTCATTTTTTTTCTAATTTTATGAACAAAGCACAAGTTTTTGCAACTAATCAGATTGTTCAAGTATAATATGAACTATTATCGACAATTTTGCGTTACTTTCTTATAATTTCTTGAATAAACTTTCATAAGTTCACATCAATTTCATAAAACCTACCTTTCGATTAAAATCTTTCTACGGCCCTGACTTCCAAGCTTCGGTTTGCCACGCAAGTGCTGTTCCATTGACCCACAAAAGTATCTATTCAATCTATCCCGCACTCGATTTACGGGTTTGGGGATTCTAGTATCTCGAATTATGTTGATATCCACTGAACTCATCATTTTCCTCTGGATGTTGGGTAAAATATAGACAAAATTGATTTTCAAACTGCCTACATGAATGTCTTCTTGGCTTACTGGTGACTGAGCGATCTTTTTTATGCTTTAAAACTTTTCTCACTATTCTCTTTAAGAACACGTGGTTTATAATGCATATATGTATGTACATACTTGCTTATAATCTTCACTTAATGCAGATAATTGTATACTTTCGAGTTTAATCGACTTTGCACCTAAACTTGACAGGATAATTAAAATAATTGAAGTAGTTGGTGAATGCCTCTATATTTCTATCATAATATTGAATATATATATATATATATATATATATATATATATATATATATATTAATATATATTTATATATATATCTATCTTTTTATATTTATATATATATATATATATATATATATATATATATATATATATATATATATATATATATATATATATATATACACATATATATATATATATATATATATATAATAAAGTTTAAAATTTGAAATAAAACAACACTTGGCTTATAGTTTCACTATATTTACATAATTACTGCATATTATGGGAATTGAAGAGTTATGAACTGATTATCAAGCTTAAGTAATGGAAAGAATTGAAATCTGAGTTTATAAGACAGTCTTATAGAGTTGTTCTATTTTAAAAGTTTAAACTTTATTCTCTACGATGTTCCACCAAGTGATGTACGAGAATTAGATCTTAGTTATTATGTGTGTTTCTATGTGATTAACATAAATGTAATATTTTGAGGTACACAGTGTCTGTTTTAAATAAATTACTCTTAAGTAGTTAGCTATGATATAGGTTTTTTTCTGGTTAGAATTAGATTCGACTCCCTATTGTGTCTCTTGTTCTTGAAATAGCAGGCTCTTTAGATCATTCAAAAAAATCAACACAATACACACACACATATATACCTATATGTATATATATATATATATATATATATATATATATATATATATATATATATATATATATATATATATATAAATATATATATATATATATATATATATATATATATATATATATATATATATATATATATATATATATATAAATACATATATATATATATATATATATATATATATCTAACACATCACTTGGTGAAACATCATAAAGAATAAAGTATAAACTTTAAAATAAAACACACTTGGCTTATGCTTCACTATATAAAAATATTTAGATACTGTATTTTTTTTCGAGTTATGAACTCATTATCAAGACTGACTACAGGAGAGTATTACATCCTATTTTATAAAACAGACAAAAGCAAAGGTGTTACGTTATGGGCGGAACTTATTTCGAGAATTTCAAGAAGGTCAAGGCGCTTCCCTTTGTTACCTGAATGTAACAATTGGGTTTTGTTGAAATCCAGGAAATGATTAAATTTTATACAATGTTCGGAGAAGCCAGTGGTATTTTTATTTTGTAAAATTGTCTTTTTATGTTCTTCAACACGAATATTTATATTCCTTCCTGTTTGTCCAATATAGAAAGCAGGACATTCGTCGCAAAATATTTTGTAAACATTGTAGATTTTTCTTTATTATTGACCAAGAATGACTTCAAGTTTCTTTTATTTGTACAAATTGTTTCAACGTTATTTTTCGATAGTCTGTTACAAATTTTGCTACTCAAATTCGGCACATAATTTATTGGGAAGTATTTTTGTTCTTCATTAGTAGTTTGCGTGGGGTATATTGAATGCAACAGATACTTTCTTCGTTTTTTCCCAATGAGCTTATCGATAAGACTCTCATTGTAACCGTTATTAGTGGCTAATAATTTAATTGTATTAACTTTTTTTTTAACGGGTTGAAAATTTGTTTCCGATAATGGAATAGTGAACAACCTATGTATGAACGAATGAAAAGCACTGAGTTTTATTTTAATGTGTTGGTTACTGTCGCTGTGAATGAATATATCTGATAAGGTTGGTTTTCTATAAATGTTGAAAGTAAGAGAATTCAAATTCCTAGCAATCTGAACGTCTAAGAAATCAAGGTACTGTTTTCGTTTTCTACTTCTTTTGTAAATTGAATCGAGTTGTAGAAAGCATTTATATATTTAAGGAAATTATCTAACTGCCTGTCTCTACCGGTCCAAATACAAAAAATATCATCTACATAACGCCTCCATAATGAAACGTTAGTAATTAAATTATTATCAGAATTGAAAATTTTTTCTTCTAAGTTATTCATGAAAATTTCACTCAACAAAGGCGATAACGGAAATCAAAAAGTAGTATCAGAGAAAGGATAATTTAGGACTTCACCTGAAGATCATCCACAGTGAATTGACTCTCAGAACTCACGTCGTTGAGTTTGAAATGATTGATAACACAGTACGAGAGGAAGCGAGAAGCAGATTCCAGGAACAGTACTTAAGACAATCCAACAAACTTAAGGAATTAATTAAATCACGTGAGTCTTCTTCATTGTTGCTTAAAAGTGACAAACTTCAAGTTAACCAATTTTATAGTAGAGTCCATAATTTCACAAATACCAAATTTAGTAACAACGAAATAGAACTATTAAATAAAGGTTTGAAATACTGCCCAAATCTCAATAATAAAAAAGATATTAAACATTTAGCCGTCAGTACTGAAGAGCTTTAAATTCGTCTAATATTAAGAATTTGAATTTTGAAAAAACTATATGCGCTGAAGTCATAAATAAATATAAATTCAGAAATATTAATAATTTCGAATTAAAAACTATAAAATAAATTCAGGATAATAATTTGGTTATATGCAAACCGGACAAAGGAAATACTGTAACTATCATAGATAAGAATACCTACATTGAAATATTTGAAATATTTTTTAATACAGATAAATTCTCGAAACTTAAAATGGATCGCACTAAAAAGTTCCAAAACGAAATAAAATCATTTATTAAGGATAGTAAAATCCTATTTTCAGATATTAACACTTTTTTCTCTACTTCCATGAACCCACGCACCCCGATTTTATACACTTCACCATAAATACATAAAATTGATTGCCCGATACTTCCAATCTTATATTAACGCTCCTGCGTATAAATTATGTCAGTATTTGAATAAGAAATTACCCACCTTAATTCAATTCAATCCGGAGTATAGCATTAAAAATTCTATTCAGTTAGTTAATCATGGCTATCTTGACTCTGTTCGTCATTGATGAGTGAATACAGCTGCGCCATTGCTGCTTTTGTCTTCAGTACTGCTTTCTTTTCATCTTTTCTCCATGTTCATCTAGCATCCATAGTTACTCCCAGGTATGTAACTTCCTAAGACCATTGAATATCGTTGTTTACTATCTTTATGTTTTCTATTGGTTTTTGCATCCTTTTCTGGAATAAGATTGCTTGGCTCTTCTGACCATTGATTCCTATCTTCCATTTTACGCACCATTTTGAGATATGGTTCATCTCTTCTTGTAGTCTTCTGCATATTATTCCTACATTTCTATGTGTGCTCGTTATGGCCGTATCGTCAGCATACGAGGTTAATCTTATTGTCTTAGGAATGTCGTGAGTATATATCAGGTATAGTAAGGGGCCAAGTACGGATCCCTGGGAACTCCTGCTTCTGTATTTCTTGGTTGAGATCTTGTATTACCAATTTTTACAGTGAACGTTCTGCCGCACATGTAGTTGCTCATCAATTCACAGGTCTTCAACGCATATCCCGCGTTATGTATTTTGCATACAAGTCCATCTTGCGGAACTCTGTCGAAGGCTCTTGCTACATCTAGGAACACCGCGCCTGTCATGGCGTTTCTACTATTCGCAGTACTTGTTGTTCAGCAGAACGTCTTTGCCTGAATCCAAATTGTTCTTCTGGCATGATATCTAGTTCACTATTATTCTTTCTGCTACTTTGCCGAGTACAGGTATAAGGCTTATTGGTCTATAGTTCTGTGGAAATTTTTATCCTTGTTTGGTTTTCCGAAGACTATCACGTCGGTGTGCTTCCATTGCTTTGGAAAGTGGCCAAAACTCATAATCGCATTCACAATTGATGCTATTGCTTCTGTACCTTTTATAAACAAGTTTTTTAGCATAGGATGTGTTATCCGGGCCTGGCACCTTTCGTATTTACAATTTTTTGATAATAATTCTCACCTCTTCTTCGGTGGTTGAATCTGTGACTACTCTTTCGCTTTCTCTCTCTCGAATCTCTCTGACTACTCTTGTTACGAATTTTTCGCGTCTCTCGTCATCGTCTGGATGTTCATTTATTCGGCCCTCTCTCACAATCGATTCTGCCAGTGCTTTTCAGCCTTATCTCCTTCTGTGTATACCATACCATTTGCACTATGTAGGGGTGGGATATGTTCTTTCGCTGTACGCAATTTCTTCCGCATAGTGCCATAGTCCATGCAGTGTGGTCTATGGTGTCTAAACTTTCAATTTTTTTGTTCCACCTATTTTCTCGATAGTTTTTCAATGTGTTTTTGAGCATTTGGCTGTGTAGTCGTAGTTCTGCTGTATATTGTTCAGTTCGGTGTCTTGAGTATAATCTCCTAAGCCTTCTGTTTTCTCTTATCAATGTTTTGATTTCATAAGGTATTTTTCCGTATGGATGTCCATTTACAGGTTGTCGTATTTTATTACTTGCTATTTCGAATGCATATTGTACTGTATATTGTTCAGTTCGGTGTCTTGAGTATAATCTCCTAAGCCTTCTGTTTTCTCTTATCAATGTTTTGATTTCATAAGGTATTTTTCCGTATGGATGTCCATTTACAGGTTGTCGTTTTTTATTACTTGCTATTTCGAATGCACTAAGTATTTCCTCTTGTAATGTATCTAATGTTTTCGTGTACACATACCACTTTGTAAGTACTTTTCTTTCAGTAACTTCTTGTCTATTTCCATGTCCAATTTTCAACATTATTGGGTTATGATCCGATGTCCCTTCTTCTAGGGTTGTTATTTCGTAGTCTATGTTTTTCAGGATCGCTATATCCAAAACATCTAGTGTTCCGGAACATACTGGAATATAAAAAATATTTTGCGGGGGTTCATATACCGACGTTATTATAATTTAGTTGTTTTTCATTTCTATTTCAGCAGTGATGCCATCTATTTCGATTCCTTCTTCTTTAATAGGATGATTTTTCAAACTACTTCTTATCAATAGCGCGACTCCACCTGCTCGGCTTCTTTTATCGAATCTATAGGTTTCATATCCCGTGAAACCTAACCTATGGTTTTTCATTAATATCGTTTCTTGCAACGCCATGACATATGGCTCTTCTTCTGCGATTATTTCTTCTATTTCAATTTTTCTTTGTCTTATCCCACAGACGTTCCATGAAATAATCTTCACTGCTGACGGACTTAATTGGTTTCTATCAACCATTAACTAATTAAGTCTTTTAACATTGTTGTTAGCGATGTAGTCGCTTGCTTGATAACCTCGGCCATTGTTACAGTGCAACTTCTGTGGCCGATTGTTCCGAAATATTTTGAGTCCTTGATTTATTCTGGATTTTTTCCGCCGTTTTGTGTTTTTTGTACTTGTTTCTTCTTGGTTTAGGTTCTGTTCGTGTCTCGTAGACGGCATTTGATGGTGTTATTACCTCTTTTGGTAATTCTGCTACGACTTCCTTTCTTGGAGCAATTTCTACCTGCTTGACTTCTGTCAGTTTTTTAATTAGTGGTTTTGGCCCTTTATTCTTGTTTTTCGTTTGTCGATTTGGGAAAGTATATCTACTGCACGCTTTGTAGCTCGCTGGATGTCCGGTTTCGCCGCATAATGCCCGCTACACACATAACGATATATCGTAACGATATAACTGTGCAGTCAATTTGCACAGCTTTATCGAACGTGTGTATAGAAATCATTGCAGATCATTTTATCTGCACAGTTCATCGGTGGCAGTTGCATTTTCTATTCGATAAATCGTTGATACTTGCGTTTGCACAGTTTAATCGTTTCGTGTGGATACGACGCCGTGATCAATTCGACCGATCGCTCAATTTATGAAACAGTTTGCTGTGAGAGCAGTCTGCACAAGTCCGTTTAAATATGTCGAAACAAGATCGAAGCGGACACCGCGATCAATTGGAGGAATTCATTCTACGTTATTCTGCCTGTGGAATACGAAATCAGGAGATTATCATGATCGAAATAAAATCGCAGCCTACAATACTGGTCGATAAATACAAAACCATGGATCCAAATGCCAGCAAGGATATAGTGGTTGAGAAAATTAACAATCTTCGAACTACGTATACAAAAAACTGAACAAAAGAAAACAAAAAATTTATATGAGAGTATGACTTCCCTTTTAGAAGCCAGTCCGTACAACATTAAGTGGCTTTTTTTTCTGTAAGCATATCATCAAGCCCAAAAATGCAAGTGCATCTTCATCATCTTCTGTTATTGCCGTTGCCGATGACATGTTTTTCGCGCTAGCTTTTGTGTAGAACTGACAATATCGACGCAGATATCGGTTGCGTGTGGAGGCACTAGGGCTATTCGATTTAACTGTGCAGTTTGAAATCGTTACGATATATCGTTATGTGTGTAGCGGGCATAACGCGCATTCCTGCGCATTTCACGCACCTGAACGGGAAGGTGCATCTGCATGACCGTACCGTTGGCATCGATGGCATTGTCCTGGTTCCGTCGATTTAAGTTTCATTTCTACTGAAACGAGTGAAACGCTCAGACTACATAGCCATTCAACGTCGTATATCTTCTTATTGCTCGTTTTCACTATAAAAAGTGGAAGAGGCTTGTTGTTTTTTATGTCATTCTCAATACTTCTGTAGCGTGAATTTCTAAATCCGCTAAGTCTTTTTAAATGTCGTTCACATTAGTGTTGATTGGTAATCCACCAATTACCACATGTAGGTATTAATTTGTCTTCTTTGAGCGTATACGTGAAGTACGATCTTTTCGTACTATTCAAATACGCCGTCAGTTTTCGGAAGTCAGTCATGGTTATTGGGAATATTTTGATTCCCTCCCTCGTAGTTTCCGCTTTCACGGACTTCATGCTTTTCTGTTTGAGTATTCTACTCCATTGCACCCAGTCATCGTTTCCTCCTATTTCGACAGGAGGTACTTTGTGCTCTAGCATTTCAGTCGTCACTTCTTCTGCCTGTGGCATCAAGATTTCTTCATTTTTCTCTTCTCTTTTTCGCTTAGTTTCACCGGCATATCCAACGCTCGATTGCAATTTTTCGTTTTCGGAAATATCTGCGGCGTCCATGTTCTCTGGAACATTTTCAGTCTGAATCTCCGGGACTTTTATCACTTTTGCAGCCTCTAGGAAATTGTTGATCATTTCCTGTTGCGTTCTGTTTGCTCTCAACAATTCTTCTATTTGCATATTCAATGCATACATTTGTTGCTGTAGTCCTAAGACTACTTTATTCATTTCGCTTGTCTTTTCAGATTTTCTGCGATTTTTGGAAGATCTATCGTCTTCCGAACCGCTCGACGATTCATTCATGCTTGACATTCCGCTCCTCGTTCGTTATCGTAGCATTTTTGCGCTTCCTCCTAGCGCAGTCTAACTATTCCCTGAAAAATAAATCCCTGAAAGAAATATGTTAGTACCACCAAGAATCTAGCCGGTGCCTGTACCCACGCCACTAAGCGATCAGTGTGGAGCGCACAATCGAAAAAATCCTCAAAGTGGCTCGATCGCTACACCGAATCCCAATTTTCTGACTGTGAAAAATGATTCCAGCAAGGTCGATTTTGTAAAACATCTATCACACCTGATTGGGTACGTTGTTCTAAAAAGAACATTCGTAGCTCTCGCTCTCCGTTAACTTCTCTTCTCAACTGGATTTCTCTGCTCTGCTAGCACGATGCTGTTCGCTGGAACGTCTGACCCCCGTCGTAAGGAAAAAGGAAAAAGGAAACACACGTGTTTCATTCCTCCCTGAAGTATGTGTCAGGGAGGCGGGCAGCTTGAGTTTGGGATTAACTCCTTCAGCCAGATCAGGGGATACACTTGTATGTACAAGTGCATTAAGGATAGGTGAGACGGGATATTTATGGAACATAGGAAGTATGGGTAGGGTTCAGAGGATTATTACTGGCCCAGAATTCGCCTTGTGAGTTTGCAAGCAGTGACTTACATTACCATGAGGAAACCTCTGAAAAAAACTCATGGCAGACCAGTCGGCCCCGGGGTTTGAACCCGAGACCTCCCAAATACTAGCCAGCGTACCTAATGTACTCTACTAACTAGCTTGGTGAACCCGTCGTAAGTCATCGATGCGCTATTTATATTCACACGGCAACGGCACACCCTTCGCCCGCCGACCGCTGCCATCTGTTGCAAAAAGTACTTATTGTGTGAGAAAGACAGGAGACCAGCATCGTTGTCATCCATTCTCCCTGCAGTTTACTGGATGAGTAGAGACACCGGTAGACACCTGGCGGGAATAACTAATCTGTGATCAGAGTTAAAAACGATTAAATTACTAAAATGACTATTAAAAAATAGGAGTTGGTGATAGAAGGGTGAAAATTTAGGGTTGTATGTTTTTTTTAATGCAACATCATAAAAAAATTAGAATAAAAAATTTTGTCCAAAAATTAAAATAAAAGTGTTTGGGGGACCACCCTCATTAATTAAGTGAATGAAAAATAGATTACGACCGATTCTCAGACCAATCATATATACATACATATAAAATTTCAGGAAAATCGTTGAAGCCGTTTCGGAGAAGTATGGCAACTACACTGTGATTTTATATATATATATATATATATATATATATATATATATATATATATATATATATATATATATATATATATATATATACATTAGTTTAATCATGCGTAAAATTTTTAAAACATCATTTGTTGCGCTTTTTCATTTATGTATCATATGTTTCTGAGGTTGGTAAAATTGAAGTACCAAGTGTTTGCTCCATTAATTGAATTAGAAAATTGAAATTCCGTACCTGAATTGAGTGGATGTTAGGGAAATGTCTTTTAGGATTGAACGGGAGACGCCCTAAAAATAAATAGACATTAAGTACAATAAGCTACCCTCTGAATAAGCAGCTCAAGTTCTTCAGCTCTCTTGATGGATATCTTAACTCAAAGGGAAACATACAATATAAAATATGTCTAGACCTCCTGAATTTCTTCGAACCTAATTGGCGAATTATACGGGTTGAGGAATATTTTTACAGAAAATAATAGACTACTGCACTGTTTGGAAAGTCAACGGTGAGGTGCGGAAGTGGTTTTTGAATACGTTTTAGACCTGCCCCACCGCGATTGTCGAGATTTTACTGATGTCTACTATATATACACATATCTCCAGCGATCCGCATTAGACCAAATGAGCTGAAAGTTGGTATTTGGGGTTCTTGAGTCAGAACAAAACAATCAAAATGTGAGTAACTTCAGTGATCATTTATGCATGTCAAAACATTTAGGAAGAGAGAGGCTGGGAGATGTATGGACGTTGTCAACATATGGAATTATTGTGGAATTATTTATTAATACCAGATCCGAAACCCCAACTTATAGGACTTTTTGAAGATAGAGTGGAGCTGAAAAGCCTGTTTTCGATGGATATAGTTTAACAAGACTACGATGATGTTCCAAAAAATAGTGGCTATCACCGATGAAAAACTATCAATTTTAGGAATACCGATGTATATTTAAGTTGCACCTGCAGTTATTAATGGAGGCTACAACTTCGACTTTTGCTTGAATTGTTCAAACAGAAATTCAGATAGAAGATTTTACTTCATCTTAAACTTTGTAATTCCTTGATAATCGATGTTTTCCAACTTTACATAAACACTTACATCTACGTTGTTGACTGTTCAGTATCTGTGCCTTAATTTCAGAAGTACATGGTCGTATGCAAGTAATATTTACTGAAATCAATCGAGAACAATACACTAACTCAATTTGCTGCAATTGCTTCCAGCGGAATTTGGTCATTTAAATGTTGAAATTTCATGTTTTTACGTGGTTTTCAATTTTTTATCCAACTCCGTAGTTCCTCCAAATTGACTTGAGAAGAATTTGCCCGTGCCCTTTGATCAGAAGTCTGTCGATAATAGCTGTTTGCTATTTGGAAAGTTCGAAGTATTATTCGAAATGCCTCCAATTTCATTTCAACTGCAACGTCTTTTATTGCGAATTTGGTAAATTCGCAATAAAAAAAATTTTGAGCTTTTTTCGCTCAAAGTGCATCGCGTCAAGAATTATGTCGAACGGAATAAATTATGGTTTGAAAGCACGCGCTTTAATAGCGGACCGAAATGAAAATTGCGAAGTGCATCGCGTAGACGCGTACTCATAGCGAAGCAGGTAGAAAAGCGAATCTAACGGAATAATCTTCGCAAAGTGCAGCGCGGTTATGGAAAACTGTTGAAATCCACAAAGGAACGTATTATAACATGAACTCAATCCACGTACTTTTTGATACTTTAGTTTTGTTTCGAAAAAAAAACCCAGGTAGAAAATACCAAATTTCAGCTCATCATGTGCTTTGATAGGATCCACCGGAGTTGCCAATATGTAACATGGAAAAAAAAATTATATAATATATATATAAAAGGAAGGAAAAAAAGGAAACACACGTGTTTCATTCCTCCCTGAAGTATGTGTCAGGGAGGCGGGCAGCTTGAGTTTGGGATTAACTCCTTCAGCCAGATCAGAGGATACACTTGTATGTACAAGTGCATTAAGGATAGGTGAGACGGGATATTTATGGAACATAGGAAGTGTGGGTAGGGTTCAGAGGATTACTACTGGCCCAGCATTCGCCTTATAAGTTTGCAAGCAGTGACTTACATTACCATGAGGAAACCTCTGAGAAAAACTCATGGCAGACCAGTCGGCCCCGGGGTTTGAACCCGAGACCTCCCAAATACTAGCCAGCGTACCTAACATACTCGACTAACTAGCTTGATGTATATATATATATATATATATATATATATATATATATATATATATATATATATATATATATATATATATATATATATATATATATATATATATATTCAGTGGCGGCTCGTGAGGTGTTGGTTTAAGGAGGCTACAAGAGGTGTTAAAAAATACACCATAGGAGAAAATTTTTAGGATTTCAAGGTCAACCGCCTTATAATTTAAAGAAAATCAAAGTAAAACATGCACCCTAAAATATTAAATAGGTACCTATTCGAGGAATTAATCAATTGTTGCCCAGCAAGAACCAACGGGGAGGTGAGACTTTTTTCTTGCCAGAAATAAAATAGGCCCCTCCCAAAAATAGATTAAAATGAAAGTCTTGTCATGAAAGTCAAACAACACTTAATAAAATAACAACAAAATAAAATAATAAAATATACATTTAGACCTAAACAAAAAAATTTAAATATATTCTTTGGTATAGACATCTATTTTTTTATAGATATAATAAAAACATTTTCTTTTTGATAATAAAATTCATCTATTTCATGAATTTTATACTTTTATGAACTCGGAGGTTAGGTTAGTAAGGTTAGAAAAACTCAGGTCAGCTCAAGTTTTTGAAAAAAAACTCAGGCCAAAATAAGCTATAATCCGAAATTTCAAGAAAATCGGGGCAGTTTGTTGTATTATCGATAATTACCATAATTCCTGCATAGATGCCAGTGCCAAAAAGAGACATTTTTCCTAGTAAAAAGTAAACACTGCCAACAAAATAATTTATTTTTTACCTGTGATCCGGTAAGCCAAGGATGTCTCTCATAATTTCTGATATTAAAACCGCGATTCTGCTACGCTGCACCAAATTGTTTAATTCCGGGGTAGGTCGCAATGTTTTTATTAAAACTTTATCGTTTCAACTTAGTGCACTAAAGTTGGAATAACAAATATTCCACTAAGAAGTTACCATTCAAATTTTTAAAATTAACTTCAGTAACCGAACTCATTTTAAAAACAATACGCCAAATTAAAACCAAAACAAACTATTTTCGTCCACGACTAGTCACAACGGTCCATGTCCAACGAATTCACTCGATTTGATCCAAAAGCCTATAGTTGTGATTGGTCGACATTGCGTGAGACTTAGGTTCCATCGGTGTTGCCATTTACATGTGTTTTCCTTTTCTATTGCAACGAAGTATTCATTCGAAGTATTCGCACCGTTGTTTGCTTTTCTGTGGCAGGCATAATGAACGTTGAAAATATACCTTTTCAAGCCTCTGCAGCGATGCCACAAATCGTGAAATGAATGAAATGCAGTAAATGTGAATTCCTTCTATCGTAATTAATAAATTATATTTTATAATGTAGGTTGAAAGGAAGGTAGGTGCATAAAATAATATGATTTTGATTAATATGAATATGCTGAATGCTGACTCTTCAATATAATATATTAGTGATACACGGAATATTATTGAGGAGGAGGCTTAGCCTCCTTAGCCGCCTTTGAATAGCCGCCCCTGAATTTATATATATATATATATATATATATATATATATATATATATATATATATATATATATATATGTATACAAAATATTGAATTGTCAATCTTGCTAGCTCCGTAAACCTTGAATGGCATAATTTGTTTCTCGTATGTGAGAAAAAAATTTTTAAATTTGTTTCGTCTTTTCGTCCTCATCAATGTTGACTGAACTACAATTTTTGGATTCTTTGTATTTTAGACTATCTCTCATTAGTGTAAAAATTATATTGTACCTGAAGATGTTGTTCTGAAACAACGAAACCGGTTGTACGTTAATTAATATAATTTTGGGAATTTGAAGACAAAATAGTTTCATTATTAAATTCATATATATATATATATATATATATATATATATATATATATATATATATATATATATATATATTTATATATATATATATATATATATATATATCTTTTAATGATAATAAAACTTTTATTTAGTCCAATAGTCCAAATGTTACAGTGCTACAAAGTGAACAGAAACGTTGATACATATAAGAAACTCCTTATGGCATGAAACTTTTTCTTTCTCCTCAAAAAATTGTCTTATGTCATAAAATGACTTGCTTAACAAATATTTAGTTCGCTTGATTTTCAATAGCGTCACCGGAAGATTTCGAAAACAAGCAGGTAAAGAGTTGTTAACTTAAATAATGGAATATTTGACGTTTCTTTGTAGATATGTACCAGGTGGCCCGATAAGAATGCAAAGTGCTGTATCCACTATTCATCGTAGAGACTAGCGATAAAAAATATTTAGACTAAAGTGGCCAACACAAAATCCTGGAAATATCCTGGAAATATTTTCATGTTTGCAAGATGGCGGCCAGGGGGCGTAACCGCCATCTAAAACTTTTAGAATGATTTTTCTCTTAAATACACCTGGTAAATCTAACACAAAAATATATGTGTTTTCAAGTTAAGCTTCATTCCGGTAATTTTTGTTCAGCACTTTTTGACGTATCTATTGAAATGGAGTGGTGGAGGGTAAACCAATCCTTTTTTGAATAAACAGCTGTAACTTCTTAACTATTGAACGGATTTTAACAACGTTGGTCTCATTGGAAAAAGCATGAATTGCTCCATCAAACCCATCCTATTCGTGGTAGTCAAATTTTCAGGGACACCGCTAGAGCGCGTTTTTTGATATAAAAACCACAAAAGTGTAGTGTAATGATACCAAAGAAGGCTAGTGAAAACCGTATCTCGATTTCTCATTCCTAGATCAAAATATCGAAGAAAGAAAATTTAGTTATATAATTCCAAAAAGACGCCATTCCACCGGTATTTATTTTCATTTATTTGTCTTTTTCCAAGAATCAATGAGGAAATTTTATAATTCTATGATTTTTGAGTAATAGTATTCTTAGTTCAAAAAATATTTTAAAAAACTTGTAGGAGCATAATAATCAATGAATATAATACCTATGCAAAAGCAAGGTAGTTAGAATATGAAGAGTAGGCCATGGAGGAAAAGCATATGTCTAAAATCAGCTAAATTCAACAAACGTAAAAATTTCAGTTTTAGTAGCAGTGTAATGGCTTTTTGTAGTTCACACAAGTAAGGAAGCTGTTGATATCTTGCGTTATATTTGGAATGTCTTCAAAATGAGGCTTTGGCCAAGAGAGTATACAGAGCTCTGTATCCAAATCGGCATTTACGCCATGCCCGAATGTTTTCGGGTTTAGTGCCAAATTTGCGTAATACTGGCAGCTTTCACCCTAAGAATGAAATTCAGATAAAAGTTCTCTATTTTCATCAAATATACCCCACTAATTCTCGCATGGCGCGAACGCCGATTTTGATATCAGGCTCTGTATACTTTTTGTGCCAATGCCGCATTTTGAATACATTGAAAACAAAAAAAGATATATATATATATATATATATATATATATATATATATATATATATATATATATATATATATATATATATATATATATATATATCTATATCTATATCTATATATATATATATATATATATATATATATATATATATATATATATACTTATATATATATATATATATATATATATATATATATATTATTCTAGGCATTGTTGACAAGCTGATTTTAGACATACCTATGTTTTTCGAATGAAGAATACTATTATTTAAAAATCATAAAATTATGATATTTCATTATGGATTCTTGTAAAAGGACAAATAAATAAAAATAAGTAAAGGAGTGTTTTAGAATTTCATGATGATAACTAATGTTTCTCGCAACGAGACTAACTTTGTTGAAATCCATTCAGTCGTTTAGGAGTTACAGCTGTTTATTCAAAAAAATATTGAATCAACCTCCACTACTTTATTTGAATAGATACCTACATCAAAAAGTGTTTAACAAAATTTACTCGAATGAAGCTTAACTTGAAAACAAATATATTTTTGTGAACATTTACCATGTACATTCAAGAGAAAAATCACTTTAAAAGTTTTAGATGGTGGTTACGCCCCCTGGCGGCCATCTTACAAACCTAAACATAATTTCCAGGATTTTCTGTTGGCCAATTTAGTCATAATATTTTGTACCTCAAGTCTATACGACGAATAGTTTACGAGATACAGCACATTGCATTCTTATCTGGCTACCCGGAACATCTGAATTTTGTTTTATTTGTGGCGAGTATCAAAATTGTGTTGGATATTACCTACAGTCTCTCAGAAGGGCTCTGGTTTTACAAACGAACATAACAGAATCCATTACATACATACTATTATATTATGGTGAACAAGCTATGATGACTGAATACCACTCCACAAGTGTCTCTTAATTTACGGTTGAATATATTCCTGAGGCATCTTTTTTGTAGTAACAGTATTCTTCCAATATATTAAACCATACCTAACTCTAGACACAATCATGATAGGCAGTGATAGCTGTTACTCCAATAGTTCCAGAAACCTTTAAAGAATTACTAAACCTAGCCAACACTGTAGCAACAAAATTGTAATACCTTCTCTATTGATTTGACTATATATATATATATATATATATATATATATATATATATATATATATATATATATATATATATATATATATATATATATATATAGATAAATATATCTATATAGGTATATATGTCAAATTTGAAGTTATGAACCGATTTCAACCACTTTTTTTTTAAATGTCAAGTACTAAAAGGTCTACCTTGGGACAAATGAATGATGAAATGTTTATTCCAATTTTCAGGGCATTTTACGATATTTTTTCTTAGTCGAAATTCGGGATTTTTCACTAGCGATTTTTATGTTATGAGAACTCAAAATTCGAAAACTAACACTTAACAATCACAAAAAAACACTCAATATCAATAGACAGCCATGGAAATATTTTTTTTATGATTTCAACAATGAAGTGCCACCAGATAAAAAATTTATTTATTATTATTAAATAGCGTAAATATTATCACTGAAAATAACGGAATTACATTCAAGTTTTCACTAGAATCCCGAATTTTGACTTAGAAAAAATATCGTAGTATGCCCTGAAAATTGGAATGAACATTTCAAATTATGTCCTAAGTTAGACCTTTTAGTACTTGACATTTAAAAAATGATTACAATCGGTTCAAAACTTCAAATTTTACAGTGGTGTTTCCATTGAAAATGGGTCACACTGCATATCAATCAAACATAAAAAAAAACATAAACAAAATCTTTGTCTAGAAGGTCTAAAATGGGTTAAAAAAAACTGCTCCCGAACCTGACTGTTGACTTTCGATACGCTGCAATAGTCTATTGTTTTTGAGGAAAATACGAGTAATAACTTTCCCAGATGATCGTTCTATTTATTCCGGAAGGTAGCCAGTGCCATGCAGAGTATGATGTGTTGCCTATTCAATAGCTTTTTCCATTACCTACGTTCATCGCTTGTTTGACTCAGTGGTTCCATACCCATAAAACTTAAACTATAGATGCAATATTTAGGGTCTAAATTCTCATTGGGTTTAAGTAATGAATTTCATGTGCCGTTGAGAGAATATGAAGTAAAATACAGATGTATTCAAGTATAAAATGTAAAAACATAGGCAGCTTCTTTTAGAAATTTCTACGTCTGCCTACGTGTTTGATTTTGTTTCCTAAAATCTTTTTTCAGTTCACCAATTGAAAAAAAATATTTACTATCTAGATAGCTTAGATTAATACTAATTTCTTTGTTTTCAATTCAATTATTCATAATTGATCATTTAACTATACATAATATAGTAATTTTCCATTAATTCTAAATCTCGAAAAGATCAAAATATTAAATTATAAAGATGCGGATTCTTACGAACTTAAAAAATAAAAATACATATACGTTCAAATAATCGCGAGAAATCGAAGGAGCCTGAGTGCATTTTTATCTGTAGCCGCGAGTCTTCTTCGGGTAGTTGGAGAATTTCCAATTCATTATCATCATGCCCATTGTCACATACGTTTGTATTCAAACCTTCAATGACTGCAGGATAATATGCACTTTCTTCATCGATATCAGTTTGACTTGATGAAGAGTTAAGGCATGCTTGTCCGTTACACTGCCCACAAGCTGAAGAACATTTCAGCCTCGATTGTTTGCATATTCAACACGAACCAAACCCGTTCTTGCAGTTACAAAATATTATTTTTTTGGATCGATAAGGCCGATACTTGATATAAATTAATAAACATATTAATACAATGATTAATAAAAACAAGTTACAAGTTTATTGAATAAAATACACATGCCCGACGTTTTGGTGAAACTTCACCTTCTTCAGGTGATAAGTGCAAAATGGTCACATTTCTTAGATGTTATATCCAATACAAGAAATAAATGAAAAACAAATTGGGTAAAAATCATACTCATTACAGATTAATAAATACAAACATTCAGGTATATTATTGAATAGCCAAACTGATCATACTACAAGCCCCTTTCTTAATCATTTCGAAATTACGGAACTACCTGACTAGCAGTTTATAATGTAATTACCTCTCGTACTAGTTATTTGTAACCATATTTGTATTTACTCTTTCTACCCAATTTGTTATTTATTTATTTTTTGTATTGGATATATGGAGAAGAAGTTTCACCGAAACGTGCGTCATACGTATTTTATCTAATAAAGGTGTATTATTGATTGTTTGTATTGACTATTCACCATTGTTTTAATACAAAATATTATATTGTGCAGCTCATCTGATGATCGTGGTAACAATGTGGTTATCGATTCCTAGTTTTTATTTTGCAGCAACCAAGCCCATTCCAAGGGTTCTAAATCGTTCCCAAACCAAATCTGGTAGTATACACAACTGATAGGTATGTTGATGACCTGTTGCACTTGTTGGTGAAAAAGTTGATAACTAGGCAGGTTCTTTGGTTTCTATTGATTTGATAAATTGTATGTAGTGAAGATGATCGATATTATCCTCAGATTTCGAAGCATTCTATATTTCTAACAAGGTGCGTGCTCCATTTTCATACTTTAGCTAGTTGATCTATTAGATCGCAAAGTTTTTCTAATGTTTTAATAAAAGTTTTTTTCTTCTTCAAATGCGCAGAAGTCGTACCACAGCCACTGAATGCGTGCAAACATAAGTTTTTTGTTTACAGTAGGGATATTAATCGAAACTTTCATAGACGAAATATATTTGTGTCTTCACACTGCCTTTGCCAATTTTTTCGTGTTCCTGTGATTGAGCACGTCAGACTAAAATAACTAGCAAATTAATATCTTCTCCTATGATGACGATAGTGATGGTTTAATGTTCTGATTCTGAAATATCTGTTTTGATGATAAGGTTATAATTATAACTTTTAACAGGTTGGAATGAAAATCTATTGAATAAACGCGTTTCGTCATAACATTGATGACCTCATCTCGTACTAAACTATGGTATTACAAAACAATCTATTTATACGAAAATTGAATATTCCTAGAGAAACTAAATTACATAAATTAGCTGCTTATCATCGCGGCTTATCATAGTATGATTCATAGGCTTTTCAATTCAATTCCGTCGTCCGAAGATAACTTTCGAAAGGAATTGCATATAATTAAACAAATGGCAGTAAATAATGGTTATTCACCCGATATGATTGACAGCCTCATTCAGAGGAAAAAAATACAAAATGGCAATTTCAGAAGTTTACCCACTTATATCCGAGAAAAGTACAGTAGGTACTTGGGCAAACCTTCCGAATACCTGAAATTGTTTTTTCAGAAACAAAATTTCAAAGTTTCATATAAAACCAACAATAGCATTGAAAAATTGATTAGAAACAACAAATCAAAAATTCATAGAGATGAACGTACTGGTGTTTATAGACTCGACTGTAACGATTGTGAAAAAATCTATATAGGACGTACTATTAGAAATTTCAAAACTCGAATACACGAACACCAACGTAGCTATATTAAGCAGAAAACTGACTCTAATTATGCATGCCATCTTATTCAAGAGAACCATACCTTTAATCACAATTATAATATATTATAATTAGAAAATAGTCTCCCTAAAACCAACTGTTGGGAATCCCTATACATCAATAAATATAAAAATTCCAGAAACCTAGTTAACGACCAGATTGAAGTAAACCCTTCTCCTCTCCTTAATCTGTTCAAGGTACCTAACAATACTCTGAATAAATTGCTTGTTGTAATTTAGTTTCTCTAGGAACCCCTCTGTTATATTCAATTTTCCTATAAATAGATTGTTTCATTAAGTACGCTGGCTAGTATTTGGGAGGTCTCGGGTTCAAACCCCGGGGCCGACTGGTCTGCCATGAGTTTTTCTCAGAGGTTTCCTCATGGTAATGTAAGTCACTGCTTGCAAACTTATAAGGCGAATGCTGGGCCAGTATTAATCCTCTGAACCCTACCCACACTTCCTATGTTCCATAAATATCCTGTCTCACCTATCCTTAATGCACTTGTACATACAAGTGTATCCTCTGATCTGGCTGAAGGAGTTAATTCCAAACTCAAGCTGCCCGCCTCCCTGACACATACTTCAGGGAGGAATGAAACACGTGTGTTTCCTTTTTTTTACCATAGTTTAGTACGAGATGAAGTCAATGTTATGACGAAACGCGTTTACTGAATAGATTTTTATTCCAACCTGTGAAAAGTTAGTTTTTTTATTTCTTTATAAAGTTATTAATATGAAATTTCACCAAGTAAATGCCAATTCAATTCAGAGAATATAATTGAAATATATTTGAATTTTATATTCAAATTTAATTCACTGAATTATTTCATTATTTACATGAAATATTTAAGTATTGTCATAGGAATATTCAATTAATGAAAAATGTAGGTAATGTAGTAAATAGTGGATAATTAAGGTTGTTTGTTAATTATAGTTTTTTTTTCGTGAATGATTACCTTCATAAGCCGCATTATACGCTGAAATTCACGGTTGACCTTGTGTTACGCCATATACACGGTGTCAATTCGAAAACGAGCAGCATTAATTATTTCTTCAATTAGTGATACTATGAAAATTTGGAGAAACACGTCAACTTCAGTACCAGAGGAACAACTTTTGGAGTATTTGTTGTTGTATTATATTCAAACGCTTCAACCCCAGCGAACCTACCCCTGAAATTTCAAATGGCAAACCCCATTTATTTTGCTATTTTAGAGTTACATCTATTTTGAATTTTTTTTCTACAAAATGACCGTATTAAACCTCAAGAATGTATGAAGTGTATTCAATTCATTAAATTAAAATAATGTGCTGATACGATTGTTGAAAAATTGGATTACACTTTTGCAGGACGCGTAGAAATAATTTATATTTATGGAGCAGAATACCATTTCCTTGCAAGAACGGCGCCTGGCGGTTGTATTAAATGACAGATACTTAAGAAGAAAAGTACGGCACATATAGGTACATCCAAGAATTATTGGTAGATGAATTTGAAGAAACTGGATCTTTTTGCAATAAGAAGAGAAATCAGCCAAGAGTGCTCAATGAGGAAGCTCAGATTGAAGTTCTTGGCCAAATTGATATGACTATTACAATCTCGCTTCGACAAGTTGCAGAACAAAGTGGACTGTCGCATGAATCAGTCATAAAAGTTTTGAAGCTTCACGACTTCACCCCTACAAGCTACAAATTACTCAAGACTCGGGTGATGGACAGACGTATTGAGTTTTGTGAAATGATGACCAACAGGATTATTGCTCAGCCCCAGTTCATAAAAAATATCTGTTTCAGTGATGAATGCACCTTCTGTTTAAATGACAATGTGAACAAACAAAACTTCCGTTTTTGGAACGACATCAATCCTCAAATTATTAGAAAGGGGCATTCACAATATCCTCAAAAAATAAATGTTTGGGCACGAATATTAGGTGATACTATCATTGCCATTGGTCTTCTGTTCATTGATGTAAATTTAATTTGGATAGAGGCATACAGCCTCGTATAATTGATGAGGTGGAAAATGATCAAAGGGACGTTGATGGAAATCTTTCCTTAAATGAATATTTGTTGCACTTTGAGCAGTATGGTGCACCTCCTCATTATATACTTCCAGTAAGAGAGTGGTTGGATAATAATTATCTGGAGCAGTGAATTGGTAGGAGATGACCTATTGAATGGCCACCTATGTCACCGGATCTGACCCCTCTGAATTTCATTCTATGGTGTCACTTGAAATCCGACCCAAAAAAAAAAGACTCAAAAGATAAACTCAAACAACGGAACGTGCAAGAATGTAGGACTATTTCACTAGATACCCTCTAGAAGATCCGCAAATAGTTTGAATATCGGCTGTACTTGTGCTTAGATAACAATGGAGAATATTTCGAACAATTCATAAAGTGATTAGTTAGGTGAGTATGTCACTACTTTCATCATCACAATATATAATAAATACGTGAGTTTATAAGTACCTACCGCAATTCTGAGAAAAATTAAAAATAGTACATGTACTGAAGGGGTTAAATATAATACAATAACAAATACCCCAAAAGTTGTCCCCCTTGATGAAGAAATATTGAGTGCTGCTAGTTTTCAAATTGACACCCTGTATATGGCAGAGCGCCGCGCACCCTATCTCAAAAACAGTTGAATGTATAAAAAATTGATCTTTTCATGATACATACAAATATCATTTAATCCGTAGGAAGCGAGATGTTTATCAAAAACAGTTTCTTGCGACCTTAGACCTTGATACACAGAATACCGATTTTTAGTCTGTACTACCAGAGAAGCTGGCTATCAGAGTCCCAACACCGAGAACTCTTCTTTTCGTTACACAATAATAATTCAAAATACAAACATGGCAAGTAATTCCAACTTCGATCTTATTAGATCAGCAGTGCTGTACAAAGGAGTTCCAACATTTTCAAAGAAAAATTGGAACTTCCTCAAGTATGTGTGAGGAAGGCGGAATTTTACGTTTGGGGATCAGAAGATACACTTGTATATATAAATGCATTAAAGATATGTGAGAAACGATATTTATGGAAGAGAGGAAGTGTGGGTAGAGTTCAGAGGATGAATACTGACCCTGCATTCGGCTTTGTAAGTTTGCAAGTAATGACTTACTTTATGCCATGAGGAAATCTCTGAGAAAAAATCATGGAAGACCAATCGGCCCAGCGGTTACAACCGACATCTGCCGAATAATCCCCAGCATTACTAAATAACTAAGGCTAACTAGCTCGGTCAAACATCTTCCAGTGGTCTATTCATATTAATTACATCTTCACTGCTGTTCTGCGACTTGTGTAGACCACAAAGTCATATTTGAACAAACCCTGGAAACGTTACATACCTCCACAGTTGCAAATGGAAGAAATCTCGGTTTACGCTGAATACATATGTCGCTATGAAACTTTTGTTACAGTGGTCTATGTTCTTGAAAAATTCTCGAATTATAGCCTCAAATATTTTTAATGCCTTTTTTCTTCTCGTGGATATGATTCTAAGTTCGAAACATATGTCTGTTGTTCTATAGTTGAAGTGATTTGCCCATTATTTTACTAAACACCATTATTATGCTATGAAATTCGGAAATCTTGGTGCTGAAACTTACATAGTCAGCTTTACTTTATTGTTATTTGATAATTTTCAGCAGTTATCAAATGATTATTGCGCAAACCGATTAACTATTTCAAATGATTGACTATATGGAGAATACACGATAGGATCTCGTGTATGTCTATTTTACTCGTTGAACTAGAAGTATTCACATTCTAGGTCAATTATCCGGTACATCTCCCAATATGGATTTCCTGTAGTATTCTACAATAGTACCAGTTGTCACATATCGTATCCTCAATATAAAACGATTGGTCATCTGTTATATTTGTATATATTTGTGTTATTTCAAATCACTACTTGGAATCTTTGAATGAAGAAGCCTTGTGATGCTGCACATTCTTAATATATCAATATAGATTGAAACAGTATTAAAAGTGACAAGTGAAATTGATTCCATTTTGAAAATCACACAACCAGTAATTTTTAAACAGTGAAATTGGATTTTTTGACAGATTACCATAGCAACTTTTATATATTTTTTGACTGCATATATTATAATATGTATAAAAAATTGATAGAATTATAATTTTAATAGTAACTAAACAACTAAGTTAAATGAAACATTGTCTTGTCGAAGAAGAACAATTGGCATTGTTATAAGACGAGAAATTAATTTCAAAATTATTTAATTTTCAAACTCAATCAAGTGTGGAATTTTTTCTACTAAATAGCACACGCGCTTAAATTATTTCCGTAAATTTTTTATCGCACATAAATATTTTCAAAAAATTATTCCGAGTCGAAGACGAGGGATAGTTCCGGAAGTAATTTAACCTTCTGTAATATTACAAGTGATAACCCTATGTTTCATTTTTTGGATAAAATATAAATTGATGATACCCAATACTTGACATAAAAACAAGTCCAAAAATATGTCCAACATATTCCACACTCTGATTTAATTATACTTATAAGATATAATAAATATATATGAATATTCCATAATAACTAAACAGGAATTACGAATAAATGAATATAAAACTTTCAGTTTATATTCGTGAAAATTTTATAATGATAGGTAGATGAAAATATATCCAATTTCAATAGTTATGCGGTGTAAACAAATGCGATGATAATAACTTTTTTTTAAAAACATAAGTAAAATATTTCTTAAATAAAAAGAAAGCAATATTCAAATTACAAATATACATTAGTTAATCTATTGTAATTAGTAGAGGGTTTGCGATTATATTTTACTACAAACAACAAAATCTTGCGGCAAAATGGGCATTGGAGAATAAAAAATAAACCGACCAAGTGCCGGTATCTAAATGAATAAATATATATATATATATATATATATATATATATATATATATATATATATATATATATATATATATATATATATATATATATATACCCACTGAACAAAAAACATCATAAGTCTATTTTGTGATGTTCTTTTTAGAGACTTTTCGTGATGTTTATTTAAAAAGTTAAAAAGATATCTCCTAAATGTTTAAATTTTATAACCAACTTCATTAACATCCATGTTATGTAATTAAAACATATTGTAGATGTACACAATACTACTTGAATTCGCAGTGATATACACATCCTATGAACTTCTTTTCAGCAACTTCTTTGAGGAAACATCCATACGATGTTAATTTGTATAGGTCTCACTAATGTTACATACAGAACATTATTGCAATATTACAAATTAACATGTTTCTTAGATGATCACATTTTGTAGTTACTTTTACAACTTTCGAACTACTCTTTAGTAACTTCCTGCGACTGGGTGAGCTGTTTGAATGATGTATTCATAAAATTATAAAAAAGAAGAAAACAGAAGACGAAAAAAACAATGACAAGCATGATATATGGCGGATCGTGGCGTGCAAGTAGGTTATAAGTGGTGGCAGCGTCGTTTTCAGTTTCGCGGTTTTATTTCAGTAAAAGCATTTTCTTGTTATAATGGACGAACAACAGTTATCGGTAAGTACTTATTCCAAAATCATAATTATTAAAACTTAAATATACTCATTTTAATACTTTAATCGGCTATTTAACATTGAAATTCCGGGTGGAGGGATATACCGTTGATATACCGTAACGTTTCGTAAAGTTTTGATAGTTTGAAATTTTTATAGTTTTAATATTAAAAAATTATTCTAATAAATATTTTGTAAACCAGCTATAAGGTGTCAGTAATCTTTATCAATTTAGTTTTAAATCGTGTTAGGTTATAGCAACTACAGCTTGATATATACAGTTGCACACAAATTCAATTTTTGTTAAGATGTGTCATATATCACTTTCCACGCTTGTTATGTAATATGCTTACACTATTATATTTTTTTAGGTTGGATTTCCGGACAGGATATTTGTTTTCAGGTTGGATTTCTTTTTCTGGACAAGATATTTATTTTAAGGCTGGATTTGTTTTATTTTTATTTTCAGTGTTCTATTTATTAATAGTTAATATACTATTCAAATCTTCGATTGCTTTTTATTTTAAATGTACAGGGTGAACAACTAAGAACGGCTGTAGGCCACATCTCAGAAAAGAATATTGGTTCAAATAAAAAACATTACCTTTTGGAAAGAAAAATCGCTAGAAAATATTTATGAGTTTCTAAAATATCCACTAGGGGTGGAATGAGCACTCAAAATCATAATACTGTGATTATCTCCAAAAAAGACATATACCAAAAGGTGACCTAAAAATGCAACTTTTGAAATCTTTATGATTGTATATTTAGGATACCTTTAGTTTTTCTTTCTTGGTGATAATCACCTTATTATATGTTTTTAAGTGTTCTTTCCATTCCCTAGCGGATATTTTACTAACACAAAAATATTTTTCAGGTTCATTTTCCTTGAGGTATTTTTTTTAAGTTGAATCATGATTCTTTTTTGAGATATGGCCGGCAGCCGGCGTTTTTAGTTGTTCACCGTGTATTTGCTGAAACATCTATAGGATGTAATCTAGAATGTTTGAGGTATATTATTTAGAGGTTTAAGTAATATCCATACAACATCTAAATGAATATACTGTATCGTTTTTGAAATGTTGCATTCAGTTCATTGGTAAGATGTTGTTTCATAGACATTGCATCAACATGTACTAAATGTTAAAAGGCATTTCTGAATGTAACAGAAATGTTGCTTTTAGTTCATTATAAAGACTTCCTTTTGAGGAAGTTCTAGTAACATCACAGTAATGTAAAAAGGCAGCGCTTCAACATCGCTGAGAAGTTCAGTTGTAACATCACAAAAGTTAACAGCCCTAAGCTGGGCATAAGCGGTTGTGAAGATGTGAATGTGATGAAAACAAGAGGAAAAAAGGGAAGAACATTAGCACAATGTGATGTTAAATTAACGTGACTGTAACAATTATTTGCATAGTGGGTATATATATATATATATATATATATATATATATATATATATATATATATATATATATATATATATATATATATATATATATATATATATATATATATATATATATATATATATAAATATATATATATATATATATATATATATATATAAATATATATATAAAATTATCTATATATATATAGATAATTATATATATATATATATATATATATATATATATATATATACATGTATGTATGTATATATATATCCCAAAATTTATATAGGTTATAGATGATTAAACTTATATATCAAAATATAAATTGGCTTTTCCACCTGCATATTAACCTGTACTGTAGTTTTATGAATATTGAACTCCAGGCATACAGAGTTAACTTACCTCTCTACAAACTTTCAATTTTGATGGGGGCCTTGATTGATAGGGGTCTATACGGGCTACTCTAGCCTATTGGTAAATCCGGCACTGATATGTATCAGGCATCAAAATAAATTCGGCAATCATAGTCTAGAATATCTAAAACGGATGAAAAAACTACCCCTGCGCCTGAATGTTGACTTTTCATACGCTGAAAAAATCTATTATAATACTACTAATGAGTACGATAGAGAAGAATGAATCATGAATGTTTAAATAATTATTGGGTTAGACGTTGAACATAAATTACAAATTCGATTTTCATCTATGGCTAATTTCACTACATAAGTAGCTTCATCCCGTATAACTGGATACAAAAATAAGGAATTCTCAATTTATATAGATTCAAGAACAGAGTGACATCAGTAAGAAATAAGTTAGCAGGTTATTTGTTCTGAGATGACTTATAATCTTAACAAAAAGTATATTATACATGCAAACGCTAATAAAAGTCTATCGAAACTGTTATGGAAGTATATATAAAATTGCATTGATATCTTAACAAAAAGAATATGGTGTTAAGAATAAGTCGCGTGATTTTTTTAAATATGAAGTAAATTATCATAAGTTATCGTTATGTATAATTTGGATCATGCGCATGCCTGATGATTCAACAGCCTAACACGCAACGCTTGACTTGAATGATACCTACCAGTATAACGAACTACACCTTTTTTCAGTACCTTTTCTTATACAATACCTACATTATATGGTTCACCAACCTTTGAATGAATATGGTACGCCACTGCAAATTCGATAACATTAATGTAGACAATAAAACCTTTCTTTATTCCTGCCTCTGCATTAAATAATCCCAAAGACACAACAATCACTTATCATTTTATGAATGAAATGGCGGATCGATAGTAACTATCAATATTATGCCAAGGTCATTGATTAAAACATATTTCTTATGAGAACTGGGAATTCTAGAATGCTGAAATTCCAAGCACGTATTTTACGGGATTAGTAATTCCATACAAGTTTAGAGAGCACGCACGATAATCAGTTGAAACCAGTCCTTCATTAATTGAATGGTTTACAATGCAAAAAAAGATTTATTCTAGTATTCATCTCATATATAATCCAACGATTTAGTTAAGATTGAACAAGAAATATATTTTGGGCATATTTCCGAGATAATAAAAGCTCAATCATGTACTAGTACCTACTACTAATAAGGCGGAGTAAGGTATACGTTTAAATAATTTTTATTGTGTTTACCCTTCGAAAATATATTTTCACTTATTGTTCCCCCTAGGATAAAATCCTCAAATCCAGAAAAATTAGTATAAAAAGTTCTTGTTTGTGTGATAATGAAATGCACATAAATAACTGTAAAATTTTCTGTATTAACTTGTTTTACAATACACACAATAGAAACCACCTTTCAAAAATAAATAGCATATTTATGGGTCACTTGTTCATCAATGTCTTTTAATTTTGTTCATAATCAATACAAGGAGTTCTGTTCTATATCTAATGGGAGCTCTGTCCTTGCCTTTCCTCACTCAGCTTTTTGAAGTCTGGTTTAAACGATGATAGAGGTACCTACAATCTTAAGTTTGATTGCCAGGGCAGACAGAGTTTGTTATTTAGTGGTAATATCTAACAAAAACTTGATGAGAGTCTTACTTTTGAAACCGGATTTCGACGAACTGTCAGTAGAAAGGTCAATGAGTGTTCATTCTTCTGCAATATTCAATTTTCGTTCATTAAGTTATGCTTTTTTGTCGGTACAGACGTTGCTAAACTTAAAAAATTATTTTATATAAAGTTCCGCCATTGCTCTCTATCTTTCCGCGAACCTCCTGGCAACCTTTGGCGAACCATCCGGGGTTTGCGTACCCCATGTTGAGAACCACTGATCTAGAACAAAAAAAAACATTGTTTGAGTTGTGATTATGATTTTATCTCACACATTGCTATTGCCTATCGTTTATAATTTTGAGATTTTCTGAACACGAGTTTGAACTACTTTGTGATATAATAATTAAGTGAACTGGCAAATGCATATTGAAACAGAAGCAACTCAAGAGAATCTTCCCTAATTCGTCCTCTTTTATTATTGGAAAACCAAATTATTCACTCCCATTTATTTTGGATTGATAAGGCAGACACTTGATATAAATTAGTAAACATATTAAAACAAAGGTTAATAAAAACAATTTACACGTTTATTAGATAAAATACGTATGACGCACGTTTCGATGAAAGTTAACGTTCTTCAGATGCTGAATGCAAAATAATTACATTCCTCCGATAAATCCAATAGAAGAAATACATAAATAACAAATTGGCTAGAAAGGATAAATACCCATTATAAAATGGATGTATTCTAAGTGTTGAAGACGAGGACAGCTGAGACACCGGTGGGTAATCAATCCATCTCTGTCAAAGCCACTCGCGGAACACCTCAAGGTGGAGTAATATTACCCCTCTTGTGGAGCCTGGTAGTGGATGAACTACTACACAGGCTGACGGAGCTTGGCTTCAAATGCGTAGGCTATCCTGATGGCATAGTCTCATAATTAGGGGTCAATTCTAGAGTACCCTATGTGATTTTTGCATGAGGGCCTCAGAATTATTGAGCATTGGTGCTTATCAGTGGGAATGAATATGAACTCAACCAAAACCACAGTAATTCCTTTTACCCGGAAAGAAAACTTCCGACCATGAAATCATATAAACATCTGTAGATATAAGCCTAGAAAGAAATTATCAGAAATATAACATAGTGATCCATTCTAATAGTCAAGCTCCTATCAAAGCATTGCGCTCCCATGTCATCGATTCAAAGTTAATATGGGAGTGTCAAAGAAAACTGAAAATGAAATAGGCAAGAATAACAAGATCTTTTTAGTCTGGTTTCCCAGTCACTCGGGAATCAAAGAAAATGAAGAAGCCAATATACTTGCCAGAAAGGGAGCATTAATGCCATATACTGGCCCAGAACCTTTCTGTGGTATAGTAAAATGCACCCATTATAAAGATTTTCGGAAGAAGTAGGAAACCGAAAGAGAAACACTCTTTCGGAATCTTTCAGGGATCAAGGATGTTTCACTCGAAAAAGTTCCTTCGGAACCTCAAAACAGCAAAATCCTAAGGTTATCTCATTAAGAACAAATTACACCTCCTCATTGGCTTGCTTACAGGAGAATGTCGCCTCTGGAAGCACCTGATGAGAATAATTATACAGAAACTGACGACTGTAGATTCTGTTGAGAGGAGAAGGAAAATCTTGTTCACCTGGTTACAGATCGCCTCGCCATTGCAAGCCAACGGAAAGAATTATTTGGATGAGAAACTTGTAGGAGTGAGGACTTAACCTCTTTGGAGTCTTCCCAGATCTTGAAGTTCATAAGTACCCTGGAACTAGAAGGCGAGTTGTAGATTTCGCAGTAGTGAAAACAGCTCTGATAGGGTTACAATAGACCTCAAGGTCGCGGTGTGGCGTAACCCCATACTCAAAATTGAGTGTATGATTTTCTTGGACTAAATGGTTTGCATAATATGAATCTGACTTTTGATCACTATCACCACAATTAATTTTGTACACTCCTGATTTATTGTTTTTGTGAAGGTTTCATTTATTATTTTTTATAGGATTTCCTACGTACGGTACGGTACGGTGAGCATTACTGATGTTGCGCTTAGGTAAAAGTGATTTGAGTTTTCACTGGAATTGCTGCTGTAACTCCGGCAGTTATATTTGATATTATCTCTGATGAGAGGGTACAACTGCCTAATCGCATTTTTGAAAATCTTTTTATCTATGATATTGTCTCTTATTTTGAAGTTATAATTATTATTCACAGTGATTTGTTCAATTATACATTTCTCGATATTGAAATTAATGTTTGAAGGCGGTATATTTACTAAACGATGTACTATACTATTGAATGCTGCCGTTTTGTGTTAGAACGAACAATTCTATACCGTTGCCAAGTGAGCTGCATATACGATAAGTTACGTTTTTCAGCCTTAAAATCTGTTTACGCCAAAGCAGCTATTGCTTACTGTATAAGGCTCAAGTTCGTGCTCCATAAGAGCTCTGCTCTCACGCTCGGAGCTCTTCATCTTCACACCTACTTGACTCAATTCTGAAAAGAGCAGTGAGGTAATAGACAGCCCGTCATTTACTCGAACATTGGAGGAAAATTGTCGACTCTTTTCGGATATTATCACGGTAGATATTCTGCCGTTTTCCCCATAGCTCCATCAAGAGCATAATTCACTCATTTCAGATATGCAGATTTTACACACCATTTTACTGGGCATATTAAATCAAACAGAAGCTGATCAACAAGCGTTTCTGAGCCGAACGATAAACTTATGGGACAATGAAATGCGATTTTCTGTTTGAATAACTCGATACTTTATGTTCACAATTTTTATAATTCAACGAGTGATAACTTCAATAACAATCAATTAAAATTTGATAACCAAATTATTGAGCTAACCAATAAATAACATCCTTCAGGAATCGGAGCAAAAGTAGCTATTGCTGCTTTATTAGGGTACGTCCAAGATGTACGCCGTTTCCTGAGTCAGATAGTCGGCGCCGATTGTCGTCGATTCGGCGTGCATAAAATCCTTTGTTTCTGAATAGGGTATCCATAATTCACCTAGTGTGGCTCCGTAGTTCAGTGGTCAGTGCGTTGGACTACTGAACAGAAGGTCGGTGGATGGAATCCCGGACGAACCAACGAATTAATGCGAAGCCACCTCTCGGAAGGCAATGGCAAACCACCGAGAAGTATTCTGCCTAGTAAAGCCTCTCTATAAAGACGTTCGGAACCGTCGTATACTGTAGGTCCCTTCTATTCGTGTATCTCTGTATCACGCACAACACGAATAGTTGCAGAGGGGTCGCCTACGCCCGAAACCGGGTACGGCACCGGAAGAAGAAGAAGAATTCATTTACGCGCAGATTGCCTGAGCACTGTTAGTGTAACTCAGTCATTCACCAGAACGTTAATTTCATTTTGATTTCAGACATTTTTTTTTTGATGGATACCGAGGGTTTGATATCCAAAGTACAACTTAATCCTCCGATATGGAATAAGCAATTAAAGTTCATTCGAATAGTAATATCGTCCATGCCTGTTAGAGAAAGGTCCTTGTATTCGCCGTGAATTCATCGTAATTTATTAATTGACTGGTTTGCACCTCTGGTGGGTTTTAATTTAAATGAAACATTGTCACTAAGCTGCAATTTACCTGCAGCCTGTTCTCTCGTGAGTTCCATGTTACACTGATCTGTTTGGTGACGTCTCTGTCGGGGACGACAGCCAGCTTATACCTACCTGGCGCTCGGAGTCAGGCAGTCGGCGCCGAGAATCT
Organism: Cynegetis impunctata; assembly: GCA_030704885.1. Taxonomy (NCBI): domain Eukaryota; kingdom Metazoa; phylum Arthropoda; class Insecta; order Coleoptera; family Coccinellidae; genus Cynegetis; species Cynegetis impunctata. Next base: position 332,424 of record JARQZK010004379.1, read on the forward strand.
GAATCCGACTACCTATATGCATTTGGACTTACCCTAAGGCACTAGTTCGCCTAGGCATTGGAATACTGCTCTCATGCTTGGAGTTCTGCACCTGAGCACTCCTCACACCTGCTTGACTCAGTTACAAAAAGAGCAGAGGAGATAGGCCTATAGACGACCCATCAATAACCGCTCACCTTAATTCACTCGAATATCCGAGGAAGGTTTCCGACTAATGAAAATAGTATATATACTTATATAAGTATATTTCAAAATGTGATATTTTCACAGGTAAACGTAACCTCACCCAATCAATGTTCATACAACAGAAATGGAGGAGATATCGGAAAATCAACATACCGAAAATTTTTCATCGTTACTGTTATGATATAGCTTATAGCAGTAAAGATATTTTCATTAGGGTCATGAATTTTTATTAAAATTGGAAAATAATAAATCGTTTCCCAGCTACGGCTATATAGGGTAAAATCGGCAATATTCAGTAACGACCTCCACATAAAGAAGAATAATTGTGGACAAAAGTTTGACGAATTTCCTACAAATTTTGAGAAAAGATAAAAGTTCTTCCAGGAGCGATTTCTTGTTTCTATAACTTGGTATATTCACAGTTATTTTAATTCAATAAGTGATAATTAAAATTTTATTGTTTATTATTGGACAATCAAATGATTAAACCAACCAATGAACTACATCTTTTAGGAATCGGCATAAGCTGGAATTGAACCCAGTATGAACATATTGATACAAAATACGCATTACGCATGTTTCGAGGAAACTTCACCTTCTTCAGATGCTTAGTGCAAAATGATTACATGTACAAGAAAGAAAAAATATACCAGAAATAAATAAATAACAAATTCGGTAGAAAGGGTAAAAGCAAAGAAGTTTACAAATAATTAGTAAGAGAGGAAAAGTCCATTTTAAACGGCTGGTCAGGTAGTTCCGTTTTTTGAAAAGATTAAGAAAGGGGCTATCAATTACGGAACTACCTCTATGTAGCCGTTTAAAATGGATATCCTTCTCTTAATAACTTTTATTTTTCACTTGTATATTTTATGTTTATTTCATCTTGCATACGGTTGCTATAAACACACTCATTATGCCCTAGGCCATAACGCCCGCATTTGCGGGCGTTATGGATCATAACGCCCGCTAATTGTACAAGGAGAAATGAAGCAACTTTTATTGATTAAATACTTCATAATCCTTGTCGTATACGACTCTGGATTTCTCCGGCAATGAATTATTCGCAGATTTGACTGCATTTTCTATGATATTATTGGGTAAATTCATTTTCATTTAAATTATTTCTATAAGACTACACAAAGAAAGCAGCAATGACATTCACTAAATATGAAGACAAAAATATTCACAAACGTCAAAATATCAACAAATGACATGCCTACTATGAGAAGGAAAATGGATAGGAGCAATGAACCGATTTTAAAATCGCTTTTTCATTATAATAAAATAATTTTTTCGTGAAAAATAAAATCTTGTACGCACCACGTGCGTTACTAGATCCTTACGCCCATCGGGCAACATTGATCCCTCGGGCCAAAGGCCCGAGGGCCGTGGTTGGTACATAAATAATAGTCCGGGAAAGTAAAAAATCTATCAACGAGAAAAATAAAAAAAGTAGGGGTCATAATTTTTTTTGAGTAAGTACACTGACCCGTCATCGCTTTTCCAAATTTGTGACCAAATCCCGTGAAAGCTCGAAACACAGCTTGCAAGCACATTTTAAAGCACTAAAATTCGATGATTTTTTGCTTATAACTTTTTCTGATGTACTTGCACAAAAAAATCGTAGAGATCAAATTCACAGTAAATTTTATGCCCTACACGATGACGTAAGTCGACTTTTGAAATGAAAATTTTTTCGACTCAAAATTTTCCAAAAAATGGAAATTGTATCCAAAGGTCGTGTTTTAACCGGCAACCATACTGAAAATAACCATATCGAGATCAAAACATAGGGAAACATAGATGGTGTACTATAAAAAATTTACGTATTTTCAGATTTGGAAAATTCAAAATGGCGGCCGCAAAACTCGAATATATATATATATTTTTTTCAATCACGCTTCCTCTTGAAAACATTTACGATATCGAAACGCGGTTGGTTGAAATCGATAGGGGAAAAGTTGTAGTTTTAGGCATAAAATAAAAAAAAATTTTATAAATTTTTTTACATAACTTTTTTTAAAAATTTATAAAAAAAAATTTTTTTTGTTGAGTTTTTCCTCATTTTTGCATTGAAAAATAAAGTCAATCATTATACTCATACTCGAAATGTATTTGCCGTTAAAAAACGCGTATTTAAAAAAAAAATTGTTTAAATACAATAATCACAAGCCGAGATAGTTCAAAGTTCGCTTCGTACTGTGACCATACTATTAAAAATTAAAAATGCGCGTGTATTAGCGAAGACCCGTTGGGGTGCTCGGCGACAATGGTCTCCCCACCACTACGCCGAGCAGCTGCCGCGTTCATATTCGGGCGAACGCGGCAAGACTACTGATTTATTTTTGATGCAGCCAGTGATCCAACGTTCTTTTAAATCTGTATTTAATCACCACACAGGTGAAACAATCTAATGCAACAATAAGAATTTGAAAATTTTTAATAGTATGGTCACAGTACGAAGCGAACTTTGAGCTTCTATATCTCGGCTTCTGATTATTGTATTTAAACAATTTTTTTTTGAAATACGCGTTTTTTAACGGAAAATACATTTCGAGTATGAGTATAATGATTGACTTTATTTTTCAATGCAAAAATGAGGAAAAACTCAACAAACAAAATTTTTTTTTAATAAATTTTCAAAAAAAGTTATGTAAAAAAATTTATAAAATTGTTTTTCATTTTATGCCTAAAACTACAACTTTTCCCCTATCGATTGCAACCAACCGCGTTTCGATATCGTTAATGTTTTCAAGAGGAAGCGTGATTGAAAAAAATATATATATATTCGATTTTTGCGGCCGCCATTTTGAATTTTCCAAATCTGAAAATACGTAAATTTTTTATAGCACACCATCTATGTTTCCCTATGTTTTGATCTCGATATGGTTATTTTCAGTATGGTTGCCGGTTAAAACACGACCTTTCGATACAATTTTCATTTTTTGGAAAATTTTGAGTCGAAAAAATTTTCATTTCAAAAGTCGACTTACGTCACCGTGTAGGGCATAAAATTTACTGTGAATTTGATCTCTAAGACTTTTTTGTGCGAGTACATCAGAAAAAGTTATAAGCAAAAAATCATCGAATTTTAGTGCTTGCAAGCTGTGTTTCGAGCTTTCACGGGATTTGGTCACAAATTTAGGAAAGCGATGAGGGGTCAGTGTACTTACTTAGAAAAAATAATAACCCCTACTTTTTAATTTTTCCTCTCTATATACTTACTTCCCCGGACTATAACTATTTTAACCATCTTTGATCTAACCCTTTCTGATCAATTTGTTATTTAACGAATCTGTCGTTACTACGTAATAATTTAACATGGAAAAAACAAAACTTGAATTTATTACGTTTATTATAACAAAAATAATTAATAAATATAAAACTGCGATTGCAATTTCGATTACTAGACCATCATCGGGCAGAATGAGTTATGAACTAAGTACATAATATAGATTTGACGCTTACAGTGAGGAATAATAATTACAGGTACCTAAATAGACAAGAGCAACATATTTCAAGAAGGGCTTTTCGAAGTGGGTTTCCCAAATTGGTACAATAGAATTTTCTTAGAAAATCATATTGTTTGAATACATTAAATATAGGAGAATATATCAAGTCAATCTGGTCGTTCCGCAAGATATTACCTTTTGCATTATGATTAAGTTTGAAAATTTCCATTGATTTTGAGTAATTTAGTTTGGTCCCTTCCGGTAATTTATGCATAATATGGAAGTTATCTATTTGTAAAAACGGGTGGTGGTTTTCAAGGCAATGATTTGAAATCGTTGAATCTGTTTTATTTTCAAAAAAAATTGTTGGTGTTCGTTGAATCTTGTTTTGAATTATCGACCAGTCTGACCTATAGGTATACACTCCTTTACATACAGGATAAATCAACTTGTAAACACCTGAACATTGAAGTTTTGCAGTGATATCTGTGGCATTGAATAAAAGTCCTGAGAGTTTTGTCTTAGGTTTGAAAGTAATTTTGCAATCGCAGTTTTATATTTTCTAATTAATTTTGTTATAAAAAACGTAGTAAATTCAAGTTTTGTTTATCAATTTTTTATACATTTATTTTTTGTATTGAATATATCGGAGAAATGTAATCATTTTATATTCATTATCTGAAGAAGGTGAAGTTTCACCGAAACGTGCGTCATGCGTATTATATTTAATAAACGTGTAAACTGTTGTTATTAGCCATTATTTTAAAATTTTTATTAAATGACATCATTGAGACTCCTTAAAAGCTTTCCTAAAAATTACTCATTGAGAAAACAAAACATCAACTAATTATTGAAGAAGCAAAAAATTTACGTTCGAAAAAATACACATCCTAGTTGAGGAGAGTCACACGTTCATCAAACAATTATTTATATTTCTATTAGTAGGGGAGCCTGAGATGCTAAATGGGGATTTACTCGGGCGTCGTGGGGACCTTTTGGATTGTGAAGATTAGATGCTAAAACGAAAAAAAGGTTATATGATGTATGCCATTTCACTGAGGGGAAAAACGTGTGCAGATCTTCAAAAATGTAAAAAAAAATCGTTATATAGATTTACTCGAGCGCGTCAGATATTAATAGTTTATTCACCCCACATCGTCTCTGATAACGAAGGTAAGTTAATCTGCCGGTTTGCATGGTGGGGGTGAACGTACGAGACCAAAACTCAACGCCGATATTCAAAAATGCAGAAAAAAATCGTGACATTTCCTTCAAAATAAAAATGAAAATTCAACCGTGCTCGAGAATGTCAAGGTGACGTTTTCTTTTTGCAACCTTTTTTAGTCTTTTATTTTCTTATGCCACGTGCAAATCGTCAGATTAGTCAAATGCATACTCTTCTGCATGTAATAATTAACTCACCTTGCCTTAATCTGACGCGCTCGAGTTTTTCGAACGAACGATTTTTTTTTACTAATTTGATTGGCTGCCCCAGACGAATGCCCCCATATTGAGGGGTTCATGTATGGTGGGGATACTCAACAGGGTGCAAGGTATCCCCCAATATGTTATTCTGCCGCGCTCGAGTAAATCCCAAAATCCCCGCTTGGGCTCCCCTACTATATAATTTTCATCAATATAACAAAATGATATTTCTAAACATTTTATAACTTGGCGACTTTGTCCTAAGAACATCAATATTAAGAGCATTCATGCATATTTATAGGAAACTATTCTCAAAAATCAGTTAAAGAAAGCCTCAATCTGATGAATATATGTATTTACATTTGAATCGAGGAGGCTTATATTTGCTGAAAATTTGTAAACATGGTAAAATATATATTAAATTTCCACTTATGTAATTGAATAAGTGTGATAGTGATTGAGTGTAATATACTGAAACATCTTTTGTATACTTACTCAACTGACTTTGTGTAAATTTAATATATATATATATATATATATATATATATATATATATATATATATATATATATATATATATATATAAATATATATATATATAAAAAACTTAGTTCTCTGAATGATATATATAATATATATATATATATATATATATATATATATATATATATATATATATATATATATATATATATATATATAGTTATATATTATATATATATATATATATATATTATATATTATATATATATATATAGTTATATACATATATATATATATATAATATATATATTATTTATTACGATATATTCTTTGAACTATTTCCTTACCCATACATGTTAATATTAAATCAGGTTTAAGGGAAAAGATATAAATTATTCATCGGAAATACATTTGTATGATTGGTAAATGGAAATATCTGAACATGGATTCCATTATATATCCTGAAGTAATATACTCAATAAAAACTTGATATAAATCGCAGTTGTCGCTTGTACGATTAGCTACTATGATGTACATACATAATAATGACAAATTATAGTAGTCAATGCCAGAGCCGAAAAAAAAATAATAGATTGCTAGCTATATAGTAGAGTGGCAATTTGTTGTAAATATAATACAATTGTGGCACATGAACCTTCAAAATATCTTTGGAAATTGTTGGGGTTATTTGCTACCTCTGCACCTTTGCACCCAGGGTCCTAAGAATCATGGTTAAGGAGATGTTTTTATAAAACAAAAATTCCCAAATTAACCATAATCCCTCCTTCAAACCTTCGAAAGTTTTTTACAAATGCCTGTTAAAGCACCATTGTGTTTCAAAAATATATAATGTATGCTTATTCGAATAATAAATGGTTTTTATTGCAAACAACAGTACTAAAAGGACGTACGAGATTTTTTATTCCACAAAATTATTGATTTTGTGAAAAAAAATCAACTTCAAAATTCAATGTTGAAAGAAGTAACAACAATTGAGAGCTTCGTTTTATTTTAAGATCTTGACTACTCAATGTCCCCTCTAACAGTGTGCTGTAAATCGATTTCAGAAATTCCAAATCACCATCACTTTCCCGATCATTGAAAAATTTTTGATTTTAGGAATATAACTGTATATTCAGGTTGTACCTGCAGTTATTAATGGAGGTAATAACTTCGACTTTGAGTTAAATCGCTCAAACAGGACTTCTGAACTGTTTTTGGCATTGATAGAAAAAATTCGACGTAATCTTGAATGTTTTCCATCTTTACAAAAACACTAACATCTATATTGTTAACTATGCTTTGATTTCAGGAGTACAGGGTTGAATAGAAGTAATATTTACTATCATCAGCAGAGAATAATACCCTAACCTAATTTGCTTCAACTGCCTCCACTGAGCTTTGTAAATGTTCATTTCGTGACATTTTCAGTCCTTAGTGAGACATCCTCGTGAACAGCACTTATTTCACCAAGTTATCTTCAATTTGTTTAGTCTCATTGCCTTTCAGAAGCAAAATTCTTGAGTTTTGATCATCTCTTTAAAAATACTGGTATAGGGCAATTATTTCAAAAACTCAATTTCTAATATGGCTGAAGTTTTCAAGGATATCTTCTTCTTGAAAATAAAAAATTCTTAGGATGCGACCTAGTATTCTTCGAAGTGACTTAATATAATATTTACAACATTCAAATTTAATACAACCTATTTATTGAATAGGTACCTAGTGAATCTATATTTTATCTACTTTTTCGTTTTAGTTGATTTTTTGGTACTGATAATAGTTTGTAAGTAAATGAATGTAATTGGGCTATCTTAACTGATTTCATTGAGAAAAAATTAAAAGATAATTAGTTCGAAACGAGTTCTCACCTAAGTGAGTGATTATTTCATTTCTTATATTTCAAAACCACAATAATCTGAAGGATAAGTAGAATTTGCATATATTAACTGAATTGCATCCAATAGCCTCAAAGTAAGCTAGCGATATGTGTTTGAACTTCAAGATTGATTCATAATTTTCACATCACCAAATATAAGAATATCAAAGAATACTCAGAACGATAGATATCTATTTTCGCTCACCCATTTGTGTTCTACCCAAAAGGTGATAGTGGGCCTTACACGATCATAAAGTGAACAAGAAAAATTTTTCAATAATTTAAAAAATTCTCAAACAACTTTCCAAAGAAGCTGGTTATATGTATTCCGCGACTAGAATTCTACATTCACAATCCAACAGTGAATTATAGAAATCGTCAAGTCACTCCGACTCAAAATCTGCATACAGCTGTTTCGATCTTATTAGATCTCATCAATGCAGTTTATTTGACTCGGAGTGAATTAACAAATTTCTAATTGTTCCCCAATACCAATCGCGGTCGGGACTACTATCTGGAGAACAACCCAGACCGCCCCCCACTGAGGGATACTGTAAACCAACAATTAACCTTTTAGATCGAAAGTGCGGAATCCCTTCGCGAGAATACATATCTCCTGATATGAATAGTCTACTCTACAACTGAGGCGTATGTGGTTCCAAAGTACGCTAACTTAGCGTTTTCAAAAACTCCAGACATACTCACGAGAGTGCGCTCTGTGAATACTTGTCGCGATATTCGCAATATTCAAATTCAAATCATGAAAAATATACAAGTTGACCATGGTCACATTAATATACTACATAAAGTGGACAAGAAAAATTCTTCAATAATTTAAAAAACTATCAAACAACTTTGTTCCAAGGGAGCTGGTCATATTTTTTCCGAGACTGCAGAATCCCATCGCGAGAATACATATCTCCTGACATGAAATGTCTACTATAAAACTGTGGCGTATGTGGTTTCAAAGCACGCTAATTAGGGATTCTACATTTTCGATCTAAGCGGTGAATTGTGGGTTTCCAATATCCTTGGTGGAGGGCGCTCTGGGTTGTTATCCAGATAGTAGTCTCGACTGTGATTGGTATTGGGGAACAATTAGAAATTTTTTAATTCACTCCGAGTAAAATAAGCTGCACTGATGAGATCTAATAAGATCGAAACAGCTGTATGCAGATCTTGTGTTGAAGGGGCTCGACGATTTCCATAATTCAGTGTTGGATTGTTAATGTAGAATTCTCGTCGGGGAATACATATAACCAGCTCCATTGGAAAGTTGTTTGATAATTTATCAAATTATTGAAGAATTTTCCTTGTTCACTTTCTGTAGTATATTAAATTGGTCATAGTCAACTTGTACATTTTTCATGATTGGACTTACGCGATCAGTTTTTATATAATATCAGTATTGAGAACTCAGCCGTTAATTATCATGCCAACTGAACTTCATTGAAGGATCAGTATTACTTACAATAATCCTACGTATAAATTTGATCCGTACCTAACAGAAAGATGTGTGTCATATTATTCGGATATTAGTCCCATTTTCTCCGAAAATGATAAACTGTGGCACTGTAAAGAAAGTAAAAACTGGTTTTTTATAAGTCTGATTCACTATATTTGGTCAACATGACAATTGGGGAATATACAATAGGAATGGCAAAAAACCTAAACGTAATCAGTTAGCAGGTCGAAAGTACAAACTGTTAATGACTTGGAAAAACACTATAGGCACAAATATTCAATATTACATCTAGAAGAGATTTAACAGCGAAGAATTATTCATATCTAATTGGTCATTTAACAAATTATAGTATTGTTTCATACTATTAATTTTAAGAGCTTGTAAGTAATTGAGTTTATAGCCTTTCTCTTCTATATGTAATATTTCAAATTCACTATTAAAAATATGATTGTGTTCTAGGAGATGTGATGCATAAGTAGAATCTAATTTTTCCTTGTAACTTCTTTTATGTTCTGATATTCGAACTCCAAAGTTCCTGCCAGTTTGGCCAACATACTCTTTAGGACATGAACCAGAAGTTAGCTTATAGATCCCTGATTTATTTTGTTGTGTAGTTTTATCTTTTGAATTTTCAATATATTAAATGTGTCTGTTATTGTTTTAACACTGCAATTCTATGGAAATTTGTATAAATTCAATAAAAAATTTGGAATCTTCAAACTTTGGGCAAGGGACTGGCAGATTTTTGAAACATCAATATTGTTTCATTACGAATATGAATCAGTCATCAGTGTATAATTTAAATAAATTATAATTTATGTGAGAGAAGCTTTAGATATTGCAAGAAAAGCTTTAGTTCACTTATAGTATTAAAATGTATGAGGAAGTCTTATAGATTGTCTAAATAGGAATTAAGAAGAAGTTATAAAGGCTGAGGAGTTAAAATATTTTAAATTAGAAATATATGTGAAAATTGTTCTAATCTTGATTACATCGTGATTGCAAGATCATCCTCATTTGACTCTTGTACCAGGCAGACTTCGTACGGGTGGTATTTTTCTTTGTGTCAAATTGTTTGCAGGAACTCTCATTCGCATGTCAAATGCTACTTGCCGGCTGGTACTATGTTGATTGTCTTCAACAGCTAATAGAACGCCAAGCTGAACATTTTCATCTATCTTTGGGCT
>JARQZK010004379.1:345000-365000 GCA_030704885.1 Cynegetis impunctata
AGTGCATTCGTGTTGTTGTGGTTTGCAGATTGTCTCTGCATATGTTTTCAAATCGATAAGTTGATCTTGATGAGATCGCAAAAAAAATAAATGACTTTTTATTCCTCGAATCTGCGGAGTTATAGTTTTATTACGAATGTATCCGTATTAGTATTCACCGGGCGATAATTCTATCGCATTATAGAAACTATTCAATTATCAACATGCCCTCTAAAATATTTCGAACTGTTAATGTTTTTGCTTTACTCATGAGTGTAATTAGTGCGAAACTATCGAATCACATAAATGCTACATCAGATTATGGTACGTTAAATTGTATATTTTAGAAATATTAACTTCCATCAGAAAATATCACTTTATGTAACATTAGAACTATAAGAACTCAAGAATTCCAAGAAAATATTACCTAATTACTTGATAAATATTACTTTCAGTATCAAAATCCATGCGGATAATTTTAACATAACCTCAATAAAGACTGTCTGAAATATAAGTAGTTCACAATTCACAAAACTATATCTTCAGAAGTTATTTCTATAATTTTTTGTTTGCCTCTTACTGTAAAGAACTACGTGTAGAAATGAATTGTGGTAAAAGCTTTCTATTTCTTCTATGAATTAATTGAAAACTATAATTAATGTTTACTTGTTGAGTACAGTTTAATTAAAAAGACCCTTGAATTTGTGTGAACTATTTGTGGCTGTGAGATGAGAATGGGTATCTAAATCTGACGGAAAACGGAGGCAACGCCAATATTCCGTCAGTGGCGTACTCTAGGTACTCATACCAAAAGTTATTAAAATAAAATGAAGTATTTTTTTACACTCATAGAGTATCGATTTGATCGATTGAATATAATTCGTTAAAAAACAGGAGGTTGGGACTTAGTTGAATCGTAGCTATCTGTTTCATATAATTTATAAGGTATTTATGAGGATAAAAATTATTAGTTTTCCTACCTACCCTAATTAAATAATGAAGATTGGAAATTTATTTCTGACACAAGATAACAATCATAATTATTGATTAGATGGTATCATAATTAATAATTTCGACATTGAATCCCTAATTTTATATGAACATAAAAATAGTCTATCAAACAATGTTTAATCAGATACAATTTAAATTACTTCATTGAATACATTTTTATTTCACTTGTAATTTATGAAATTTGCAACGTTTGGCACATACAATTTTCAGAAAAGTTTGGAAATATGATATGATAGTTGTATTTCATGATATTCTAGCAAATCGAAGTTGAATACCTAATCAGTATTAGGTATAATTATATAATTCATAATACTTTGAGTGGGAGTATAAATTTTAGGCTTTATATTATTGAAACCGATATATATATATATATATATATATATATGATATACTATATATACATATATATATGATATACTATATATACATATATATATATATATATATATATATATATATATATATATATATATATAATATATATATATATATATCTATATATATATATATATATATATATATATTATATATATATATATATATATATATATATTGACCATGTACAAATAAATAACTTCATAGTTATTGCCTTCCATTTTGATTGTTTTCAAATCAAATTTTCGTTAATGAACTCGCGAACGTTGAATTGTCAAATTTTCATAATGACATCTTTCTTGACATTTCATAGCTACCTAATACAAAATATGGCTAAATAATCCGATTTTTATAAAAACTTGCTTTTATTTCGGAAACCTGACTTTTTAGGTATAGGAACATAATATATCATTTGAAAGAAATTTCAATTTTCTTTCGAGATATTCAATAATATACAGGGTATTACATTTGAAAAAATGCACTTTTTACTATTTTTGTATTTATTGTTAAAATCGCAAATTTTGAAGGACCCTGTATAATAGAGAACAAAGTCCTTAAAATATTCTTAATACGTTGGAATTTGATAAACTACACCTGAAATTTCAGCGTCCTACGAATCTGAGTACCTTAGTGATGAACATTTAATTGAAGCTATGTTTTGCACACAAAATAAGGAAACCATTTAATTTCTCGAAAACCTCTGGAGATAGGTATAGGGAAGTATCATACAAAAACAAGTGGAAAATGGTAGAGAAGCAAAAAATGAAATAATGTATAGGGTGTCTCATTTGAAATTTCATAGTTGCTGCTACTTTTTAGTGTTAGCGGCAACGCCGCAGCGCCACTATTATTTTAGATCGATAGAGCAAAATCAATTACCCATGAAACCAAATTTTCAGAATAATCTCATGTCCCGTTCTCCGTAAACGTCTAACCTACCATCCACCATGAGTGACCCTGTATATATATATATATATATATATATATATATATATATATATATATATATATATATATATATATATATATATATATATATATATATATATATATATATATATATATATATATATATATATATATACCTATATATATATATATATATATATATATATATATATATATATATATATATATATATATGTATGTATATATGTATATACTTATATTCTCGGTAGATATTGACATCTCCAGCTACTCACATCGAACTAAGTGAGCTGGGATTGTTCTCGATGCAGAACAAAACTAATAAAATTTGGTTAAATTTCTTCAACGTCCTCCATTTTTACGTAGATATTCATGTTTTCATAAATATATTTCTCCCGATACATATTGGTATCTCCATATTGGTATGAGCTGAAATTTAGTACCTATGGTTCTTTTCGAGGCAGAACTAATTTGTCAGAATTTTGATAAATTTTCCAACCGCCGTCATTTTCACATAGATATATGTAGGGTTGCCATCACCTTAATTTCCGATGCCGGACAAAAATTTCAAAAACCTCGGACATTTCTGTGAAATTATGTTTTTCCCCGGACACCCCTTGAAAATTTTTTTTTTAAATAAAATAAAACATCGTGTATATTTTAAATTTTTCATTAATTTAATTTTTGAAACGCTTGTTTGCCATATAAACAGAACAACAAAAACAAATAAAATTCTATTATACACAGTTTACAATTTTCCCTTTTTTTTTTGGTATCATCAAATAAAAATCAACCCATGATGATAATTTTTGGTAGATCAAAAATCAAATAGACTAGATTCTACATTGTAAGAGCAAATTATAGGATAGGTCATCTAGTTCGGTTAGATAGGTTAGGTACCCAAAAGTCTAAATTATTAACAAGTAAGTAAGTAACAAGTTTTAATTTTAATGAGATCAAGTTTTTTTTACTAATTCAACTTAACTTGGAATTTTTCAGACTTGCCAATTTTTCCCAGAATGTCTCTATTTTTCATCATGAATTTGTAAAAGTCGGAGCAACTCAAGTCTTTCAAATTATACTTTATTTTGATCAGAGAAGAAAGCGTATGTGTATTTAGCAAGTTTCTCTCCTTCCTCCATTGCTGCGACCCTAGCGAAAAAACTCACTCTTCATCAGCATTGTGAGATGGTATACAAAAATATTACTATGCAATTTTGAGCAGTTTAGAATATAGATGTTTCGAAGAAATTCGGTCACAACTGGTTTGCATTTAACAGCTCATCTCCGTCACTGATACTCAAGCTTCACACACCCGAACACAAAATTTGTCCGGGTTTTACCCGGACATATTTTGAAAGCCCCGTCCGGACGACCCCCGGACGTCCCCTAAACTAGGACAAATCCGGGGAAACCCGGACGGATGGCAACCCTAGCGCAACTCCACAACTTCTGCAGATTGAGTTAGGGAGCGTTCAAGTATTACGTAACGCAATTTGGGGGGGGGGGTCTTGCAAAACGTTACGATGCGTTACATGGGCGGGAGTGGGTTTCGAACAACGCGTTATGTAACATTGGGAACCCTTTTCATTCATGTTTTACGGGGAATCCCTCGATTGTATCCGTTAGTTTTATTCTGTTCTCCTAAGTTGGCAACCCTATCCGTTCATGTTTTATGGGATACCTCGACTGTATTCGTCGTAATTTTTTTTGTTCCCGTTGTCAGTTTTGGTTTAGTGTTTTAAACACGTAATACACAGAAGCACATTGCTGTAGCCAGTGTTGTAGAAGTGAGTTCATACTGTAATGTTCTCAAAAGAGGGAGATTTGCATCATCAGCTGTTTTCGCCCTAGAAAAGTTCTGCTGACTTGTGTGCCAAGTGTGCCATAAACTGCCAACGAAATTTAAAAAATGGCTAAAGAAAAACTGAAAATGGTATAGCGCTCACGTCCGTGACTCGAAATATTTTTTGCAAGTAATTAAATGCGCTTACAAATCCTGCTGTTCCATCTTGAGGAGTGCATTGAAATCATTTTTTCCGAATAATACTTTCTTGCCGCCAACCTGCCGATGCCAAATCCTTTATATCTCAAGCAAGCTCTCGGTACCTAGTCAGCTTAACAAAGAATCATGCAAGTTTTCACTACTTCTTGTGAGGTTGCCCGTTGATCTGTCGCCTCCTCAAGCAGATGCCGTGCGATTTCTCTTGACCATCAGTACAATCATAAAAAGTCATCAAACGAAAAAATATCTTGGTCCTAGGTCCAACTTTGCTAATCGCACCGATTTTAATAAGCAGGTTCCCAAAGTGAAAATCTGCTAATAAGCTGAAATCTAATAATGCTTGAGAAAAATAATGGTGGCTGAAGCTAAAAATGTATGGACAGAGCCAAGTCAGGAAAACGGCATAATTAAATGAAGATTAGCAATAGAAGTTTATTAGGACGAATTTGAGCCCATTTCAATATTTTACATGTATGATTATTTTTTAAAAAACAATAAAATAAAAAATATAAGCATGTATTGCGAGTGAGAATACTCTTGTTTTGTTTATTATTAACGAAAACGCCATTTGAACAATAACATAGGTAGGTTGTTTAGGGACTTTCAGGTACTTTGCGCAACATATTTGCGACTTTAAGTTAAAAATGGCCATTTGGGTTTTACGTAACGTTTAGGGAGGGGGAGGGAGGGTTCATGAAAACGTTACGGCGCGTTACATAGGGGGGAGAGAGGGTCAAAAATCTTCAAAAATTGCGTTACGTAATACTTGAACGCCCCCTTATAGGGTTGAAATTTGGTACGTAGATTAAGTTCATGTTGAAATACGATCCCTTGTGGGCTTCAACTGTATTCCCTTCGAATCGCAGTACGCGATGCGTTCAGTTTTTTGATTTTTTGAAATAAAATAAATAATTTTCAAATTTTTATTACCTACGGTTTGCTATCAAGGCGTGGTGTTCTTCAGTACACAATGCAATTCGCGATTTCTTTTTGAATAAATTTAATTACTTCCTAATTATTTTTCTGTATACTATTGAAGCATATCCCTGCAATGCATTTCTTGCGAAAAAAACGATCTTAGCTCTGCTATTCACGCGTTTTTTTATATATCAATTTGGATTAAAAGTTCATGCAAAGTTTATAAAATTAAATAATTCTCAAACAGCTTATCTGATCCTGATACATTTCATTTCAAAAAAATTTTCTCATCGAAATGATTTCGAGTTTGGATGTAAATATTGCCACTTTTTTCATTATGTATGATTCATATTATCATTTCTTGTGTCACCTAGTGGAACGAAATGGAAAAGCCTTCAGATGCTTTGTTATAATTAGTTCAAGATAATAATTTATATTGACGTCAGTTAATATTCGTGAGTTTGCAGGACTTGATGTGGTTGTGTAAATGAATACCGCACAGGAAATAGAGTTGTGATCATCTGTTTTCTGTTCAGTAGCGTTTATCTACCACTTCTCACGATTCCAAGATTTCAATACTGTTTTAAATGAATTTATTTGTGGAAAATTTCCTTTAATGTATTTTAGGAACATTGAAGCAGAACTACGTTTATACAGACAATTTAGGTTGAAATGCAAGAAAGAATAATTTGTATATGATTTCTTGAACAACTAGACCGATCTGGCAGATTCTTTTATAAAATGTGATAGTCCGAATGGGGGTTTGAAGAAGAGCAAAATCAGAAAAATTGCCCGGAAAAATAAAAATTTGATAAAAATGCATAAATCATTATATGTTGGGTTCATTGTGCTCATTATCGATCATTACTGACTGAAGGAACGATATATTCATCTGGTTCTTTTTTTTTTGGTTCGCTATGCCTCGGAGATAGAAATCAATTAAATGTTATTAATTGAAGATCTGGAAAAACTCATTCCAACCTAAATTAGAATAAAACTTTCGTATTGCTTCGGGATGTATCCAACAAATGTCATTATTTTGTTTTTATTCCAATCTGCTGAGTGAGCAAACGTCGTTAGTAGATACATTGATCACTCAGAAATTAGTAATCATCTCATTTTTAATTTCTTTATATATTTCTAAGAAATTCATAATTGATACGATCAAATACAAATTAATTGAAAATTGACAAGAAAACGTCTGTCGGGTCAGCTAGTATATATAATGTATAAATATATATATATATATATATATATATATATATATATATATATATATATATATATATATATATATATATATATATATATATATATATATATATATATATATATATATATATATATATATATATATATATATATATATATATATATATATATATATATATATATATATATATATATATATATATATATATATAATATATATATATATATATATATATATATATATTAATAAATATATATATATATATATATATATATATATATATATATATATATATATATATATATATATATATATATATATATATATATATATATATATATATATATATATATATATATATATATATATATATATATATATATACATTTACTAATTTCAATTAACTAATCTAACAAAATCTTGAAGATGAGTCCAAAATAACAGTAATGAAAAAATGATGAAATAAAGCAAGGATCTCTCAATTGCAAACAACTTATTTCAATAACTTCACTACTGAAATTAGAATACCGGCCGATTCCTGCTTAACTGCACGCCACTGATGAAAACGGCTATGCCCATAATTGGTCAAATAGAATTTTCCAATGAAATTTTTTGAGAAACCATTACTTACTTTTCCATATTTTTCCAACATTTTGGCGGACACTGTATATGTATATATATATATATATATATATATATATATATATATATATATATATATATATATATATATATCTATATATATATATATATATATATATATATATATATATATATATATACATATATATATATATATATATAATATATATATATATATATATGTATATGTATATCATATATATATACATATATATATATATATATATATATATATATATATATATATATATATATATTATATATATATATATATATATATATATATATATATATATATATATATATATATATATATATACATATATACATATATATATATATATATATATAATATATATATATATATATATATATATATATATATATATATATATATATATATATATATATATATATATATATATATATATATAATATATATATACGTCCTGGTATCATTATGAACTCAAACGGAGTTGCAATATTACAGCCTCACCTACTTAGAGGCATTAATAAACTTTTAGTGATCGTGTATATTAAGTAAATTAACAAAACGTCTTCAATGCACCAAATTACAATTCGATAAGATGAAATTATATATATATATATATATATATATATATATATATATATATATATATATATATATATATATATCTTGTTCCAGTACGCTCTCCTATCATTAGGCCCTCATTACGAATTGCGATCTTTAAAGCCTCTTCAGTATATTTTTATTCGCATTATGGTATTGCGGCCTCATATACGGCACCTTATGGGCTCATGCAAGGTTGCCAATTCTATTGGCGGTGATTATCCCAATAGAGTGAGGCATTTCCCCATTTCATTTTCAGCTGTTGTTCATGCAGTGGTATTCGCTTTTGGATATATTTCGTTTTTGGATATACAAGCGGGTCGTGATAAGAGGAAAGAGGCATAGAGGTGTGCCTGTACTGTTTAGTAAAAATGTACAATAAAGTATAGAGTTATGATAAGAGTCAGACCAAATATGGTACCGGACGAAAATGTATTTTTATTCGGCAAAGCAAATTCTGTCTCTGCGATAAGTGGATATAAAGTCTTGACCAAATATGCTAGATTATCCGGAGCTAAGAATCCTGACGCTATTTCGTCCACTAGATTAAGAAAACATTTGGCCACATTAACTCAATTGTTTAATATGACAGAGGCTGATATTGAGCAGCTCGCATTATTCATGGGGCATACGGTTGGTGTTCACAGAGGATCTTATAGGCTACCAGATGATTAATTGTTATGGAATCTGGAAATGGCCAATCATTCAAACGAAAGAGCCTAGACGATATTCAAGTAGATATGGATGAAAATATTTTAAGCGAAACCAACGAACTAGAAGACAAGGAAGAGTCCCCAAACAGCAGTTAAAAATATCAAGGCGCAGTCAACCAATAGAAGAAGAGTATTAATCCCATGGACGGAACAACAAAAAGTACCTACTCGCTAAGGCATTTTTTGCGAAGAATATCAAAAATTCCAAAGCTCCAAATAGAGAAGAACGCGAAACTTTGATCAAAAGATATCCGGATATATTCGAAAATAAAAACAGTACGAAAATAAAGTTTTTGTACAAAATGAATATTCAAAGAAATGATAAATTGGATAGAATCAAGTTTTTTCAGAATTGAAATTTTATTTTCATTACTTTCTACTTTTGATTTTTAGTTGTTCTAAAGTACGAAGCCTTTGTATGAGGCGAGAAATAAAGATCTTAGATAAGGTAATATTAACTTAATTAAAGTATTAGTTAATCATTTTTCATTTTTTAGCTTGTTATATTATTACACGTTATACAATTTGTTGTTACAATAAAGAACTGCTAATAAAATTCTGTTCTAGAATTAATGAGAAATTCACATTAAAGTTTCGAAATTTCATTTAACTCATTTTCAATCTATCAGTGATTTTCATTTCTGCATAAATACGCCTTGCTAACTGATATATTTTCTATTATATATAGTTATAAGTTCGGCCTATTCCATTCAGAGGACGATGATACGATAGTGTAATAGGCTTTCAGCCTTCTCTCTGTAAAAACCTACAGCATCTTAATGACGTGGATCTAAAAAGTTCATTAAATTTTTATTTTAGAGTTCAGCCAAAAAAAATATAAATTTCATTGTTTTGTAGTTTGTTGAATTTGATTATAAATTGTACAGTTCCTAAAAGCTGAACAAAACTTAACAAATCATACCTTGTCAATATGAATGAGTGGTTAGCATCACGCAAAATATGCGGAACATACAGAGACGTACGTAAAAAACTTTTAGAATTTGTTGGCAATTGAAGATTCTCGAAAGAGAATGCGAAAAACTATAGAATTGTTCACATTGGGGACCTTTCAAAAACTTATTGAAGAGGAAAAAATATGCAATAAATATTCTCTCTTACTACCTGTTTCACTGATATTCAAAATTTAATTTAAATTAATTATAGTTTGAAAAACCTGAAAAAAATGCTTCAATAGCAAACCGAACTAAGAATTAGAGAAACTGTGTTACCTAATTTTTTTTTTAAAACTCTTCTTTATAATAAGCTACCAAAGGAATAATTGTAAGAACTGATATCAAACACCTCACGCTTTTTACCATCAAATAAACTTGTTTTCCAAAATATATTTCATTTTCTAATTTGTATGTCTAATAACGGAATGAAATATAATGGTAATCAGCAGACTTGATTGTAAGTATATCATATGTGTGATAGTAGACCTAAAATTATCTGAATTTATTTTTATCCTGATGTTCTTGGTCAAGACATTGCGACAAAGCAATGAAATTATTACTTTGTCATGGGTCTGTATTGCGTGTGCAAAAAAGTCAGATGTCTTGAAGTCATTAAAAATGAAGATTGAAGATTCCGTCACATACAGTGAAGCTAATAAAAGTGTGTGTATCTCATATTTTTTAATCTAAAAGTCAGTAAAAATGAAGATAGAAGATTCCGTCACATGCCAATGAAGTTAAAAAAAACAAAAAAAAAACTCTATATATCCCCAAAGTAAGTGCATGTCGATTTTCATGTATACTGAAATATATCGAAGCATTTATATCTTACGAGCAAAGAGTACCCGTTTGAGGTAAAAAATTAAAGAAAAATAACGCCAATATAACTCTATGTCGACTCTTCGTTTTTTATATAGGTACTAAAGTATGAGCGCCCTACCTGCAGATTGTTAAAACCTCAAACTTCTTCTCATATCTACACTATACAACGAAGTATACTTTATTCGACCAGACTTAGCTTATCAAATTCAGCCTATTATCACTGAAACCTGCTCTAAAATAAGCATATCTTAGATTTTTAGACCAAAAATATGAAAAAAAAACAACCCTAAAGTAATCCCAGTGGATTTTTCACAGTTTTGTATAATATTTACAAAATTGACTCCGTCACATACATGTCAAGTAAATAAAATCAAAATTAAATCCAGATGATCCTGTTAAGGATATTAGGACAAAGTGATAAAATAATTGTATTATCATCGAATTTTATTACGTGTGAAATTTTTTTCTAAATAATCAGAAGTCTTGAAGTCGATAAACGTTAAGTTGAAACATTCAGTCGTATAAATCTATATAAGTGAACTGATCTTCGGCAAACGCGATCGAATATTGCTGCGATATGTCGAACCTTCGATAAGATAACGAAAAACACAACAATAGCTGATAGAATATTCTCATAAAACTTCCATTGCAGATATAAATGACGCAATAAGCAGTGTTGCCAGCTCAAGGAGTCCATATTGTCCTATTAAGGTTTTACATGTAAATAATATGCGTAGTACGTATATTAATTCAAGCGCCTCCCAACGGCAAAAGACTGAACTAAAATAGACTTTACGGACTCATTTTGTTTAATCCTATACAAGTAATCTATGCTATCGACATTTTGTTTGATAGAAATCTTTAATTGAGGAAGTCATGTGGATACTTTACCATTAAGATTTAAGTTGAAAATAACAGTCAGTGCAACAGAATACTGAAAAAACCTTACGGACTCTGTATATTGAGTCCGTAAATCGCATGAGTCCGTTGTGTATGGTGAAATCCTTTCAGAAGAGGCCGTATAGACAGCAGGATATATATATATATATATATATATATATATATATATATATATATATATATATATATATATATATTTTATTTATATATATATTTATTATATATATATATTTATATATATATATATATTTATATATATATATTTATATATATATATATATATATATATATATATATATATATATATATTATATATATATATATATATATATATATATATATATATAATATATATATATATATATATATATTATATATATATATAATATATATATATATATATATATATATATATATATATGAAAAAGGTTTCATATATTGAATTTTTTGTCTCTGAAACTAAACATCGCATTTCAAAATATATATCAACACGTATATATGAAAGACGATTTTGAGAGTGTTACGATACATTACGTTTTATCGGTTTTAGACCTAGCTTCCATTCGCCAAGTATCATGACTCTAGAGTCTAGACTAGAGTATAACGTGCGATAAGAAACTGAGTTCCCAAAAATGAAGAAATAAAATTAATAAAAAATTTTATTTATGACTAGCTGCAGGTCTTACAGATTCTCTTATTTATTAGATTTTTTTTTTGGCAAAAGTATTCACAAAGATAATTTTGATCTTCTTCCTTTCTAGTTGTAAATCTGTCAAAAACTTTATTAGTCAGTGTATCAATTTCAAGATGTATGGACGTAAGGGCTAATACCGAGGCTAATACAGATAACTTACTTAGACCAACGAAGTTTCTCAGATATGTTTTAAATCTTCTAATGTAGAAAATGAACTTTCAGCACACCTTGTTCTATGTATTCTATATTCGGTGCTAAAGGTTTCGTATATCATTGCAATAATGACTTAAAAATTGACCCATGGTACTCCACTCACTTTGTTCGTATTTTGTTTCCATGTCACCGTGACAAATTTAACTTTTAAATTAGTCGCATATTTCCTGATAATATGAGACTATTGCCTCGACAATTCCACTCATGTATAATAATTCCCATTTGAGAGAACGAAAATCGTAGTTTGCTATCGGATAAATAGGAAGGAACAGAAATGCAAGTGGATAAAAATATCGGATAAATTACGTTACTTTACCAACGCTAGCAATTATTCGTTTAGCAAGCGTTGCATCAGTTTGACAATTGTAAATGTCGAAAACAGAATTTTACAACAAATACCTAATATTCCAGTAAATATGCTGAGATTTGGAAATATTTGCGAGGCAGAAATAATAAGGGAGATCGAAAAATCAACTCCTGAAAATACAAAAAAAAGTCATTCTTCCATTTGGAATCAATTTAGCGAATTTTGTAAACAACGAAACTTCAATTTGGAAACCGAAGTCAGTGGAAAATGTGGCAGGAATATTGATGGACTGGGGCTTTAATATGAAGAAACAGAATGGGAAAGATTATAAAGAATACGTGATGAAAACAATGTGGAACACAACTGCGAAAATGTTGCAAACCATGTATTTCGAAAAATTTCAAACCATGTATTTCGAAAAATTTCAACCGAACAAATTCAACTCGAACAAAATCAATTTTGTCAGAACAGCTCTCGTTAAATTGCCAATGAAAGTAAGTATGAGAAAACAACCACAAAAAATATACTGCTATATCTGAGCTCTTGTGGTATTACCCCGGTGCGTTTTAAGTTTTAAGAAAAATGATTTGATTAAGAAACAAAATTAGGTATGGGGTGGGTAACGGGCCACTAGAGGAACATTTTGAAGTTATTTTCAAATCATACAGGGTATTCGACAAACTGGAAATGTATCAAACTTGTGTTTCTATAAATGGGACCCCCTATATATTATAAGCTTTTCTGCTTGTATAACCAAAATGAAGTAGAGTATCATTGTGATTTACCACACCTATATCATGCGATTTTTGAGATAATTATTATTTTGTTGAAGAGTGGTATCAACTTTGACGCTTGTGTATGTATGAGCTTCGTTTATTCAAAATTTATAATGAAACCTGATAAAGAACCAAATGTAATGTTTCACTTGTGAACTGTTATAATTTATACCGAGGTCCAGTAATAAGCACTCTATAATTTTCACTTTCAAACAGTTACATTTTCACAGCAGATTTAATTAAATATCAATTGCTAAAAGTCACCAATTCAACTTATTCTTCGTTTTTATGAAAAACAGATATTTTCATATTGCTGTCTACTGTCTACAAATAATTAAAGTTTTCAAGTGGTCTTTGGAACTTTGGTATGTCATCAATTACTTGCAACTTGAAAGTTGTAGGAATATATATATATATATATATATATATATATATATATATATATATATATATATATATATATATATATATATATATATATATATATATATATATATATATATATCTAATATAAAAAATTCTCGCGTCACGGTGTTAGAAGTTAAACTCCTCCGAAATGGCTCGACCGATTCTCATGAAATTTTATGTGCATATCGGATAGGTATGAGAATCGGCCAACATCTATTTTTCATTCCCCTAAATGTTAAGGGTGGTCCACCCCTTAATTTAAATTTTTTATTTTTCGTACAAAATTTTTGTTCTATTTTTTTATGATTAAGCATTCAAAAATACATACAACCATCAATTTTCAACCCTCTACGATCAACCCCTATTTTTTATTCGTTAAACTCCTGCGAAATGGCTCGACTGATTCTCATGAAATTTTGTGTGCATATCAGTTAGTTCTGAGAATCGGACAAAATCTATTCTGTATCCCCCTAAATTTTTATTTTCTATTTTTCAGACAAAATTTTTTGGTCTATTTTTTTATGATACAGCATTCAAAAATACATACAACCCTAAATTTTCACCTCTCTACGATCAAGCCCTATTTTCATTTGTTGTTTAATTTTTTTGGCAAGATTTTTATTTTATATAATAATTTTAATTTTTTTTTAATTTTATCCACAGATCCACAATAGGGTTGGAAGATGGCAATCGAAAATAGCAATAGTCGGTCTGAGAATAGGTCGTAATTAATTTTTCATACCCTAAGTGATTAGGGTGGTCCCCCCAAACATTTTTATAAATTTTTCATTTTTATTTTCTTATGATGTTGCATTAAAAAATACATACAACTCTAAATTTTCACCCTTCTATCAACAACCCATATTTTTAATAGCCATTTTTTAAATTTAAACATCGTTTGCCGGGTCAGATAGATTGATAGATAGATATAATGGTAGATAGATAGATAGATAGATAGATAGATAGATAGATAGACAGACAGACAGACAGACAGACAGACAGACAGACAGACAGACAGACAGACAGACAGACAGACAGACAGACAGACAGACAGACAGACAGACAGACAGACAGACAGACAGACAGACAGACAGACAGACAGACAGACAGACAGACAGACAGACAGACAGACAGACATACAGACAGACAGACAGACAGACAGACAGACAGACAGACAGACAGACAGACAGACAGACAGACAGACAGACAGACAGACAGACAGACAGACAGACAGACAGACAGACAGACAGACAGACAGACAGACAGACAGACAGACAGATAGACAGATAGATAGATAGATAGATAGATAGATAGATAGATAGATAGATAGATAGATAGATAGATAGATAGACAGATAGAGATACATCGGCAGATAGAGTTGTATGTATTTTTATTGCGTTTAAAATGTGATGATACTTTGAGTTAGCAATAAATAAAAGAACATTTCAAGAATTGTTAAATGAAGTGAACTCGTCGTACAATAGCTTACTTTTATACAATAATGTACGATGGTTAAGCCACGGAAATGTTCTGCAAGTATTTGTAGATTGTTTGGAGGAAATAAGATAATTTCTAAATAATGAGAACATTATTGACCAATACAATCAGTTATAGGATGTAGAATGGTTAGCAAAGTTATATTTTTTCACTGATTAATGCTTCCACTTGAATGAATTAAATATAAAACTACAAGGTTTTAATTAAACAGTCATTAACAGTCATTTGACTTAATCAAAGCGTTCGAAGTCAAATTACAGATTTTTAATCGTGATTTCATGTTCATATAAATATTTCCGAATAAAATTTTTTTTTTCTGAAAGTGAATGTCACGGAAAGCCAAATAAAGGGTCATTAATGAAAGAGTTCACAATATTCTGCAAGATTAACGCAGTTTGGAGAATTTGTAGAAATTTTAAAATTTATTATATATTCTGACACAATACCATTTGAATATTTAAATTTAAAAGTATTTGAGTGGTTAAATTTTAATGAATTACAAATGAAATCAGTTGAATTTCAATCAAGTACCATATGGTAGCAAACATTTGTTGATTTAAGAAATGATTCAGAAATTATTGAAAGTAATGGATTATTGGATAAATCAAATAAAATTGCAGAAGATGAAATTCTAACTACAAGAAATAAGAATTCAATCCCTGACACGTTTAATTGTTTGAAGATATTAGCAAAGGCAATTTTATCAATATTTTCATTGACGTGGGCATGTGAATCTCTATTTTCAGAATTAAATTTTATAAAAAATAAATATTGGAATAGAATGACGGATGAGTCGAGCTCTGCATGCGAACTGTTGAAATTAACTAAATATGAACCAGATATTAAATTTGTATGATCTTGTGTACAGCAACAACAATCACATTAAAAACAATTGTTTTTAACGTCAATTTTGTTCCTAGCATATTGCTTTTCGTAAAACATTGATTATTAGAAAACTGTTGAAAGAAGAATTGCTTTTATTTGTTTATTTAATTATACTTACGTATAGTTTCACCACGCTAACATTCCGAATGAAATTTTATTGTGGCACGTTATCTATTTAAAAATGAATTTTCATGACTTTGAGGCACACACATCAAAAAAGGTTCGCCATCCCTGATCTAGATAGATAGATAGATAGTTAGATAGATAGAGATGATAGAAGAATAGATAGATAAAAATAATTTATATGGCAGAACAACGTTTGCTGGGTCAGCTAGTATATATATATATATATATATATATATATATATATATATATATATATATATATATAGTTGTATTTTCCCTGACAAATTAGTGTTGGTTGATGCTAGGCATGTACTGTTTGGTAGTTTCAAATGTTTTCTTTCAAGAACAGAATTTGTATGTAGAAATTTCATGCGTTTTTGCAGGTATCAAAGATTTGTTCGTCCCTTCGGCCCCTCTAAATTGACTTAGAGGTTGAGGATTTGTATGAAAAAAGACAAATTTCGTCATCAGGAAGTCTACAACTAATTTTTTTCAATAGTATGACAACCATAATTTTGAGAATGCACACTAGAATCTTACCTACGTTACAAATGTTTAGGAAATTTCAATTGTGTTGAGGCATTTATCAAGTCTGAAATTTGTGAGGTCCAAAATTCATTGAATTTCTTAAGATTTTAAACCTAGTGTCAACAATACCACTCTCAGAGCTTCAGTTTTGAATCTTCGTTTTATTTACGCATGATTCAAGCCGAATAAATTGATGTTGATTATCATCATCAACGGGAGATAGAGGTTATTTCTTTGAATCATTCAGCTGATACATGGTACTTTGTCATCTAATTCCTCAGCACACATTCCAAATATGACGTTGTGTAACATATGCAGGATTGAATACTGATGTATGTTTTGAAATATTTGTGCATGACCATTATCTATTAACTACAGATAGATGTTACTTATACCTAAAAAGGTCGTGGCAAATGTTTCTTAAATACTATTCAGTCTAATTTTTTTAAATAGTATTGGTTGATGTCAAGTATATGCTATTTCGCAGATTTAAATGTTTTCTCTCACTACCACAATTTGTGAACCTCTTCAGCCTCTATAAATCGACTTAGGGGTTGAGAATTCGTATATGAAAAACAACAAAAATGAGGGGAAAATAGGACCTTAGTGACGGAACTCTGCCGCTCACTCGTTTTCTTTTTACATTTTGCCCTTGTCAGACCATATGCGTTGAAATTTGCTATTGGAATTATTCCCAAAGCCAGAACAAAACTATCGCGATTTAAGTAGTTACATTCAGTTTGAAATTTTCAAACTGTTGGCAAAAGATGTGGAGATTAATTACGGATAACATATCCAAAATTTTGCCTTCTAGTGCTTATTCGGTGGTGTATGCAGCTGAAAAAACTTACCCTTACCCCCTCCAAGCAGAGTTGAAGTATTAAAATTAGTACATAGATTAAATTAATGTGCCTTTTGGTGGTATAAACTTTTTCTCTGACCACTACCATTTTTAAGTTGCAGTTTATTGTGTTTTCGAGGTTTTTTAAATAAGTGGGTTGAAATTTAGTTCATGGATTTAGTTGATGTTAGAGTATAAATTTTGGGGCTTGAACTCTTTGCTTTAACTTTTCAATGTAGATATTTCATATTTTTTCGTGGGTTTCAAGGTTTCAGCACCGCTAAATTAGCTTAGTGGATTAAGAATTTGTATTTAAAAAAGAATGAAAATAAGGGAAAATATGACATGAGGGGAGGAGCTCTGCTACTCACGCATTTATTTTTATTTTTCACTTGTATATAATATGTTTATTTCACCTTGGATACGGTTGCTATAAACACACTCATTATGCCCTAGGCCATTATGCCCGCATTTGCGGGCATAATGGATTCAAAACGCCCGCTTATTGTACTAGGAGAAATGAAGCAAATTTCATTGATTAAATACCTCATAATCCTTGTCGTATACGACTCTGGATTTCTCCGGCAATGAATTATTCGCAGCTTTGGCTGTATTTTCTATGATATTCTTGGGTAAATTCATTTTCATTTCCATTATTTCTATAAGACTACACAAAGAAAGCAGCATGACATTCACTGAATATGATGAGAAAAATATTCACAAACGTCAAACTATCAACAAATGACATGCCTACTATGAGAAGGAATAGGAGCAATGAAACGATTTTAAAATCGCTTTTTCATCATAATATAATAATTTTTTCGTGAAAAATAAAATCTTGTATGCACCGCGTGCGTTACTAGATCCTTATGCCCATCGGGCAACAGTCATCCCTCGGGCCAGAGGCCCTCGGGCCGAATGTTTCCCTCAGGGCATAAGGATCTATATAACGCACTTGGTACATAAATAACTATTACTGAACTCAAAATTTCGTAGGCGGTTGAAACCCCACTGACTACGGCCCTGATTCTAAACCTAATCTTGCCAATTTAATACGGTGTTATTTAGAGAAAACTCGAAGTAATTGCTATGTAACTAGTAATTACAACTATGTAATTTACGGAATAATTGAAAAGACTTGATCAAGGATTTTTATCACTAATTAGGAAAGCTTAGATAGCTTGTAATCGTTCAAAATTTCTGTTAAAATGGCCAATTCCTATTTTACAAAATTTTAAAACATTTATTGACTGCTAGAATATGCCAGTATTAGAATAAAAAGTTTGGATGGCAAGGCCTCAAATTAGGAGAGAAATTCACCAATATGCAATTTACCTACCTTTTCGAGATATATCAACGGAATTGGAATCGAAATAAAACTTAGATTAGATAAGCTAGAATTCACCAAAAATGTGTAAGATATATATATATATACTTTTCAAAAGATGTCAATATATAATAGAGGAAAATATAGGAATTATAAATGGTCGTGGAACTATGTTTAACATCACGTATATGATGAGTTATTTTTGTTCAATGATGGCGTTATGACCTTTCAGTCGCTATTCTCAAAAGTACAGAAGAGAGATTTGTCGACCCACTCGAGTTAAACACACTGATGCAGAATGAGATCCCAACAGCTGTGTGTTCTTGTGAAATATCGGGGGCTTCTTTACAAACATGACAAATTTAAACCATTTGTTTGAATTATTAATATGTGATTAATTTATTATTTCAAATATGTTTTTAAACTAGCTCGTATATCACTAATCTGTTAGTTTTATCTGAGTATTCAGGACAGTTAGTGCAGTTTCCCATTATCAATAATTATTAAATGTTCGTTTTAATTTACCTAATATTGAAATCTATAGTCCTTGCATGTGAATCAAATTATTTCGATCACATTCTGATGTTAAGGTGGGTATCCACCAAGGAAAAGTTGCCAACTTTTGTGTTGTTAACTTGTGTTGGTAACAAAAATTTCTGTAATTACCTCGTATTAGCAAAAGTTGGTAACAAATGTTTTAAACCGTGTTTGCGTTGTTGGCGGTAAACATCAAAAGAATACGCTCGTCGTAGATATTTTTCGCTCTGTGGGTACGCTTTCAGCTGGGAATATTTGTTGGAAACAGAAACGTGCACGAACGAATTAACAGAGGTGTTGGTTGCTTCACTCAACAATTTATAACAATATGGAAAAGCATTCAAATTTGACGGACTTCATATAAAAATTGAGAGTAGATAGATATCAAAAAATTATTAATAATAGAATCAAAAAATTTTCTAACAAAATATATTTTTTCTGAATGTAAAAAAGTAGCTATTGTGAAGTCCCCTGATAAAAATATAGAATAGGCTACTTAATTTTCAATAGTATTATCAAATCTGTGATAATAATAATTAAGTCAGTTAAAAATATGTTGTAAAATGGTGAAATAAAGGTTTTTTAATAAAAAAAACCGATACGTTAATTGATTTATATCATTTGCAAAGTGTACTATGGGAATCAACTGATGAACTTTATAAAAACGAATGCATGGAAAGCTCTCAGTGATGCAATAGGGCTGCACGAAATTGGAATACAAAGGAAAATAAAAATTTGATGGCACAGTTTTTCAGAGAGAAAAGGAAAGTGAAAAATGACAATAAGTCTGGTCATCTCTTCTAAAAGTATT
>JARQZK010004379.1:370000-382500 GCA_030704885.1 Cynegetis impunctata
GGCTGTGGCCGTCTTCAGTTACTAATTACGTTCTATTTAGTCCAATATCAACAGTCAGGTCTGTTTATATTAGATGGAAAGGGAACCACAGAAACCTTCACCCACGTAATGTACAAAATAGGTTTAAAATATTTGATTGTTGGATTTGTCTTTAAAAAGACATTACTTGTAATTTTGGAGATCACATGTTCTAAACTATACCCTTTTTTTAGAAAAATTGAAGATTCTAGATGTCTAGATTTTTTCGAAGAAGATGAGTTGTTATAGTTAAAGTTTGTTCGTTGAATTATTTTGTCTTGATTTACGTTGTTTCTTAGAAAAATTGAAGAATTAAATCTGCGTATATTGAACTTAAATGTTTTATATCTGTTCTATCATTTATGACTTTATTTAAATTTTGTTGAATATGTAACATTTCTAAAATTTCTCTGCGTTTTTGATCTTTCTCTATTTCTAAAATGTTTGTGCTATTAAAGTTGAAACTAAGATTCTCATTATTTTTGTTTTAGTGCTGTGGTTTGTGTTTTGGCATATTTGTGTGCTTTCAATCTTTCTTCTAAATTTTGAAAAGTTTGTCCTATATATGATTTATTACAATTATTACAGGGTATACCATAAACAACATGTGATTTTTGCAGAAGAGGTGTTTTACTTTTTAAGAATATATTTGTTTTATTTGAACATTACGTGGGTAAAGGTTTCTTTGGTTTCCCTTACCATCTAATGATAACAGATTTGAATGTCAATATTGGACTGAATAGCACTTAATAAATAACAGAGAACGGCCACAGCCAAAAAAATTTTGATCAAACATAGTAGTCTTTTTTAACTATTAAAATTTTTTCAAATCAATAAATGTCAAAGAAATTTCAATATTTCGAAAGTTTTGAAAAAGCCACGAATGTCGTGGCGAAAGTTCAACTTTTTAATAAAATCGAGTTTTTTTGAGATTCACCAAGCCTGTTATTGCTAATAATTATCAAAAAGTTATATATATATATATATATATATATATATATATATATATATATATATATATATATATATATATATATATATATATATATATATATCTATATATATATATATATATATATATATATATATATATATATATATATATATATATATATATATATATATATATATATATATACTCCCGCACCTCACTGTTGACTTTCGATACGGTGCAATAGCCTATTATTTTCGGGGATATTTTCTTCATAACTTCTTATATTAGTATGATACAACGAGAGGTGATAAGTCTCAATTTTCAATAGTATAACAAACAGCCATAATTTTGAAAATGCGTTCAACACTAGATACTTTACAAATATCTGGAAAAACTTCATTGCTTTGAGTCTGAAATAGGTGAAGTTCAAAAGTCATTAAATTTCTGAAGAATTTGAATGCAATTGTATCAATACCACTCTGAGCTTCCAGTCATGAATATTCATTTCATTTACCTGCCCATGATTCAAGGCACACACTCTGATGTTGAGCATCATCATTATGGGGAAACAAGGGTTATTTCTATGAATCATTCAGCTGATACACAGTACGTTGTTATCTAATTACTCATCACATACTCCAAATATGTCGTTATGAAAGATAAGAAGGATTGAATATGGAACGTTTCGAAATATTTGTGGGTGACCACTATACCTAGATGGATGATTCGTGTACCTAAAAACGTCGTTGCAAATGTTTGTACATACTATTCATTCTAATTTTTTTGAATAGTGAACATTTATTTATAATTGGTAAATAAAAAAAAATTTAAAAAAAATATTTGGGTCACAAACAAACCTTTTGAAACATATGTGAACATTTATTTTCGATTATCTCTGAGTCTGCCAATTAATCACTTTAGCAGTTCATTGATAATTGCTTTAATTATAAAATACACCAACTACTTAATCTTCTTAATTCCTGTTAACTTTGCAATCTCACTGCAATTTATTCTTGGACCTAAGGACACCATTTAATTTTAATTCAATAGAAAATGATTTCAGGATTTGGAAAACTTCACTTAGAAGATTATATATATATATATATATATATATATATATATATATATATATATATATATATATATATATATATATATATATATATATATATATATATATATATATATATATATATATACATATATATATATATATATATATATATATATACATATATACATATATACATATATACATATACGAGGTATGGCAATTTGAAACCCGGAATCGGCCGATATCTCCCGAACTAAACAC
The DNA here is from genome assembly GCA_030704885.1 of Cynegetis impunctata. NCBI lineage: Eukaryota > Metazoa > Arthropoda > Insecta > Coleoptera > Coccinellidae > Cynegetis > Cynegetis impunctata. The sequence continues at coordinate 372,268 of JARQZK010004379.1, forward strand.
ACCAGCCGGCGCGTTCTGGTCTCGTTCGAAAGAGGGGACTCTTCAGTAGTACCAGTTAAATTTTGAACGCGGTATCACGTTCAGTTTGTGTTTCCCGCGTGTTTTTGTAAAGCAAGGTTTTTTCTATACGTCGCGAAAATGAGTGACCTAATTAAGAGGCAACGCGCGGTTATCGAATTTTTGGTTAAAACAAACGAAAACCTCCGCGGAAATCTTTCGTAAACTTAAAGACGTGTATGGAGATGATTTCTCTGTCGAAACTGCCGTGTTCGAGTGGGCAAAGCGGTTCAGGGAGGGACGTGTTTCGATAGAGGACGATCCGAGGCCGGGCGCAGCCGTCATCTCTCGTACCCCCACCACTGTCGATCGTGTCCGCCCGTTGGTAACATCAGACCGTCGGTTAACACTCCGAGAGTTGTCCTACAAGTTAAACATCAATAAGGAAACCATTAGGCAGATTTTACACGAGGAGCTAGACATGAGAAAGATTTGTGCAAAGATGGTGCCGAAAATGCTCACGTTGGACCAAAAACACCTTCGAATGTCCATCTGCAGTGACCTTTTAGAGAAAATTGAGACAGATGGGAGGACTGGATGAGTAGTGTGGTAACCGGAGATGAATCTTGGATATTCGAGTACGATCCCGAAACGCGTAGACAGAGTCAGCAGTGGGTGGAACGCGGGGGGGGAGCGCCCGAAGAAAGCCAGGATGTCCAAATCGAAAATGAAGTCCATGCTCGTAATTTTCTTTGATATCAAAGGCGTAATTCATCGGGAATACGTTCCAGAGGGACAAACAGTGACCGGACTGTACTACCAAGGTGTCCTTTGAGCGGCTGAGGGCCCGTATTTTCCGCGTGAGGCCGAACTCGCGGAGAATGGTTGGCTCTTGCATCATGACAATGCACCTGCATATTCGTCGATACGAATTCGCGAGTTTTTAGCCAAAAAAAGCATCGCAACGTTGCCGCACCCCCCCTACAGCCCCGACCTCGCTCCCTGCGACTTCTTCCTATTCCCAAAGATGAAGCAGTACCTGAAGGGGACCCACCACGGCGGTGTACAGGAGGCGAAAGAAGCTGCGACGGTGGCGCTGAACACCCTAACTGAAGACGACTACCGTGGGTGCTTCGAGGCGTGGGAGCGGAGGTGGAAGCGGTGCGTGGAACTCCAAGGAGACTACTGTGAAGGATTATGATCGAAATTTCGCCGAAAATTAATTTAGCTGCCCCTCGGAGCTCGATTCCGGGTTTCAAATTGCCATACCTCGTATACATATATACATATATACATATATACATATATACATATATACATATATACATATATACATATATACATATATACATATATACATATATACATATATACATATATACATATATACATATATACATATATACATATCTACATATATACATTATACATATATTCATTATACATATATACATATATACATATATAGGGGGAATTACTTTCACTTTCACAGGAAAATACGCTGTAGATTGAAAAATAATAATTTTATTTCAAAATAACAAGTTTTTCAACTATTCAGTAATCAACATTTCAACACCAAAAGTATCTATCTATGACTATAAGTATTAGGAGAACGTTATAAAAAATCAGGTTTCAGCGCCATGGCCCTAGACTTTGGGTAATGCCGCTCAGACACACGAGTAATGACGGGTAATGTCTACAATCACAAATTAGCATCAATTATCCCTATTTGTACGTGAGAGCAAACCTTATATATTTTTGAAAAAATAGTATAATCTTTAATACCAAGTTAACTTCAATAATATTATTATTAGAAGTAATCACAACAAGAAATGGTGAGACTCTATCCTAAGGTACATAAATCACAGATATATCCACCTGCCGAACCCCATCCATAATATATAACAAGAGACCAGAGTCTGCAGGTGGTACCAACAGCGATACCTCATCTCGTTATTTCTTCCAAATCCTTCGCAAATAATGCATTTGTTGTATTCTTCATCAACTACATTCATTTCATCATCACAGTTGTTGTCATCTTCACTCTCTGAAGAACTTTCTTGGCGCACAGATAAGGGGTAATGGTTCTCAGGTGAGCAGTATACCTACATCCCAAACGGTCATTTTATATTCAACTAGAAATTTGAAAACATTCATATATAATTGTTCAAAATTGAATACCTTGTAATAAAATAGAATAGTTTTGTATTCGGAAAAGTTTTATCAATAATTGAATAAGTATTACAATTTTGGACTCACCGACCAGAACACCGAACCGAAGATTAATCAGATCGGGCAAATATAGAGAAACGCACTTCACGATCGTCGATCGTGTGCCACGAGCTGACTGCCCGTACGTGTCGCTGCCTCTTAGAGGCCCCCCTCGCTGACTCGCTTCAAGCTACGCGGGGCGTTGTAATGTTCAATTTTGACAAAGTTACAGAGGTGAGCGCCATTAACCAATCAGCGCTATTTCCCCTGCTTACCATATATATATATATATATATATATATATATATATATATATATATATATATATATATATATATATATATATATATATATATATATATATATATATATATATATATATATATATATATATAATATATATTGAGGGTATAGAGTAAGTCCCTTTCAGATAGCCATCATCAAAACTACAGGAGCTCAAAAATATTTTTTCATGCTCAATTGACTCAAAAATCTAGGGATCAAGTGAGGTCTCAATCTAAAGCTTATTTCAAGCTGCATATAACTATGAGTTTGGAGACAAAGATATTATATATATATATATATATATATATATATATATATATATATATATATATATATATATATATATATATAGATATATATATATATACTATATAGAGAGAATTATCGGTATAGCCCGCTTTTATGGAAGCAGCCGTTGACACGTGTTTCGGACTCTTTGGTCCTCATCAGAACGGCGTAGCCAAGCATTAGATGATAACTTGGAGATGAAAATAGCACAACAAACGAAATCCCCTGCTACGGAAGACAATCACACATTTGTGGCTTATTGTTTGAACTCTCCGGTTTGGGAGATTGTGTCAAACATTGCCACGGAGGCCGATTAATGCCATCCGCGAGATCTCAGACCCGAGTAAATAAACAACGAAGTAATTAGTCGCGGGAAAATATTAAACAAGTAGAGCAGAATTATCGGTATAGCCCGCTTTTATGGAAGCAGCCGTTGACACGTGTTTCGGACTCTTTGGTCCTCATCAGAACGGCGTAGCCAAGCATTAGATTGATAACTTGGAGATGAAAAAATAGACACAACAAACGAAATCCCTGCTACGGAAGACAATCACACATTTGTGGCTTATTGTTTGAACTCTCTGCCGGTTTTGGGAGATTTGGTGCAAACTTTGCCACGGAGGCGATTAATGCCCAGTCCGCGAGATCTCAGACCGATTAAATAAACAACAAAGAAATTAGTCGGGGCGGGAAATAATTATAAACAAGTAAAGCAGAATTATCGGTATAGCCCGCTTATATGGAAGCAGCCGTTGACACGTGTTTCGGAGTCTTTGGTCCTCATCAGAACGGCGTAGCCAAGCATTGTATTGAAAACTTGGAGATGAAAATAGCACAACAAACGAAATCCCCTGCTACGGAAGACAATCACACATTTGTGGCTTATTGTTTGAACTCTCCGGCTTGGGAGATTTGGTCAAACTTTGCCACGGGGGCGATTAATGCCATCCGTGAGATCTCAGACCGAGTGAATAAACAACAGAGAAATTAGTCGCGGAAAAATGTTAAACAAGTAAAGCAGAATTATCGGTATAGCCCGCTTATATGGAAGCAGCTGTTGACACGTGTTTCGGACTCTTTGGTCCTCATCAGAACGGCGTAGCCAAGCATTAGATTGATAACTTGGAGATGAAAATAGCACAACAAACACGTGTCAACGGCTGCTTCCATAAAAGCGGGCTATACCGATAATTCTGCTCTACTTGTTTAATATTTTCCCGCGACTAATTTCTTTGTTGTTTATTTACTCGGTCTGAGATCTCGCGGATGGCATTAATCGCCTCCGTGTCAAAGTTTGACCCAAATCTCCCAAACCGGAGAGTTCAAACAATAAGCCACAAATGTGTGATTGTCTTCCGTAGCAGGGGATTTCGTTGTTGTGCTATTTTCATCTCCAAGTTTTCAATCTAATGCTTGGCTACGCCGTTCTGATGAGGACCAAAGAGTCCGAAACACGTGTCAACGGCTGCTTCCATAAAAGCGGGCTATACCGATAATTCTGCTCTACTTGTTTAATATTTTCCCGCGACTAATTTCTTTGTTGTATATATATATATATATATATATATATATATATATATATATATATATATATATATATATATATATATATATATATATATATATATATATATATTATATATATATATATATATATATATATATATATATATATATATATATATATATATATATATATATATATATTATATATATATATATATATATATATATATATACAATCGTGTAATTACGTCAGAAAAACTTGTGTTCGGTGACGGTAGGGCCCCCCCTCACTTTATAGAAAACGACATTCTTTAGCGTAAAACATAAGTTTATTTACAGCCGACATTAGTGATTTGATAACATTTAAAAAGATTTCATTCGACTTTTTGCATTCGCAAATGATGTTACCAATTTTTGTACATCCATCTTTTTCGCTATATTATTCTCGATTGAAATTAAAGCCAGAGAGATCAATCGTTTTTGTCCCATCGTATTGCGAACATATTTTTTTATCTTTAATTTCGAAGACGATCTTTCCGCTTTTCCGACTTTCACTGGGATGATGAGAAACAGACAACATGCTGTAACAATTTCAGAAAAATTGCTGCTTTTTTTTTGGACAAAAAATTTGTGCAGCTTTCTAAAATTTCCCAGGCCCCAGCCTTGAAGGTCCCCGAGCTCTGGGGGCCCCCTAAGCTCGGGGGCCTGCGTTTCTGGAACACATGGAACACCAGTAATTACGCCACTGTATATATTTATATATATATATATATATATATATATATATATATATATATATATATATATATATATATATATGTAGTATTTTATATTACAGAGTGAAATAGCATTTTAATGCTGAAAGATTTTAGATATAACTTGAACAAATCTTGATATCTTTGACTCCAAACTTCATAGTTGTATGCATTTTGAAATAATCTCTCGATTGAGGCCCCACTTGACCCCTACTCTAATTTAAATCAACTGAGTCAATTGAGCGTGCTCAAACATTTCTGAATTTCCGAAGTTTAAATAAGTGCCATTTGAAAGATATCTATCTTCTACGTATGAATTGTGAATTTGGTTCAAATTAAAAAAAGGTAAACGGGGTGACTTATTTAATTTCCTTTCCGTATATATATATATATATATATATATATATATATATATATGTATATATATATATATATATATATATATATATATATATATATATATATATATATATATATATATATATATATATATATATATATATATATCTATATATATATAAATATATATATATAGCTATATATATATAGATATATATATATATATCTATATATTGAATTTTTTCGCAATAATAAGCCTCGGGAATTAGAAAAATAACTTCATTGGAAAAATTAGTTCCAACAATCAAAAGTTTTGAGAAAGTCATGAATTATTACATACTAGGTACTTAAACATTGACAATTCAGTAAATTGCTTTTTAAACATATTCTGCTGACGAGATATATAGATGAAAAGTTTAACCACCAAAAGGCAGTTTGCCACTGATTTGAAAGAAGTCCGCTCATGCACCTCCCCGCCAGTTTCTTGCCAAAATTTATACCAAATTTACCCTTATCTTGATACTTTTTTCTTCCTCAAGAACAACCTCTGATACCAAATTTGATCAGATGGGGGCCGCTGGAAATGCCAAAATGTACCGGGAAAGAATATATATATATATATATATATATATATATATATATAGATATATATAAATAAATATATATATATATATTTATATATATATAAATATATATATATATATATGTATATATATAATAATATATATATATAAATATATATATATAAATATATTTATATATATATATATATATATATATATATATATATATATATATATATATATATATATATATATATATATATGAGGCGTGGCATTGCAAAACTCACTGTATCCATTTTTCAGAATTCACGAAAAACTGTTATCTGTGTTAATCAGCAACAAATGAGTAATTACTTTTTTCCAAACTTATCTATCATATCTAAATAGTGATTCTGGTTAGAAAATGTAAACATGGTTGCTGAATTTTTCCAATTATACCATTTCAAAGTTTAGATAAAGTGAGTTTTGCAGTGAAACTGTGGATATAGATAATTTTGCACCATCATTAGATGGATTTCAGAATTTTCGCACTGACACAATAAAAATTGTATTAATACAAATCAAACACATGAATCTTGAGTTTGAAGGAAAAACATATAAATCATTGTAAAGTTAAGTTTATTAAACAAAAAAAATATTCTTGAATAATTTTTATAGTAAAAAAAAAGCACTCAAAAAAATACGAGCAGCATAAAAATTAAACAAATCACTTAAGGTAAAAATTTCAAGTTCAAAGTAGCGGATATTTTTGTGGATAGTTTTGATAAAAGTTTTAAACTCTCACTGCATGATCATCATCATGACTTTCACATTCACACTCATTTTCAGGTCCTAAATTGTCAGAAACTGTTGCATGATAAACAACAGTTTTATAAAAATTACATTCTTCTAAATCGCACCACTCATTTCCAAAGTGCTTGGTTAATAATTGTCGAATGTCATTGATCTTGGCTGGTTTCACAGGATTTCCTCGCTTGTTTTGGTGCAGCAAGGATCACAAACATTTCCATGGCTTAGAAATTAATAATATCCACGATTTAATTATGAAAATCTATTAAAAACAACAAACCAAGAGAACAACAGGTTGCTACATAACCTTTACGTTTACGCTGATATTATACGTCACGGGCATCTTTTCGAGCGATTTCATTGGCTCAGTGGATACAGTTAATACTGCAGCGTCACTGCAGTAAAATATCACGAGTTTTGGAGTGACACCCATTTTTCTCATGTATTTTTAATAGGGATACAATCATTTTTGCTACGACAACACACTGCAGTTTTTGTGAGGATCATCTATAGATTCAAAATTCACTGTTGTCTTGATATTGGAAAAATATGGATATAGTCAGTTTTGTAATGCCACGCCTCATATAATATATATATATATATATATATATATATATATATATATATATATATATATATAATATATATATATATATATATATATATATATATATATATATATATATATATATATATATATATATATATATATATATATACAGTGGTGGATTTATACTAGGGGCAGTCGGGGCTAGTGCCCAGGGCGGCAAATTTTCTAGGGCGGCAAAATTTGGAAAGTGAGAACAAATTTTCTATACAATATATAATTAACTAATTCTTTTAAATGAACATTTTATCTTTCAAGAAATATAATTCAAGTATTATGTATCACATTAAAATTTTGTATATTATAATATAGGAAATTTAAGTAAAAACTATTCAAATAGTTTAATTAATTTATTTCCATAAAGGTTTGAAAAAATTAAAGTTGATATTTTTATTTTCTGGAATTGATGAATTTATGTAGTTTTTTTGAAGAATTAAAAATATTTTCAAATTATGTATGTCTTTTTGATAACAGAAACTTTTTTTGATTAATGAATATTTCTAAAATTGGAGAATTATCCAATAACACTAATTAATTCTAATTAAAAAGAACAATTTTATATTTTCGAATCAAATCAACTGTCGACTACACATGCTGCCACCTACAGTCAGTATACAATATACAAATGTAACTAGGTAGGCGTAAAAGATGTACAGCATATGAAAAGATTCAAGAAAAATTCTCGGTTATCATTGAATTTGGTGATTTAAATAATAGGGAAATTCGTAAACGAGCTAAACGTTTAAGAGAAATATATTGTTCAGATCTTGAGTCCTCACTAGAAGACGAATTTGTGCACTTCCATGCTCATTGCACCGAACAAAAGATGGAAAAAAATTCACCTTCTGATCTTCTGAAACTTCTGCATTCAAACGACCTTTACACTGAGTTTTCAAACGTAGAAATCGCTTATCGAATATTTATAACTTTAGCCGTAACAAACTGTAGCGCAGAACGATCGTTTTCTTGTTTAAAACGAGTTAAAAATTACTTACGTTCTACAATAGGTGCAAATAGACTCAATAGCTTAGCTATTCTATGCATAGAATCAGATGTGCTGCAACGTTTAGATTGTGAAGATTTAATCGACTAGTTTGCAATTCAAAAAGTTAGGCGAGTTTGCCTGTGAAAAAAATTATGCAATACTAATATAAGTCGTTCTTAGTGCAAAACTTATAATTCTAAGAAAAATGCAAATATTTTTTTATATTACTATAGTATATAATAAATAATATATAATATATGAGTAAATAAAGAATAAATATAAATAAAACATAATGTATAATAAATGCTATATAATACATAATAAATTCCCTGCAATCAATTAGTTATTCTAATTCTTAAAAAATAAGATATCAAAACTATTAAAATCAAATTTAAGTCATAGGGCGGCATTTTCTTCAGTGCCCCAGGGCGGCACAAATTTAAATCCGGCCCTGATAATTATTAGCAATAACAGGCTTGGTGAATCTCAAAAGACTCGATTTTCTTAAAAAGTTGACGTTTTACCACGACATTCGTGGCTTTATCAGAACTATATATATTTTTTTATATATATTTATATATATATATATATATATATATTTATTATATATATAAATATAAATATATATATATATATATATATATATATATATATATATATATATATATGTATATATATATATATATATATATATATATATATACTTAAGACCACAACTCTTTGAAAACTATTAAAATCTGAACAACACAAGAAGAGTCAATCAATACATGAACAGCTCATATGGAGTAAAACTGTCACAGAATAATTCGATATATATGTGTATCAAAATATTCAACGTTTTACCCAAAAATTTACTGGGTAAACTTGATAACTACAGGCAATTTCAGAAAAATATCTACTCCTTTCTAATTAAAGTAGAACCTTATAACATGGATGAGTATCTAGACTAATGTATTTGTTGAAATGTTCTCTTTTTTTTGTTACCTTTTGCCAATTAAAATAATAATTATTAACAATTATATCTGTGATAAAATTTGGAGACAATAAGTATTATTACTATATACATTGTGTCCACGTTAACCGTTAACGTTACCACCCCTGTAAAATCGTTATTATTTGATCGATTTTGAAAAACTTTTTTGTTGGATAGATATTTGAAATTTCCATCCTGCAAGAGAGTGATCATATTTTTGGTCTGTTATCGTTGCCAACTGCGACCAATTTTATCGACCCATATTTCAAAAAGTACTATCAGGGATTTTTTTTCACAAAAAATAACTATTATTTTCATGACATATTAAAAAATATATAATTATTCGTTTTTTCGGACACCCTATGTTTTATGATGATGAAAATTGGTATAAGTATGTCTCAAAGGATTGTGATTCAGAATCCATGATTTTTTTAGGAAAAAAATCCTTGTAGTACTTTTAGAAATATAGGTCAAGAAAATTGGTCGCAGGCGGCCACGATAATAGCCCAAAAATATAATCACTCTCTTGTTGGATGGAATTTCACATAACTATCCAACAAATATTTTCAGAATCGATCAAATGAGAACGATTTTACTGGAGTGGTAATTTCTTAATGTAGACAAACTGTATATTTCTATGTATATATATATATATATATATATATATATATATATATATATATATATATATATATATATATATATATATTATATATATATATCATATATATAGATATATATATATATAGATATATATAGATATATATATATATAAAAAAGGAAACACACGTGTTTCATTCCTCCCTGAAGTATGTGTCAGGGAGGCGGGCAGCTTGAGTTTGGGATTAACTCCTTCAGCCAGATCAGAGGATACACTTGTATGTACAAGTGCATTAAGGATAGGTGAGACGGGATATTTATGGAACATAGGAGGT
>JARQZK010004379.1:387500-485000 GCA_030704885.1 Cynegetis impunctata
AAAACCGAGAAACAATGACATTTCCACATAAAAATGGCGACGGTGAGAGAAAGGATTTGAAACCCCATAAAGACACATCATCAAAATTTACATTCAAAACTACTGGGTCCTCAATTGCGAGTGTTACATGAGTACCTACATATCATAATAAGATTCAACAATAACAAATCTACTAACTTAACGTGGGCTCTTGTTGCTCGGCTTTTTTACTTGACAATAATTTTAAACAGTTATTGTTCAACAATAACAAATCTACTAACTTGAGGTGTGTTCTTGTTGCTTTGCCTTTTCTCTTGACAATGTTGCACAGTTATTGTTCAACATGAACAAATCTACTAACTTGAGGTTTCTTTTTGTTGCCTCGCTTTTTCACTTGTTAATAATTTTGCACAGTTATTGTTCAACAATAACTAATCTACTAACTTGACTTGTGTTTTTGTTGTTTTGATTTTTGGTTGACGATAATTTTGAACAGTTATTGATAAACAATAACAAATCTACTTACTTGACTTGTGTTCTTGTCGCTTCGATTTTACACTTGACAATAATTTGGCGCAGTTATTGTTCAAAAATAACTAATCTACTATTGACGTGTGTTTCTGTTGCTTTTTTTTCACTTGACAATATTTTTGGATAGTTATTGTTCAACAATAACAAATCTCCCAACTTGACGTGTGTTCTCATTGCTTCGCTTTTTTACTTGATAATAAATTGCATAGTTATTTCATTTACAACTCTCAGAAGTATTCTCGAAAGTATCTGAAAACATATACAAAGCAGATAAAATAAAAGATTGAAAAGAGAATAACATCCAGTAGAAACTAGGAACAAATGACTTGAAGATTTAAATGGTTACAATGTTAACCACTTTCATACAAAACTCAATATACAAATCTGGCCAAATTTCACACATTATCGGTAGTTAAAGTATAAGCTTTAAAATAAAAACACTTAGCTTATGTTTCACAATATAAAAAATATTTAGATACTGTATTTAGCAGTAACGAAAAGTCGACATGTTTCGAGTTATGAACTCATTATCAAGACTGACTACAGGAGAGTATTTCATCGTAATTTATAAAACAGAAAAAAGCAAAGGTGATACCTGAAAATCAATTTGTTCGTTTACAAGGGGTAATTGACTATAATGGGCGGAACTTATTTCGAGAATAACCCCTTGTAAACGAACAAATTGATTTTCAGGTATCACCTTTGCTTTTGTCTGTTTTATAAATTACGATGCAATACTCTCCTGTAGTCAGTCTTGATAATGAGATCATAACTCGAAACATGTCGACTTTTCGTTACTGCTAAATACAGTATCTAAATATTTTTTATTGTGAAACATAAGCCAAGTGTTTTTATTTTAAAGTTTATACTTTATTCTTTATGATGTTTCACCAAGTGATGTGCGAGAATTCAATCTCAGTTATTATCGGTAGTTGATGAAAAATCTTAAATTTTGTAGTTTTGAATTAGAGTCAAATCTTTATTTAATTTTTCATGATATTTCTACAGCAAATAATTAGTTTTATTTAGTACCTCGTCTAGGTGAAGTTCAAAATCGAACAGAACATTATAGTGCATAGGTATTTTCTTTGAAGTATAGGTACTCTGCGAGGAACGTTATTTATGCATAATGGCTAATGAAAGCAAGATTTTCTAATTAAGATGAAATTGGAAAAGGTGTGGATCATTTGTAATTATTCTAGGCTCAAGAAAAAAGGTTGTAGAATTTCTTGTTATTAATTATTTTTTCATGGAATAAACAATTGAGCATAGAAATCTTCGATATAATTAAACTCAGGTTATTGTATTTTGATTCCTTGAAATCTATAATATTGCCACGTAGGCGTTACTCTGTTCAGAAAAAATACTCCTCTATATGGACAATGAAACTAGGAATATAGAGAAATGGAAATTTCTGACCCCAATTAGAAACTTCGATAACTACAAAATGCTATCAGAGTTTGAATAGAATTTTTAAATAGATTAATCATCAAAGCTGTTTGAATAATGTCTAAGAACGACAATCAATCAATGTCTCCAGGAAATCTTTAAACTAGATTTCTGATAACATAATCAAAATGATGTTTTAAAAATTGTAATCGATTAAATTGATTCTTCTTTCACAACAATATGTTATGTGCTCACATTAGGTAAAGAATAGAAGAATATTGATTATATGTACTGTATTCAGATATTTATCATATAGTTATTATTATTATTCATTTAAATAAGGGCAGAGGACAATGTCCTATAATTACCCCTCATTAACAAAAAATAAATTACTAATACCTATGGTAAAAAATTAAAAACTACTTTATAAGGAGAATACCAGAAAACCAAAAAAAAACTAAGCTCTACTAAAATAAAAGATGTCAATCATATTTTTGAACTGGTTCACTGAATCGATTGCAACCTGAGGGAGACCATTCCATACCATTCCATGCTGTCTGGTTCGGATATGGAAAGTTTCTTTCTTTAGCTTCAGATGGTGGCCACGCAGTCGACTGTCGGGGTGGAGTGGTAACATTGATTGTAGGTCACCATAGTTGAATTTTATGATTCTAAACGATATTATCAGGTCCCCTCGCAGGCGACGCTCCCGAAATGTGGTCAGATTTGCCATCTGCATCCGTGTTTCATAACTAGGCCTCGTACGTCCAAATGAGAGTCTGGTGGCGCGACGCTGAATTTTTTCAAGCATATCTTGCTCACGAACTAGATCAGGATACCATACGGGACCGGCATATTCTGAGATAGTCCGAATGAAAGTTTTGAAGAGCTTACAATAAGTGCCCAGTGACGATTTCGAGAACACCTGTTGCATAAGAAATAGCTTCTTGTTGAACATCTTTTACAAAAAACTTCCACAAAATTAAGCGTAGATAATAAAAACATGGTTAATCACTCAAATCACGATAAGAACGGATTAGTCAAATTTATTCTTGTTCCTACTTTTGTTAATAACTTTGTGAATCATCATAGCAATATATACTCTGTTAGAGAGAAAAAATTTCAAATTATTCCTTGTCGTATGTACAGTACTGATGAGATGCAATAGAATCGAAACAGCTGTATGTTTTCGAGTTTATGTGATTTGCCATATTTCTAATGTTTATTCGGAATCTCCGTATGAATAAACATGAAATTCTCGTTCTTGGGGCAGATAAAGTGAACTTTCACATAAAATGAACAAGAAAAATTCTTGAATAATTTAAAATTATCAAACAATCTTCCAAGGGAGCTGGTTATATGTATTCCGCGACGAAATCTGTAGCATTAGCAATGGTACTTTGAATTATAGAAAATGTCAAGTCACCCCAATTCAAGATCTGCATATAGTTATTTCTATCTTATTAGATCTCTTCAGTGCAGATTACTTGACTCGCAGTGAATTAACATATTTCCAAATTTTCCCCAATACAAGTCAAAAAAACTCATGAACAGCAGAGCTGCATCACTAAAGTAGTATTTTTCGCGCGAAGTGCATCGTGGTTGAGAAAAAAACTTGAAACCAACGAAGAAACGCACCTCAACATCAACTCAATTCACATACCAAATTTAAAACCTCTATCGTAAAAAAACAAAAAATTCGCGAAGTGCATCGCGAAACAGGTCGAGATGCAATTTGAACAGAATAGTCACCACGAAATGCAGCGCGGTTGAGAAAAAGAGTTGAATCCAAAGAAGGATCTTAAGTCAACATAAAATCAATTTACGTACCAAACTTCAACCCTGTAACTCAATCTGCAGAAGCTGTAGAGTTCGGCAATTTTTCAAAAACCATGAAAAAACAAGAAATATCTACGTAAAAATAGCGGCGGTTGGAAAAATTCAACCAAATTTTGATAGTCAATATGTACCGGGAAGGAAAGGACCCCGCACATTTAGTTAGAAAAAATAACGACAGCTAAATTCGCTAGTTTTTGGATATATTATAGATACTGGCTACCTACACAACACATCAATTTTAAATTTTGTTCCCACGACTGGTTTAGGATATAGAGTGGTCCAAATATATATGTCCAAAAAAATCATATTCATAATTTCAGAAAATGATGTTAACATACAAATTCTTACTGTAATATAATAACTCCACTAAAAAACCGTTCTTTAAAGGAAGCCATCCAAATAACTTGAAAATGAGCCCGGCATATACAGGCTGTTTACTCGATGAGTTTGTGTATGCGGCTTCAACTTCGACAGTTTTATGCCAAAAAACTCTATTTCTAGCTTCATTGATAACAAACGATATCTAAATCAGTGAAACAAAATACAGCTTCCTACCATGTATGGTTTAGAAAAAAAAAGTGGTCCAAATGTTAAAATCACAGAATTTTTTTTCTTTATAACTTGAAAACTTTTTATTTGTGAGGAACTGGAGAGTAAATAAGTCGAATAGTCTATAAAAAGTACATATCATGTTGAAACTGACGTTTTTATACCGTATGTTCATTTTTACAGGTATACCACATAGATAAAAATGTATTAATTATTTTTCATCTTGAGGTGATCAAGATATTAATTTAGAAATTGATGAAGCTCATCTCGATATTAACCTTGTTAGGTTGAGACTATTTTCGAGATATAAAAATGTTACAAAGTATCAGCTATGGATTCAAAATAATGAAGACCGAGAGTCGGTGTCGGGGTACTACTGTACCTGTAAATCAGGTCCAAGAACACTCGGAACATGTGCTCATGTGGCAATGGTGTTGTGGTACCTTGGTTATTCTGGTATGCTCCCGCGCGTGGAATATCCTTTTACTAAAATTATAGATTCGGAAAACAACACGATTTCAATTGATATTCAAATGTGAAAATAATTATTCATTCAGGATACTAGACTTATGGTCAAAGAACGTATTTCACTGTACCTGTATCTTGAAAAGTGAGTCTATGGATCTAGAAGAAGCGATTCCAAACCACCCTGAACAATACAAACTGAATATAAGTACTATTCTTACTGTCTCGTTGAAATAATCAGTCCCATTAGAATCATTAGATACACTCTCATTTTTCGACATTAGGAAACGAACATACGGTATATGAACTTTAGTTGTAACACGAATGTGGCCTGTTTTTTAACTATTCGATTTGGCAATGAACTCATTTATTTTTCCAGTACCTCACAAATAATCCCTGTACAAAATATAAAGAAGAAAAATTCGGTGATGTCAAATTAGACCATCATTCTTTCTAAATTGTACATGGTACAGAGTTGTACTTTCCTTCTACTATTTCGAGTATCCTTTGTTATTATTAAGTAAGAAATAAAGCCTTTTGAAACATAATTTTCGAAGTCGAGACCGTGTACACAAACCCATCGAGTAAACAGCCTGTATATGTCGGACTCAATCTTGAGTTATATGAGTGACTATCGTCAAGCTATAGCTTCCCACTGAGGTTATCGCATTTCACAGAAAGTCTGTATGGTAACAGCATTTTCTGAAATTGTAAAGATGGTTTATCGAGACATTGACATTTGGACCACTCTATATCCCAAACCAGCCGTGGGAACAGATTTTAAAATTGATATGTTTCATAGCTGGCCAGTATCTATAATATATCCAAAAATTAGCGAATTTAACTGTCGTAATTTTTTCTAACTAAATGTGCGGGGTCCTTTATATAAAAATTCGAAATAGCTACGTAAAAATGGCGGCGTTTTCATGCTTTCGTTCTGTAATGGAAGCAATTACAGGTATCAAATATCAGCTCATTCGAAATCAAATCAAATATGGTTTATTGTCTTGAAATTATACATTTTATTGACAAAGCGAAAAATAGTAAATAAATAATGTAAAACATAAAAATAAACACACATCAATCAAAAAATATACGAACTAAACAATGTAATACCTAGAAATAAAAATCACACCACATTTCCATAAAAAATATATAATCAAATCATGAAAAACATACTAGTCGACCATGGTCAATTTCATACATTACATAAAGTGAACAAGGAAAATTCCTTTAATAATTTAAAAAATTATCAAACAACTTTCCAAGGAAGCTGGTTATACGTATTCAGCAACGCAAAATCTGCATTCACAATCGAACGGTGAATTATAGAAATTGTCGAGTCACCCCGACTCAAAATCTGCATACAGCTGTTTCGATCTTATTAGATCTCATCAGTGCAGGTTATTTGACTCGGAGTGAATTAACAAATTTCTAATTGTTCCCCAATACAAATCGTGGTCAGTAACACTGGCTGGATAACAATCCAGAGCGACATCCCACCAAAGATATTGGGAATAATTCACCGTTCGATTGTGAATGAAGATTTTGCGTTGCTGAATACGTATAACCTGCTTCCTTGGAAAGTTGTTTGATAATTTTTTAAATTATTAAAGAATTTTCCTTGTTCACTTTATGTAATGTATGAAATTGACCATGGTCAACTAGTATGTTTTTCATGATTTGATTGTTGTATTTTGCATATTAAGCGACTAGAATATTCGGAGCGCGCTCTCGTGAGTATATCCAAAGGTTTTAAATCACTATGTTAGTGTGCCTTGGAATCATATACACCACTGTTGTAGAGTAGATATCTTCATAACAGGAGGTACGTGTTTAAGCGACGAATTTCTGCATTTTCAGTCTAAGCGGTGAATTGTTTTTTCCCAACATCTTTGGTGGGATGGCGCTCTGGATTGTTATCTATCCAGTGTTACTGACCACTATTTGTATTGGGGAACAATTAGAAATTTGTTAATTCACTCCGAGTCAAATAAGCTGCACTGATGAGATCTAATAAGATCGAAACAGCTGTATGCAGATTTTGAGTCGGGGTGACTTGACAATTTCTATAATTCACCGTTCGATTGTGAATGCAGATTTTGCGTTGCTGAATACGTATAACCAGCTTCCTTGGAAAGTTGTTTGATAATTTTTTAAATTATTAAAGAATTTTCCTTGTTCACTTTATGTAAAAATATATAAGTACAAACTTTACAATAAATCCTCCTCAATCGAAGCTGATGCCTGTGTTATGCCGGCTCTTCACGTTGGCCAACATAGTGGCGAATGTTGTGGCCAATATATTCGCCAAGAGTTCGTGGTGGCATCCACACGTTGGAACTGTTGGAAGGTCGTTCAGTTTGCTTCGATACTGGCCAATATTCGAATCAATTCATTAAAATGGATATTGGGGAGCTGACGGCTGCTGCGGTTTATTTATTCACAGCATACCGCTACTACTGACATTTTGTGAACACTAATTACGACGCGTAAATATAAAATTTAAAAAATCCGGACACCCTACTGCGTAGCACTAGGAATGATGAAACCCCTCGGCGCATGTGCATGTCGTAATGCCTAATAAGTCTATCGCAGATCATTTTTCCTCATGATGACTATATCGGAAAACGTATAGTATTTGAAATATAAACAAAATTTTGAGTGAAATTCATAATTTGTACTAATTTTTTTATTTCTAGGTGGCGCCACGTCAATATTTTTTGAATGTGTTGTATAAATTGAAAAACTATACATTAAATGCTATCATTTTATTTAATTATTGTAAAAATCGGTTTAGGTTTAAGATTTATACATAGCACCACACTTCTATGGACAAGAAAATCTAAAAAACGCTATAATTTTTTTATTCTTCGTTTGAAAACACTTTTCTTATGAAATCATATGTGTTTTATCGATATCCGTTGGAATTTTTAAAACCGGACCAGCTACTAACTTTTTGTCGTGATACTATAACCCCTTAGCTTCGCCTCGGAGTAAAAATCATTTGCATGTGATCACTCTGAAAGCTCGTAGCAAACTAAAAGTGTGACCAACGCGACGGCCAAAACTCTGCCACATTTCTCGAAATAAGGTTTACAATGAGCCCTATTTTTCAGTACAAACATGTAACGAATTGCTCTCTTCTGCAATTTGAGAATGGTGTCAAGTTGTGAAGAATTACATGAACCCCAGAAGGGAAGACCATAACGAAGATGTGATTCGAACAATGCAAAATAGGCAATTCTTGTAGATGCCGTATCGAATTCACTTGAGATGGATTTAATGGCGAAACAGGTCGATGATAATTTTTTAGCTCAGACATGCACCACATGCTGTGAAATTTTGAGATTTTTGTCGATTCGACTCGATGGGAGCCGCTGGAGGTGTCAAACATAAAAATTTTTCGAAAATCGTGGCCTTGGAGGTCTAAATTGAGTGGAAATAATACTCCCCCGCTCCTGACTGCTTTCCTTCGATACACTGCAATAGTATTGGGAACCAACAATTCATTGTTTGGGTCGAAAATGCAGAATTCCGAGAGAACAAATACTTCCTGACATGAAGATGTCTATTGTTATATAATTTTGAATTATTCAATAATCTTCCTTGTTTACTTTAAGTGATATATGAAACTGATTCTAGTCAACTAGTATATTTTTCATGAATTGATAGTCGGCGTTCTTGAACAATTATTTTATAATTGTCAATTATCTAATGATGTACCTTGTTCAAATTCTTAGCATATTAATAGCTTAGGTTATTATTAGCTCGGTGTGTTCGCAATCTCTCTACACTGAAACATGATACAATTCGAATTATTTCATGACGTATTCAACAAAATCAATTTTTAAATATTGTCGGACAACTCATGGAAATTTTGATAAGAATTAATTATGTTTAATATCGTGATCATGTTAGTAGTTTTGTATTTTCTATGTGACCTAATATAGTTCTATTAGATGCATTCTTTTACAGCTGAATTATGATCAAAAGATATATCTAACTTTTTAATTGCCTTGGAATTTTAGGATTCAGTTCTTTATTAGAAATAATTGTTATAAATGTAGATTTTATACACTAAAATGATTTAGTGTAATAGAAAGCCATTTATATGTACTTAGGACATTCATAGATAGTAGCTGGTTTGTTAGTAGTTCTAACATTTCGCTTATATATCAGACCTGTGTAGGCATAGATTTTTTTTGTTTGTTCTCTCAGCTGAAAAACTTTGATATTAAAAAGAAGTAGGATGCGAAAAATGGTTTGGAATATTTTCTAAATATTATATTACATTCTAAATATAACAATATCAATAATTTATGGAACAATAAGAAAATTAAACCGCAAAACGTTATTTTCAAATAATCTATTCGGCATATGAGATAAGAAGAAGATAGTTAGTCCATAATTGAAAGTAATTACTGCACAATCATGGATAGCCAGAAATTAACACTAAATTGTTCAACAAAGGTGTTATTATTATAGCAATATGAAGTAATGAACACAAATAAAACTTGATTTTAATATGTTTATTATCATAAAATATTCAAAATATATATATATATATATATATATATATATATATATATATATTTTGAATATTTTATGATAATAAACATATTAATATTATATATATATATATATATATATATATATATATATATATATATATATATATATATATATATATATATATATATATATATATATATATATATATATATATATAAGTATATATACTATTCGGTCACATGACCGTCCTTAATTAATTAATTATTTTGTGATAATGAACATTGTAAAATCAAGTTTTATTTGTGCTCATCATGATAAATTAGCCCGTAGTAACGACGAATTCCATGAGCTAATTATTTTAAAATTAGTTTAAATCATTGAAAAATTTTAAAATGTCAAAAACCTTTCCATTAAAGGTTAAATAGCGTACTAGAGAAAAGTATGTTTCTGAATAAGATTCTCCTCAACCAGTACAAAAGTGCTCTAGAGGTCTAAATCCTCTGATCATAAATACAGTAACGGCGTTACTTCATTCTTCTCCTCTGAAGATGACATATTGTTCGCTTTCATAGTTTTATACAGAAATTATTCTGCTACCAGGGAAATATGTTCTGATTATAGTTCTTGGTACTTGCCTTTGTAATGAAAAACGAAATATGCAGATATTTTAACAATCTTTTTTACCTACAAACTTTTAATTTCTCAACTTTTCCAGTAGTCTTTGATTATTCTTTAATAACCAACTTGTATATTCAGAGAACCTCATAAAAAACTACATTACTTCAACAAAGGAAAGAGGATGAACCTTTTAGAAGCTTTAGATATTAAATCGGCAAGTTCGAGGAGCTTATTCTTCCCTAATGACTAAATGGACCTTAGTATTTCCTCACAATGCACTTTCAACAGATAGATTGTTACATTTTCAACTTTAGTTGTTATCAGCTCTTCATAATGGGTTCATAGCCCGAAATATATATCGGGTAAATTAAACTAATTTTAGGTGGAATCAAGTGCTTTACCTCATTTGATTGATAATTTTGAAAAAGGTACCACCAAGTGTTATGCGAGCAGTTGATTGACGTTATTAAAAGTCCCATGATATATATTCGTTTACGACCTTCATAGCTTCAGTTCATCCATGTTACACATATCCACGTTCATTCATAATTGCTAATCATTCTGTGAAAAAATTGAGGGCACTGAGCTATCTCACCAAAACATCTAATGAGCATTGTATCCTAAATCTACAAGGATGCATAGCTTATCCACAATCTCAAAACGTAAAAATTTCATGAAATTAAGGATTATTACCAGAAAGAGCAAACTGTTTACTTATTTCGATTTGTATTTCGCTTTCAAATTCCAGTAATCAAGTGAAATGTGAAATATAATACGATAAACATAATCACCAAAAAGGTTTCCGTCAAATCACAGAATAATTAGTATTATATCTAGGTAAAACAGCAGATTATTGGCACAACTTAATCAGTCTACAGGCACGTTTACAACAGCAGATTACAATATACATCATATAGTTATCGGAACGAGGCAGAAAACACAATGCTCTACCTTCTCGGTTATCTCACCTTGATTTACCCTAATTGAGGTACGATTATAATAAAGTATTTCTTTATTTTATTTGCTGACCCTTAAACAGTAAATTACATTACTGGCACCAGGGCCTACTAATACATTTAGAGAAACTAGAAAACACAGAGTATATTCAATCTAATAACAATAATAATAAAAAAACAAAAATAATAAAACGGAAAGTCTATTCCAAATTCAAGAATTCCTTCAGGAGATGGCACAATATTTTATAGTTTTCAATGTTGATTATATTTAGGGGGATGGAATTAAATACTTGGATGCTTCTGTAAATAGGAGAATTCTGAGTCTCATTTGTTTTTCTAAATTCGTTTCTAAATGTGTCTCGCTGTCTTGTCAAATAATTACGATTAACATGTCGATGAAATTCTTCTTTGAATGTTATTTTCTAGGAAGTAGTTATTTTGGGTTGAAAATCCTAATTGTTATGATTGTGATTTTATACACACTATAAATTTCGAAACGAGTTTATAGACATTTCTAGTCAAAAAACAGTACTGATAAGCTCACTGCTGAGCGAAACAGTTGGTTTTCTGTTTCCATCGTGAGTGGTACTGGCGTCGAATGTTCTAACATTCTCACTTGAAGGATGAATGGGAATTGCATGTCCCCAGATCTCATGAAACTAGCTCCGTTTGAGGGTTGATTAGATTAATCATAAATTTTCATGAGATTTCTTGTTTTTTCGTAGTTTTTGCGGTTCTTTGCACCTCCACGTCCTCCAGATTGAGTCAGAGGAATGAAATTTTGTACTTGATGTTAGAGAAGTTGTTTCAACTATTATTGTTCTTGACCCGCAATTTCGATGTAGAGCTTTCATATTTTTTCTTAGTTTTTGTATCTCCACAGCATTTTCAAATTGATTTCGGTTGTCAAAAATTTGTAGGCGAAAAAGGAAAAAATACGAGGGGAAATACGACTTACGTGACGGAGTTGTGCTACTTAAGCGCTTTTTTTCAGTATTGAATGCCAATAATAACCTAAAAGCGCATAATCCATAGAACAAGGCGAACTGTTCTCATTAAGTTTTTGCTTTGCAAACAGGTCTTGCGAAAAATACATTTGGTAAGTTCTGTCATTTTTCCAAAATTCTGTTGCATGGAATAGGTAACAGCTGATTAGATTAGTAGGTTCTCGTAATTTTTCTACCCTCTTCCAAATGAACTATAAGAGTTATTTCATTTTTGCTCCAGGAAGATGAAGCCAGAATCTTACCTTTCGATTTTTGAACACTAAAATTATGGCTTCTAAAGAACCAGATTCTACCCTTGAATTGCTGGAAGAACCCATAGTAATATGTGATGAGCGATGTAGAACCTATATGTTCAGAGAAAAAACAAAATTTCAACTAATTATGTCGTTCCTATTGTCAGTTATGATCCAGAGTGCATACAAAAATTACGATTTCTGTACTTCATCCGAATTTTCCGACTTTCCTTTGTAAGGTAGAGGTGGCATCAAGGAACATTTCTGTTGTAGCGGCTCTAGTGAATACTCGACATAATATTTTAAATAGGTTGAACCTGAATGGAAAGCCTAAATTAATCTTCTATTAAAATAAAAATATAAAATAAATATTTTTTTATGCTTACAAATGGTACAAATATTCACAATTTTTAAAAACGTGTATTATGTCACTTTCATAAATAATCTGCAAAAAAATTATTTTTAAGTAACGATAAACAGTCTCAAAGTTTGGTTATTTGGCTATCTTAGAAAAAACCCAATTTGGTTGTAATTGTGCAATGATTAATATTGACACAACTAGCCACACATGAAATAAAGACATCTTTGAAAAAATATTCAAAATATTCAGAGAAATAACTGAAAAATAAATAAAACCGTAATTAACAGTTTTATAATTTTCTTTTTTGAGTAAATTATGGAATGTAGCCAAACTACGTTACCTATATTTTACAATTTTTCATCCCCCTTCCCCCTTCTCGGTTACCATCCGTAGTGTATGCCAAGACCCCCCTACCTCTCTAGTTTTCACGTATTAATTCATAAATGTGTTTTAAAATCATTTACATGCAGACTGAAAGTTATAAAAAAATAATTTGGCTCATATTTTTCTTTATTAATACAGCGCTTGCCGCGTGACGCCAATAATGCGTATAAGGTGTGCAAAATCCGATGTTTGTATGGGGTATCTCGGTAACTATAGGAGATACAAAAAAATGATGGGCTCATTTTTGATCTCTTTTTTCGAGACAAATTCAATGGCAAAAGCTTAAATTTGAAATCGTTTTTTGTTTCCGAGTTATAAACAAAAGTTCGACTTTTAGACAAATGTGCATATCATGGTTGTTTGTGATGTAACGAGATAATAACTTTGACATTCTTAAGGCACTTTATTCTGTTTAATCCAGTGGCTACGAGAAAATTTAAAAAAAAGGAAAAAAATTGTCTGTGGTTTGTTTCAAAGGATTTTTTCCCCTTTCTAATAATGTATAATTAGTCGGGTCGCTTTTGATGTGTAAGTCTTTAATAGCGAAACTAATATCTTACTACATTACTTTTGCGTCTTTGTATTTATTCAAAGTAATAACAGTTGTGATATTGCATCTGAGATATACTTATTTCAATCGCTATCCAGACAGAAGACAACCTAATAAAGCTATTTTCAAGAGATTGAAAGAAAATCTAGTCAATTGCGGATTATTCAACAAGCCAAGACCAAAAAATTAGAAATTTACATCTAACTAGTAGGCATTACTACTATAAAAAAAATTATACAAATTACAGTAAATGTTCAAACTGATGTTCATTATGGTTGATATATAAATTCCATCTCTTTATAACATTCTGAACTGCTTTATGCGTATATACAATATGAATATTTGAAATGTCTATAAAATTTTGTCTTTGTTCATTTATATTGTTACTGGTTTTCTTATATAGTTTGTCTTTTATATATCCCCAAAAGAAAAAATTCCAGTGGCGTTAAGTCAGGTGATTGTGGTGGCCACCTCACTGGACCATTATTCCCCATCCAGTTATTTCCAAAATTAGTATTAAACAATTCTGAAACGTGTAAGAGCCAGCGTTCCGCAGACTTACGGTTATTATTAATGCTAGGCATACTACTTCACGTGCCGTTGGTGAAATGGGGATTCACTATTCCCATGGAGGGTTCCTTTGGGCGTGTCCAGAAGTCGAAAGACATCAAAATCGACTCCGAAAACGTGATCGCAGCATGGCTACCGTTTTGATATCTTAAAATATATAATTTTTTTCATGTAAAACCTTAATGGCAGACACTTCTTTCGGTTCCTACTATAAGTAATAGTATTTCAAAGCTGCGAAAATTGTGACAACTGAAAATTATATAGATATGTCATTGATATAATTATTACATAAACATTATTTAAAAAAGCAGACAGATAGGTCGGTTCTGACATCCCGGCAGACATAATACTTTATTTGTCACGATAATGAAAGCGCACGATTTTGACGCAAAGTTGTCAAAATTTTCGCAGCTTTGAAATACTATTAGTTATAGTAGGAACCGGAAGAAGTGTCTGCCATTAAAGTTTTACATGAAAAAAACTATATATTTTAATATATCAAAACGGCAGGCATGCTGCGATCACGTCTTCGGAGTCGATTTTGATGTCTTTCGACTTCTGGACAAGCCCAAAGGAACCCTCGATGGGAATAGTGAATCCCCATTTCATCTACGGCACGTGAAGTAGTATGCCTAGCATTAATAAGGACTTCGCTGCTATACCGTAAGTCTGCGGAACGCTGGCTCTTAGGAAGAACTGATGACGTGCCGCAACTGACGGGAGATTGTCCATGAATTCCTCAATAATTGTCTGATTTGAAATTTCGTAGTACTGTTGGTTATTAAGATTTTCTTGATATATATTATATGTTAAAAACGACTGCCACTTAAATTTTATAGACTGTGTGAACTCAATTTCATATATTCATATTCACAATGCAGTTAAGAATGTTATAAAGAGATGTAATTTATGTATCAACCATAATGAATATAAGTTTGAACATTTATAGTAATTTGTATTGTTTTTTTTTATTGTAATGTCTTATAAAATTAGATGTAAATATCTAATTTCTTGGTCTCCGCTTGTTAAATTTTCTTTTAATCTATTCATAAATTCGATGGACGATGAATCAACTCTGTGGTAGTTCATATTTATATTGAAAGAAATTAAATAATAAGAAAACAACTTGTCTAAAAACCACAAAATGAAAATAACTTTTTATTCGACTAGTTTCGCCTGTTACAGCATTATCAAGACACTGAATACATAATTGCAAAGACATCGCTTGAAAATATATAAGTATTTCGGTTCGGTACCTGGGGGTGGTAAAATGTAATCGATGGGTCCAAGTTATCAGAGATTTAACAGTGGGGAGTGGAAGAGGTCTTATCCAAATTAGATATTTCCCTTTTACAAAAAGATCCCACGACGTCCTTTTTAACTCAAATTAAATCGAACGTACAACAAGCGTCAGAATTGTTGGATTCCTTTTACCTAAAGAAAAAAGTTATTCCAATGAGTGCTGAACCTCCCGAATTATTCGGTCTTGTTAAAGTACACAAAGACGGCCTACCCATTAGACCAGTTGCCTCGTTTTCGAAAGCTCCTTCTTGTAAACTTTCAAAATTTCTCAACACAGCCTTCAAAGAACATACTCATTTCTCTCCAAAATATAGTGTGAAAAACTCATTAGAACTCATACAAAAATTAGAAAAAATCGATTTTGATAAAAATTTTAAATTAGTGTCCTTCGACGTCTCCAACATGTTTCCTAACATACCTACGGAAGAGTGTATACCTCTAATTGAAAACATCTTAGAAAAACAAAAAACTCTTCCAGCAACAAAAACAGAATTCTCAACATTATTTAATGTTGTTTTGAGACAGAACTTTTTTAGATTCAAAAACAAAATATATTTACAGAATTCAGGTCTTCCTATGGGTTCTCCCCTCAGCCCGTTATTAGCAGACATATTCATGGACAACATGGAAACCACAATATTAGAATCAGATCTATCTAAAAAACATATTATTATTTTTTGGTACCGCTATGTGGATGATATCTTGGTTGGATTCAATGGGACAGACCGACATATTAAATTATACCTAACATATCTAAATTCAATACATGATAAGATCAAGTTCACAGTAGAAACAGAACAAAATAATTCGTTAAATTTTCTCGACCTAACAATATCGAAACAACAGGATAAATTTTCATATAGAATATTCAGGAAACCTACGTTCTCAGACGCCATCATAAGTTATAATTCTTTCAGTCCAATTAGCCATCGACTCGCGGCTCTTAGCTCAATGATTCACAGGCTTTTTCGGTTCCTTTATCAAACAAGACCTTATGGTAGAAATTGACGTGATTCGCGCGATAGGTATTAACAATGATTTTCCACTAAATATAATAAATAGTTTAATTTCGAAAAAAGAGAAACATTTTATCAATTTGAAATTATATGGACCATACTGCAATAACAAAAATGTACAAAAGTTTGTGAGCATCCCTTATACGCACATCCCCTCTTCAAAGATCATTCAATTCTTTAAAAATAATAATTTGAATACTGCTTTTTCGAGTCACAGCAGATTAGATAGAATGATTTTTAATAACAAAATGTCAAAAGTCGATCCAATGAAGAGAACAGGAATTTATAGAATGGACTGTGAAGAATGTAATTCAACATATATAGGTCAGACCGGGAGATGTTTTGAAACCAGGCTAAAAGAACATCTAAAAAACGGACAATCAGCATTTAGGGAACATCTAGAGTCAAAAAAACATAACATCTCATCCTCTTTCAAACCAAAAATTCTTCATTACTGTGATAAAGGTATGATAATGAACTTCCTGGAAGCCATGGAAATAAACAAGATCCAAAAATCCCATAATTACATTCTTCTTAATGACCAGTTAGACTTAAACCACTCCCCACTGTTAAATCTCTGATAACTTGGACCCATCGATTACATTTTACCACCCCCAGGTACCGAACCGAAATACTTATATATTTTCAAGCGATGTCTTTGCAATTATGTATTCAGTCTTGATAATGCTGTAACAGGCGAAACTAGTCGAATAAAAAGTTATTTTCATTTTGTGGTTTTTAGACAAGTTGTTTTCTTATTATTTAATTTCTTTTAATATTCTTTTAATCTGTTGAAAATAGATTCATTAGGTTATCTTCTTTCTGGATAGCGATTGAAATATATCTCAGATGTAATATCACAACTGTTATTACTTTGAATAAAGCTTTCTAACATATCATATTTATCGTGATTTTCGCACGACATCCTGACTTTTACGATTAAATTAGTTAATTGATATTATCGCTGATAGAAATGGACAAACTCTGTCATAGATGACACCCGCCTACATGGAATACATATAAAAACACAAAAGGTACTAAAATATTATTCTTACTATCAAAGCCGTATACATCAAAAGCGACTCGACATATTATACTTCGTAAGAAAAGGGAAAAAATCTGTTCCAAAATTAGTTGCGGGGGCCCAAATTAAGGATTTCTCAAAATAAAACAAAAATATAAATGTTTATTGATCATAAGTTATCAATACCTCCTATAAATTGAGCTAGGGAACAATTCAAATTAAATATACACTTTTCTTGCTTTTTTTTGGCAAATAGATTTATTAAATCATCTATAACTGAAGACGATTTCAGTTTTCCTAACATTTCTGCCTCTTTAGACAATAGTGACAAGTCTGATAGCCGTTCCTGTCCCATCGAAGTCCTTAGGTAATTTTTTATCAGTTTCAATTTCGAAAAACTTCTTTCAGCTGTTACGGTTGTAACTGGTAAGGTCAAGAATAGAAAGCATGCTGTTATTACCTCCGGGAAACTTTTAATCTGTTGAAAATTGCTTCATTAGGTTATCTTCTTTCTGGATAGCGATTGAAATATATCTCAGATGTAATATCACAACTGTTATTACTTTGAATAAAGCTTTCTAACATATCATATTTATCGTGATTTTCGCACGACATCCTGACTTTTACGATTAAATCAGTTAATTGATATTATCGCTGATAAAAATGGACAAACTCTGTCATAGATGACACCCGCCTACATGGAATACATATAAAAACACAAAAGGTACTAAAATATTATTCTTACTATTAAAGCCGTATACATCAAAAGCGACTCGTCATATTATACTTCGTTAGAAAAGGGAAAAAATCCGTTCCAACCAAACCACAGCCAACTATTATTCCCATTTAAAAAAATACATCGTAAGTCGTTGCTCGAAATTGCACTTTTTTAATTTTCTCGAAGCCACTGTATTATACAGAAAAAAGTGCCTGAAGAATGTGAAAGTTATTATCTCGAAACTTCACAAACAACCATGATAGGTATGCACACTTGTCTTAAAGTGGAAAAATCGAATTTTCCTTTATAACTCGAAAACAAAAGAAGATAGCGAATTTTGGTTTCCGCCAGTGAATTTGTATCAAAAAAAGATATTGAAAATGAGTCTTCCATTTTTTGTATCTCCTATAGTTACTAAAATACCCCATACAAACGTCGAAATTTGGCCACCCTGAACATACCCATAATTTACAGGTGAAAAAAATATTATCAAGAAAAAAAAACATATTGTAACAGGAACTTAATTTACAAAAACAAAAGTCTTTTTTCCTTTTATTCACATTAGGACATTGACTACGGGAAGAAAACCTAACTCCTCCCCCAGCCCCTGTGACCAAGCGTAGTATTTTAAAGACCCCCTCCCCCCTGAACGCGTCACTTTTTGGCTATGCTCCCTTAAGTATTTATGATCTTTCATAAGAATAGATAATAATCAGCAAATATCATCTCTAATATAAAGAGACGTCCCATTCATAGCCGGTTGTAGTGACCCCTTCATAAATCTCATTTAAAAATAAAATATTACCGTAAAGCCGAATACCAATAAATAAAAAAAGAATACTTAGAATTTTCAGTAATCCACAAAGTGTTTCTAAAGAACAACAAAAAATTAATTTTGTGTACGATTACGAACACTTGCACGCCGTCGCCATCTATAAAATTACAGGAGTGTGACGTTAGGTGCGAATGAATGTACTTCGGGGTTGCCTCAAAACAAACATTTTGTCTACTGTGGACCTCTGTCATTTTACCGATTATTTGACTCATACCTTTCAATACGTGTCCCTTTCATGCCACCTCTATCCTAATTGCCATCGATTTTTGTTTGAAAACTTTTCCACGAACAAAACAAAGAATACTGTATATCGAACGGTCGAATCATGGGTTTTATAGTCTTGACTTCATACAATAGTCACATAGGAAAAGCACTTTCAGTTTTTTACAACATCAATACCCTTGTATGTGAAACTGTCTGTTAATAATATACAGTTTTCTATTTCTGATGTTCTTTGGTCGACTAATAAATCAGGTTTCTTCAAATAGCAAACATGCGCTTGAATGATAGATTAATCAAGGTCCTCATCGATTTCATCGGAATTTATCGGTAATCCCTGATTTATTTTCGTTTATTGTACTTATGAGAATATACATTCGCATATTGCTCGGATATTTATTTATTACTTTTCCTATCTCATGAAATTCCCATTAGCATATCGCTCGGATAATACTGTACAATATTGAGATAGACACTTTGCGTAAATATCCTATTTATACCTACACCTTCCAGGACCGTATGAAAGCTATTTTCGTCGGCTCTTTATATCTGTTTTTTAAGTGCCGGCTGCAAAATAAAAATAGTTCTTTTGATTTTGTAACAACTGGGTATGATAAAAAAACGCATCAGCAGCCCATCCCTGTAATTCAGGTCGAATTTTGCCTTAATTTTTTTCCTTCTTACATACAAAGTCTTAACCCCCTAAGTCAATTTGAAGGGGATGAAGAAGCGAACAAAGCTTTAAACCTTCAAAAAAGCTTTAAAATTCTTTATTAGAATTGCGGCGGTGAGAGAAAATATTTGAAACTCCCAGATAGCATCTCCCTTACATTAAACGAACTGACGTACAAAATTTCAGCCTACTAACTCAATTTAAGGGGGCTGGAGAGATTCGCAACGCTCAAAACTCCAAAGAAACCTTTTTTTCAACATTAAAATCGCGATGTTGAAATAAATCAATTGCAAGACCAACTTCAACTCCTCCAACATCAACTCAATCCATGCAACCAATTTCAATTCTCTAATTTATATATATATATATATATATATATATATATATATATATATATATATATATATATATATATATATATATATATATATATGTATATATATATATATATATATATATATATACGAGGATATATTGAAAAATTCTTAGCCTACTATAGAACCAAACAAAACTTCAAAGTCAAAATATTTTATTACTCAACATATTTTCCTCTCAATTGTATGCATTTATTACAGCGAACCTGCAACGTCTCTAGACCTTTCAAAAAAAATGTTTCTTCTTGCTCTGCAAACCAGACCTCCACAGCTTTTATTACCTCCTCGTTGGAAGAAAATTTACGGCCTTTCAAACTTTTTTTTCAGTTGAGGAAAGAGATGATAGTCGGACGGAGCCAAATTTGGTAAATAAGGGGGGTGTTCTAGTAATTCAAACCCTAAATCACGAATTTTTTGCATGGCAACATGAGATGTGTGTGCAGGTGCGTTGTCCTGCAAAAACAAAACACCTTTGTATAGCTTTCCGCGTCTTTTCTCTCTAATTTTTTCCCGTAGTTTCTCTCTCTGTTTTTAAAATCGTATTTTGCCTCAGTTTTCTACTTTTCTACATACAAAGTCTTAACTCTCTTAGCTATGGAGGTCAGCAAAACGTTAAACATAAAAATATGAGAAAACAAGAAATTTCTACCTTGAAACGGTGGTGGTTAAAAAAATAGTTGATACTACTGCCAGGCTCTTTTCTAACACTATTTTTGTTTGATATTTTAAAATATTTTGATTCCAAAATTTTTATTATTCTTTTAGAAGAGTATGAAATTTTATCACTAAGGCGAAAAACCATTCTTTGGGCATTTTGATTTGTTGAAAAAGCAGGTAGCCTCTAATTTCTCTTTCTGCCACACAATGCACGAAAATGCACGAATATCGACAGGTCTTTCATTTTCATGTTTCATAAAAACTGTATAAAATATTTGGGTACAGATGTGAGTGATTTTTCTACAAACTTGATTGGTCTATACCAGTGGTCAGCAACCTGCGGCTTGAGCCGAATGCGGCTCATTAGAATCATACTAGTGGTCCTGAGTAGTATAGTAGTATCTATTAAAAAATTAACTGCAATTTTCCAATTGCCAAACAAAACAAATATAATAATCCTGCGCACACATCAAATTGTGCGGCAGATCGCATTCATGTAAACCTAGCTTTAGCTAACCTTGCTCTCCACACTTACCGACGCCACACTCCAAATGAAAGCGAATAGAAACAGATAAACAGAAGCGTTACCAGGTCACTGGGAGAACCGTCATGAGCTTTCGAGTTCAACGCTTTTAAGTACGGAGCGCTTTACTAACTTTCTGAGAGTCTCATCATGCATTGTGAGGAATATTTAATTACAATCATTTCCACTTTGTTGCATATGCATACTATGAAAAATCTTATTATTCAATTCGTTCCAATCCAATCGAAAAGAGCTTAAAAAGCGGCCTTTTGAGTTTAACATTTTTCATAAAATTTTTCCATTTGTAGAAAATTTATTACAGGTATTTTTCTTGTTCGAAAAATCCGATAAAAGAATTCAATCGAATTATTTTCACAATTTGTGCAGAAAAATTAACTGAAATCAAATGTACCTAAATCAAATTCCCTAGTATTTTAGATACCTTCTGA
This sequence comes from Cynegetis impunctata, assembly GCA_030704885.1. Taxonomy (NCBI): domain Eukaryota; kingdom Metazoa; phylum Arthropoda; class Insecta; order Coleoptera; family Coccinellidae; genus Cynegetis; species Cynegetis impunctata. The sequence goes on from JARQZK010004379.1 coordinate 409,237, forward strand.
AAGAAATTTGTATTCAAATTCCGCTTTTTTCTTTGAATATAACGGATTCAATAATAAATCCCAAAAATCTCACTAATATTTATATATATATATATATATATATATATATATATATATATATATATATATATATATATATATATATATATATATATATATATATATATATATCAGGGGCGGCTAGTCAAAGGAGGCTAAGGAGGCTAAGCCTCCTCAATAATATTCCGTGTATCACTAATATATTATATTGAATAATCAGCATTCAGCATATTCATATTAATCATATTATTTTATGCACCTACCTTCCTTTCAACCTACATTATATAATGGTATTTACATTTACTGCATTTCATTCATTTCAAGATTTGTGACAACGCTGCGAAGGCTTAGAAAGGTATATTCTCAACGTTCATTATGCCTGCCACAGAAAAGCAAACAACGGTGCGAATACTGTCAATGAATACTTCATTGCAATAGAAAAGCAAAACACATGTAAATGGCAACACGGATAGGAACCCAGTCTCATACAATGTCGACCAATCACAACTATAGAATTTCGCGTGACATCGAGTGAATTCGTTGGAAAGCATTAATTGAATCGTAGTGTAATCGTATTTACTAATGGCGGCGTGTTTACTTATATTGCTCGCGTATTGTTTTAAAATGATGAGTTTGGTTACTGAAGTTAATTTCAAAAATTTCAATGGTGACTTAGTGGACTATTTGTTATCCCATAACTTTAGTGCACTAAGTTATGAGGATAAAGTTTTGATAAAAACATTGCGACCTACCCCTGAATTAAACAATTTGGTGCAGCGTAACAGACAACAAAACCGCGGTTTTAATACAATGAATTATGAGAGACATTCTTGCCTAACCGGATCACAGGTAAAAAATAAATTATTTTGTTGGCAGTGTTTACTTTTTACTAGTGAAAATGTCTCTGTTTGGGGCCGCTTAGGATTTGAGGATTTAATTCTATACCTAGTTGAAAGTGAGGAATTTTTCACCGATAAAGTAACTTCAAATACAGCACGCGGATTAATATCTTACTTACAAGATAAGGAATTCATATATTTTTTAAACATCTTTAAATTAATTTTTGAACAAACAGAAATAGTTTTTCAAATCTTACAGCACAATTTTCAGATGTAATTTACTCACGAAATCGGCTCAAGTTTCTTTTGGAAAAAATTTCAGAATTTCGTGCAGAAGTTTATTTTAAAACACTATTTTCTGTATTTCAAACTACTGATGATACGACTCAATTTAGCCCAAAACGAAAGAAATTCAGTTACGCAGATATGGAGCTTCACTATAAGCAAATATTTTATGAAATTTTGGATACTATTAGGGGTCAAATAGAAGTAAGGTTCTCTGATTTGAAAGAACTGCATTTCTTCGACTTACTCAATAAAAATTTGTTAACCGGATTTTCGGCTAATTTTCCAGATAACCTTTTGGAAAATTTATGTCAAAAATACACTTTTTTGATAAGGTGGCCATAAAAAGTGAACTGTGTGTTGTTTATATTGACAATGAAATTTTGGGGCAAAATGAAAATCATGTGAGGACTATTAAATACCTTTTTGATAATGATTTGAATCAAGATTTACCCCAAGTTTATAAACTCTTATGTCTAATTGTTTCTATCCCGGTGACATCGGCTTCCGTAGAGCGCTCGTTTTCCACTCTTAAGAGAATTAAAACTTATTTACGAAATTCAATGAGCCAGGATCGTTTGAAAAATATTAGTTTGTTGTCTATTGAAAAGGAATTGGTAAAACTTTTGGCGAAAGACAAAAAATTTCATGAGGATATCATAGATCATTTTGCTAACGTTAAAGATCGCAGAATCCCGCTAATCTTCAAAAATATATAATAGCTTTTTATTTGCTCTCACCAGCTGTTAAAAAATTCATTAAGTAGGTAGGTAGGCAACTATTTTCTGAAAGAAAAAAAAATTTGATGAATAGAATAATTGATTAATTGGCTGAGAAGAGTTTTTGTGAATATTGTAAATAGGAGTTGTAGGTCTCAAGGTAGACACTCGAAAGTGAAAATAAATTAATAGCTTAGGGTGCTTGTTTTACTTTGATTTTCTTTAAATTATAAGGCGGTTGACCTTGAAATCCTAAAAATTTTCGCCTATGGTGTATTTTTTAACACCTCTTGTAGCCTCCTCAAACCAAAACCTCACGAGCCGCCACTGATTTTTTTTTACATGAATGGGGAGAAAAAATAGAAAAATTTGATTGATTGTTATAACACTCATATCATTGGGAAATATTTATTTTGTCACATTTGAATTTTTTTTTCGTGCAAGCCACACACCAATATTTCGTTTTTTGTTTTATTTTTTGCCTTAGTAGTAGTAGTAGTAATAAACTTTATTGAAACTATGTTTCAAAGGGCTAACGACCTAGGTCTTCTTGCCCGCGTACAGATATATTTTACATTATATATAAACTATTTAGCCTGTGAGTATAATATAAGAGTTAATATTGAGTATTTTTTTATAGCAGGCTCAGCAAGTATTCAAATAATGGTCGCTCTGGTATCTTCCTTTTGGGTACTATATATATATATATATATATATATATATATATATATATATATTTATATATATATATATATATATATATATATATATATATATATATATATATATATATATATATATATATATATATATATATATATATATATATATATATATATATATTATATATATATAAATATATAATCATATAATATATTTTGTTTATATTTAATTTGTATTTTGAGCAAAGCTATACGTCTCTGGTTGACCGGGACAGTCCCGGTATATTGCTCTTTTCCCGGTGTCCCACCCCCCCCCCGTTTGAACGATGTCCCGAAAAACGGGTGTAAGATGTAAAAAGTAATGAATCATGGCTGTAAGTAGTTTAATTTCAAGAACAGGCCTATGAGAAGGGTCCTACTTAGTGAAAAGATATACACTATCACTTTATCGGGCAGAGAGACGCTTTGTGTTGAAAGCAACGATAAACATTGTGAAATTATTGATTAATTGTTTTTTCAGTTTAAAAAAAAAGTTTGTATATAATTGCTTTTGTAGTTAAACAAAAAGTTCTAGTTTCACAAAAATAATAAGACACTGCTTTCTAGATTGTAGACCAGTAAAAATTATCATTAAAAAGGAATGAATATATATTTTCAAGTAGCAAAACATCCTTTTTTATTTCAAGTATAAAAAAATTATTTATGCCTTCATTAATACAGTGACTCCACAATAAACACATTTATATATTAATACGTTTATGCAGATGATGGTTATATTATATTTTCTAATACATATGACCGATGTATGGTTATATTTGGCTGTTTGAAAATATAATTTACCTCATCGTGAAAAAAATTGCTCTTCAGTCTTGACTCCAAAAAGATTGCCTATACCTATTTTCAGCATAATTTTTATTCCATAAATATCAATAATCGAGAGATTCCATAGTCAATTAATTCAGTTATCGCCACGCCATTTCCTTTACTTCATTTATTTCACGAAATAAACATCATGGATATATTATAAAATAGTTAGTTCTCACACTTGAATACTTATATCATATAGTTTTAGAGAACATTTGAAAAAGTAATTCAAATACGGCATTGTTCTGTTTAATATTTCAATTTACTATATCACATACAGTGAAGAAGAAAAATTCTTCAATAATTCAAAATTATCAAACAGACTTTTAATGGATCTGGTTATATTGTATGTCGCGATTGCCTTCACAATGCAACCGTGAAGTATAGAAAATGTCAAGTCACCCCCACCCAAGATCAGCATACAGCTGTTTCGATATTATTAGATTTCTTCAGTGCAGCTTACTTGACTCTAAGTGAATCGACATATTTCTTATTGTTCCCCAATACAAAACGCGGTCGAACTACTATATGGATAAAAACCCATAGCGCCCTCCACCACAATTCACTCGTAGAGAATTCCAGAGCACACTAACAGTGTTCTCAAAAACTCTGGACATACTCACGAGAGCGCGCTCCGTAAACATTTGTTGTGATATTCGCAATATTCAATAATCAATTCTTGTAAAATCTACTAGTTGACCATAGTCAATTTAATAATGTGAACTTGGAAAATTCAACAATAATTTTAAGTTATAAAACAATCTTCCAAGGTAGCGGATTATATGTATAGCTATGGGTTGTTATCGTAAGTAATTGCACAAGTGCATCAAAATTACCGATAATTTTGCATGACAGCGTGTTGTCAAAAAACTGCATGAGTTCATTTTCATTTTTGGAGAAAGAGCCCTCCACCTTCGGTGCCGAAATATGAAAATGACCGAATGCAGTTTTTCAAAGACAACACGGTGGAATGCGAAATTATCCGGTTATTTTGATGCACGAGTGTAATTTTGGGGAATATTTCCCGAGTAAACTTTCAACTTGTCAAACTGACGTTAGTAATTCATAAATTCTTAGCTTGTCATCAATAACCGTAATATGAACTATGCTACTATGCAATTATCGGTCTACAATGCAATTATCGCAGGGCTCTTTCGGTATTATGAACTATGCTACTATGCAATTATCGGTCTACAATGCAATTATCGCAGGGCTCTTTCGCTTTCTACAATGCAATTATCGCTGTAATTTTCGATAATTGCATTCCATTTACAAGGGATTTTTGACAGGAGGGAAATATTCCATATAATAGTTGAGCCGTGAATTGTATTGGGGAAGATGCACTGAAGAGATATAATAAGATCGAAACAGCTGTATATAGATCTTGAGTCGAGGTGACTTGTCTAACATTTCTGCCTCTATAGACAATAGTGACAAGTCTGATAGCCGTTTCTGTCCCATCGAAGTCCTTAGGTAATTTTTTATCAGTTTCAATTTCGAAAAACTTCTTTCAGCTGTTACGGTTGTAACTGGTAAGGTCAAGAATAGAAAGCATGCTGTTATTACCTCCGGGAAACTGGATTCAAAGCTATTGAATTTTATCAGCAATAATTCCATGAGTTCCTTAATGGAATTAATTTTTTGAATTTCGGATTTTAAGCATGTTTTCAGAGCAATTAATTGTTCATAAAGATTAACTGAGATGTCTTATGTCAAAAAACCAAATTCACCCTTCGCTAGTGGTAGACAAATAAGTAGCACCTACTTACCATTGCAACCTATATTACTCACAGAAGCTGATTGCTGGAAAAATGAAGAAATTTTGGGCATTTTTTTCATAACCTCCATTGGGATAATCTCTTTTCTTTTCACTCATTCTTTTCACAAATCAAACTAAGTAACCAACAAATAATCAGAAGAACAAGATTGTATTGTATTACAATGTAATAATAATAACGTTTGAACCGGGATGAAATAAAACGCGTGAATATAATTGCTCTCCGTGGTTTGTCATTGTACATCGGTTAATGCGAGATTCCCCCGTTTAAGGGAATGACTTAAAATCCAGCAATAACCGATGTACGATGTTGCCAACTTTTGGGAGCATGCTTAAGCCGGGCAAAAAAGAAATTGCTTTTTTTGACTTTCCACATTTCTGAAGTGAAATACTCTTTAGGCACGTTAGGGGCCCCTGTAGACCGGGGGCCTCGTATCATTGATACGGCTGATACGGCGGTAGCTACGCCCCTGCCAACTAGTATATTTTTCATGAATTGATTTATTTCGATTTTGTGTTCTGTTCCAACTGATTCACTCAGTTAAGATATTGAAAATTAATTCATTTCAACTGTTTTCATGTAAGTAATTTTGTTGTTCTAGATATAGTTCCTTGTATGAATAACACAGACTGTGAACATGTGAATGGAACGTGTCTCAAAAACTACTGTAGTTGTAATCATTCATACAATTGTAAGATGAACACTTACATACTGGCCAACAAGTTGGGAGAAACTTGTAATTCGACCAGGGAATGTAACATGGATTTTTCTGTATGCGGTGAAAATAGGAAATGTACCTGCGTCAATGAATACATTCATTCCACCAACGAAAGAAGATGTTTAAAAAGTAAGTTTAATATTAAAATATAAAATACGAAATTCTTATACTTGCAAGTTGACTGCACTTTTTCACTTCAATCAATCAAATTTATTGTCAAAAATATCTCATTACATTGTGGGTACAGTTAACATAGTTACATAGTTATAGACACAATGGATCATATGATCTGTGTGTGCCTCCAAGAATCGAATCTAAACAATATTCAATTTTTATTAATATTAAGTTTAAATATAAAATTAAGAACTATTCAGAACTATCCTATTATTAAAAATTATATTGTATATCACAATTTCGTCATTAGAGACAATATAGTTTAGTACATGATATTTTGTTAGGTAAGAACAGGTTCAAACAAAATATTACAAAATTTACATTTAAATTTAAACATTTACCAGTACACTGAGGACAGTTTAGTACAGTTATTTATTTAGAGTTTTTTTTTCATTTTTCATGACTTAATGGTAGTTCAGTACTAATCTGTCAATGTTAGTATTTGTGGTTATGGTCTTGTTGTGGTTTTCTTATTCTTTTCAATATGAGGTTTTTTAATCATTCATTGGAGGTAAACACATTGTAATTTTAATTGTGATTAATATTTTTACTGAAAAAGTAGAAAACATCTCCGAAACTTCGAATAAAATTATAGAATATAGAATAAAATGTACACATTCAACAGAAGAATCGAGAAATTGATAATTATTAGTAATAACAAGCTCGGTGAATCTCAAAAAACTCGATTTTATTAAAAAGTTAACGTTTCGCCACGACACTCGTGAGTTTTGAAAAAGCCACGAATGTCGTGGCGAAACTTTAACTTTTTAATAAAATCGAGTTTTTTGAGATTCACCAAGCCTGTTATTGCTAATAATTATCAAAAAGTTATATATATATATATATATATATATATATATATATATATATATATATATATATATATATATATATATATATATATATATATATATATATATATATATATATATATATATATATATATATATATATATATATATATATATATATATATATATGCATGTATATATAATATAAATATATATATAATATATATATATATATATATATATATATATATATATATATAATATATATATATATATATATATATATATATACAGGGCGTTCGGCACATGAAGAACCAACATTTTTTGGGGCATTTGCTACTTTTCCTCTTTGCACCCTGGGTCCTAAGACTCACTTCATTTAATTGTTCATCCGGGCTTTGGATTTAAGATAATGCAAATAGGAAATTTGCGAGGCTATGAACATATTTCGTCCTTGAATGAAACATGATTATTTTGGACATCACATTGGAAACGTAGGAATTCAAACTAGAATTAGGTTCTTGAAATATTTTCTTTCATGTTTAAATTCTTTGTTTTGTTCTGGAACATTTTGACACATAAAACAAGTGAAAAAAAATCTTTTAAAATCAAAAAAAAAATTAAAATATATTAATTGTCAGATTCCAGTTTGCATTCATATGTGATGTCCAAAATAATTAAGTTTAAATTTGAGGACGAACAATATTTATACTTTCGTAAATTTTGTTTGAGAACCTCAAATTCAATGCCCTGAGGAAGAATTGAACAAAATTCTAAACAAATTCTTCTGGCGAAGAATGCAGAGCTCTTATTTTCAAAGTAATATATTTATATATGTATATATATATATATATATAGTATATATATATTATATATATATATATATATATATATATATATATATATATATATATATATATATATATATATATATATATATACATATATATATATATATATATACACTTATATATATATATATATATATATATATAGATATATATATATATATATATATATATATAAAAATATATACATATATATATATATATATATACACATATATATATATATATATATATATATATTATATACAATTTCATACATCACATATCAATATTAATTAGGTATTAGTAGGTATCATTTGATGACTATTTATACTGTTTCAAAAATGATTGGAGGAATAATTTTAAAAAGATTTGATATCAAAAATACGTTACATAAAGTGAACAAGAAAAATCACTATGTTAGTGTGCCTTGGAATCATATACACCACTGTTGTAGAGTAGATATCATCATGTCAGGAGATACGTGTTTGCGCGACGAATTTCTGCATTTTCGATCTAAGCGGTGAATTTTTAGTTCCCAATATCTTTGATGGAAGGGCGCTCTGGGTTGTTATCCAGACACTGTTATCGGCCACGATTTGTATTGGGGAACATTTAGAAATTTGTTTATTCACTCCGAGTCAAATAAGCTGCACTGATGAGATCTAATAAGATCGAAATAGCTGTATGTAGATTTTGAGTCGGGGTGACTTGACAATTTCTATAATTCACTGTTCGATTATGAATGCAGATTCATACTGATAACCAGCTCCCTTGGAAAGTTGTTTGATAATTTTTGAATTATTGATATTGATCATGATCAGCAAGTTTTTTTTCATGATTTGATTGTTGTATTTTGAGTATTACGCTGCTAGCATCTACGGAGCGCGCTCTCGTGAGTATATCCAAAGGTTTTAGTTCACTATGTTAGTGTGCCTTGGAATCATATACGCCACTGTTGTAGAGTAGATATCTTCATATCAGGAGGTACGTATTTGCGCGACGAAGTTCTGCATTTTCGATCTAAGATGTGAATTCTTGGTTCCCAATATCTTTGATGGGAGGGCGCTCTGGGTTGTTATCCAGACAGTGTTACCGACCACGATTTGTATTGGGGAACAATTGGAAATTTGGTAATTCACTCCGAGTCTACTAAGCTGCATTGATGAGATTTATCAAGATCGAAACAGCTGTATGCAGATTTTGAGTCGCGGTAAAATTCGATTGTGAATGCAGATTTTGTGTTGCGGAATACGTATAACCAGCTCCCTTGGAAAGTTGTTTGATAATTTTTGAATTATTAAAGAATTTTCCTTGTTCACTTTATGTAATGTATATATATATATATATATATATATATATATATATATATATATATATATATATATATATATATATATACATATAGAGCTCAACAAATAACTTCAATACGATATCCAATAAACAAGGTCTCAAAGTAAAAGAAAAGTGCAGAAAATTTGTAGTCTAATGAACGAAATAAAACAATCGAAAATTATTATGGTGCCAGGTGGAGCCAGCACCATAATATTTCCATCCGTCTTTGAAACGGTGCGAGTTAAAATCATGAAGGTAAATATTTGAAATATTAGAAAGCTATGAACATCCTTCTGACATGTTATCATTTGAATAAATGAAATAATTCATTATAGATCTACACCAATTCAGCTAATCTGTTTGCCTTTTAAAAGGGTTATCGCAAAAGCAGCCAAATGGTTATTCTTTTAGTGTCATAGGGCATTTACCAAATATCATTTTTCTGAAGTTGTTGATGACAATCTTCAATTTTATGATATAATTTAATATCCATTTAATCCATTGCATAGTCAGCCGATAAGGTTCTACGCTTCGTCATTATTTAGAAAACTTATTATGAATGTTTAATTTTTTGAACATTATGATGTGTTTGTTTTTGCATTGTTATTTTCTGATCAACTGTATTTGTTATTTGACATACCCATTTTCAGTTTTGAATTCTTATTAATTCATAATTTTGTCTTATATGATTTTGCTCTCAGCTTTGACTCATAAATGATAAAATTCTGTTGCAGTCAACGAAACTTATTGTTGTTTATTGCTGATTAATCAAGGTACATTTCATTGAACTTTCTGCATGTTTTTGATATAATTTTGTGATTTGGTAATTTGAAATGAATAGTGTAGGTACATGAGACTGATACACAGTCCACAAGACCTGCGAGTGACGAATGCTACTGTAGAGCTAGATGGCGATGAGATAACTCAAGGAGGACTACGAGTAACTAAATTTTAAAATATTTGTAAAACATCGGTCGTCATTTTTAAAATGCATTATGAATGTTTAATTTTTTATACATTATGATGTAATTGTTTTTGCATTCTTATTTGCTGATCAACTGTATTCGTTTTTTGGAAGAATTACCGAAAATTACATAAAGTGAACATAGGAAAATTCTTCAATAATTAAAAAAATTATCAAACAATGACGGGATTCTGCATTTTCGATCTAAGCGGTGATTTGTTGGCTTCCAATATCTTCGGAGGAGGGCGCTCTGGATTGTTATCCAGATAGTAGTCGCGACCACGATTTGTATTGGGGAACAATTAGCAATTCGTTGATTCACCCCGAGTCAAATATGCTGCAGTGATGGGATCTAATAAGATCGAAATAGCTGTATGCAAATTTTGAGTCGGGATGGTTTGACGATTTCTATAATTCACCGTAGGATTGTGAATGTAAAATTCTCGTTGCGGAATACAGCTCCCTCAGAAAGTTGTTTGATAATTTTTTTAATTATTGTTTAATTTTCCTTGTTCACTTTTTATTGTTGTTATATGTGATATATGAAATCGTCTATGGCAACTTGTATATTTTTCATGATTCGATTTTGAATACCGAAAATAGGCTTTTTCAGCTTTGAATCCTCATTAATTTATAATTTTGTCTTCATCAAAAGTTATAGGCTTCTTCAAATAAGCTTTCGCTCTCAGCTTTGGCTCATGAATTAAAAAATTATGTTGCAGTCATCGAACTTATTTTTTTTCATTGCTTATTATTATATATAATAGTTATGTTGAGGCTATAATTTCGTCACATTGTCAATAAATAATAAAAAAGTCATCAAAACTTCATTCAAATGGTTACTTTCTTCTATTTCAACTGTTTAAACTCGATAATCATTTACGTGCAAACTGTCTATTATCAAATTTTCAAAATGACATTTTCGTGTCTACCTAATACGAACATGCCAAAACAATCCAATTTTTAAATATACTTGCTTTAATTTCGTAAACTTTACTATTTAGTTAAAACATAAAAAATCATTCGAAAGTGATTTGAATTGTCTTTCAGAATATTGAATGATAGATACAGTTCGAAAAAATGCACCTTACGTAATTTTTGTAACTACCGGTAAAATTACTATTTTTGAACAACCTTTTTTCGCACGAAGAATTACTTCTCATAAATATAAGACTAAAAACATTAGAAAATTATCTTCACTATTTCATCTCTCTCAAAATCGAAAAAACGTAAGTAATAAGAAACATTTAATTGGAGCTATACGAGGATGTATTGTATCTAGTTAGCCTAGACCAGTTCCCTGCATAAACAAAATATTGCGTTACCATAGCAACGAACAATAACTTATTAGAAGTGTCAGTGCAAAGTTTGACGTCAAAAAAGTAAACCAGAGTTACGCAGTGAATTAAAAGAAAAAATATATCCACCGAAATTGTGAAAATCGAAAAATTGGAGTATCGAGCCATCATCAACTACCTGTATTTAAAAGGGTTAAGAGGTAAGCAGATTTACGAAGATATGCTTAATACCCTTGGTGATCAATGTCCTTCGTATGCGGCCATGAAAAATTGGACTGCAAGCTTCAAAAGATGTCAATTTTCCATTGAAGATAATGACCGATCGGGAAGGCCAGTTTCTGTGTCAGTCCCCGAAAATATCGATGCAGTTTATGACATGATTTTAACAGACCGTCGAATTGGGCTAAAACGGATATCTGAAGCACTGAATATTTCATACGAACCCGTTCATCATATAGTTCACGTCAATTTGGACATGAGAAAAATTACTGCAAAATGGATCCCCAAATGTTCGAATGTTGACCAAAAGCGTGCAAGGGTAGTAGCATCGAGTTCGATCTGTGCTCGATTTGAAAACGATGTAGACTTCTTAAACCGAATTGTTATTGTTACTATGGATAAGACTTGGATACATTTCTACGATCCAGAAACAAAGCAACAATCGATGGAATGACGACACTCCGGTTCTCCAAGACCTAAGAAGTTTCGTGTCCGAAAATCTGCTGGAAAAGTTCTTTCTTCAGTTTTTTGGGATTGCCATGGGATAATCATGATTGATTTTTTGGATAAGGGTAGAACAATAACTGGAGATTACTATTCGACATTACGGAGCACTCTATGGGAAAAAATTAGAGAGAAAAGACGCGGAAAGCTATTCAAAGGTGTTTCGTTTTTTGCAGCACAACGCCCCTGCACACAAGTCTCATGTTGCCATGCAAAAATATTCGTGATTTAGGATCTGAATTACTAGAACACCCCCCTTATTCACCAGATTTGGCTCCGTCCGACTACCATCTCTTTCCTCAACTGAAAAAAAGTTTAAAAGATCGTAAATTTTCTTCCAACGAGGAGGTAATAAAAGCTGTGGAGGTCTGGTTTGCAGAGAAAGAAGAAACTTTTTTTTTGAAAGGTCTAGAGACGTTGCAGGTTTGCTGTAATAAATGTATACAATTAAGAGGAGAATATGTTGAATAATAAAATATTTTCACATTGAAATTTTGTTTGGTTCTATAGTAGGCTAAGAATTTTTCAATATATCCTCGTATTTCGAAGAAAATATGAAGAATTTAATTAATTTCTCGAAAACTGGTATAAGGAAGTATTATACAAAAATATTCACAGATAAAGAAGTGATAATATATAGTGTGTCTTGTTTGAGATATCAAAGCTGTTGCTAGTTTTTTGTATAAGTGACAACGCCGAAACGCTAAAAATATGTTTTCCATGTATATGGCATTGTCTATTATGTATATCATACAATTTTGTTTTTTCTGCAGTATTTCACTATATCACTTCTAATCTGCTTCAACGTAGATGAAACCGTCTCCTTATTTTATAAAGATAACCCCCAGGATCTATTCCTGTAAAACCAAGCCATTATATAAAATAGTCGATTCAGTCAAATTTTTAGGCCTCTTCATCGACAATAATCTTAAATTTTCACAGTATGTCCATGTTATAGCTAAAAAATTATCATCGGCCTGTTTCGTCATTAACTCCATCTCAAGTGAATTAGATACAGCATCTACAAGAATTGCCTATTTTGCATTGTTCGAATCTCATCTACGTTATGGTCTTCCCTTCTGGGGTTCATGTTATTCTTCACAATTTGACACCATTCTCAAATTGCAGAAGAGAGCAATTCGTTACCTGTTTGTACTGAAAAATAGGGCTCATTGCAAACCTTACTTCAAGAAAAATGGAACTTTCACGCTTTCTTCTTTATATTTACTTGAATTTGCGCGCTTGATTCATAAGTATTTTCATGCCGTATCCTTGGTGTCACAGCACGGGTATTCAACCAGATCTTCGGAACATCATGTTCACCTCCCTTCCTCTTAATTAACAAAAAAGTCCATCATTTACAATGCTAAGAAAATTTACAATCACCTTCCAGAGGAATTAAAATCTATAACTTTTTTTTAACCAACTTTCGGAAACGAACTAAATCTTATTTTCTTGATAGACCTTATTACTCTATCTTCTTCTTGTCGTGCCGTACCCGGTTTAGGGTGTGGCGACCTCTCTACAACTACTCGTGCTGTGCGTGATACAGCGATACACGAATAGAAGGGACCTACAGTTTTACGACGGTTCCGAACGTCTTTACAGAGAGGCTTTACTAGGCAGAATACTGCTCGGCGGTTTGCCATTGCCTTTCGAGAGGTAACTCCGCATAAATTCGTTGTTCCGGCCGGGATTCGATCCAGCGACCTTCTGTTCAGTAGCCCAACGCACTGACCACTGAACTACGGAGCCACTATAGAGGACTACTATTCTGAGCATTGATTGATATGACAATTTCAATTTCAATTTATTCAGAAAAAATTAAAGTGTACACATCATCAGATCATAATAACATTATACATCAATCATATTTTAGTACTCCATTTGGATCACAGTATTGCACCTAAGCATGCTGTATGCTTGTGTTGTGCAAGTCCTCGATCCGTAGGGAGCACTCTCAATTGTACAGACAATGACAGGTGAAGTACCTGTAAGATCAGGTGAATATTTTAAAAAATTATCGATTCATATATTGTGCTGTAGATTAGCTCCATATTTTCCCGAACGAAGCATTTAATTTGTTTTTTGTATTTATTAAATTTTGTTATTTTCCTTATTTCAGGTGGTAAGAGATTATACAATTTAGGTCCAAAATAGAAGATATATCTTTGTGTGTGGCTTTTCCTGAACAGTGGTGTATTGAGGGAGAGATTTTGTACTGCCCTAGTATTTTTTTTATGTATAACTTCCACAGGCCGATTTAAATGATTTTTACCATGAAACATCCATTCCAGGCACTGACAGGCATATAAGCCCCTAACATCAAGTATCTCTAGTTTCTTATACAACTGTATAGTTGAATGAAGTTTTGGTTTTTTGAATATTATTTTCAACAGTTTGTTTTGCATTGTCTGGAGCTGTATTAAGTTATTGCGGAAAAGACCTCCCCATGCCCCGATACAATATCGTAGTATAGACTCTGCCAAAGAATAATAAACCACTCTAAGTGTTCCATTATTTAGGATATCTCTTAGGGTATACATTTTTCGGGTAAGTTGCCTGAGTCTGCGAGTCAATAGGGAAGTATGCTTTTCCCATCTCAAGTGTTGGTCTATTATAACACCTAAATACTTTATGTTATCTGATTTTTCTACTTCAGGACAAGTGCATGTTTCTCGACTTTGGCAATTATTATCGCGTACATAAATAATTTTATTACTAGCTGGTTGATCATGTGATGTCAATGAAAATGTTATATATTTGGTTTTCTTAACATTTAGGCTCAACAAGTTTTGGTCTAGCCAATTTTTGACCTGCCCCATTCCTTCATTAGCATCATTAAAAACCTCATCCCATGTTTTTGCAGTAAAAATCAAGGTAGTATCATCAGCATAGGAGATAAAGTGACCTCTACAGTTCTTCAAATATCCAACACTGTTTATGTATATGAGGAACAAAATTGGGCCCAACACTGTTCCCTGTGGTACACCAGTTGTTATTTCTAGAGAATTACTACAGTGTTCTCCCAATTTCACTCTTTGAGATCTCTTATTCAAGTAATTTCGTAGGATATCCTGGGAAGGTCCTCTTATACAATAATTATACAGTTTCTCCATTAATATTTCATGGGATATGGTATCAAATGCCTTGGCTAGGTCAAGAAAGATTGCGAGGCATTTGTCCGATACATCCAAGGCGTTAACCGTTTTTTTTACAAGATCAAGAACCGCTTTTTCTGTGTTTTTATTACTCAAAAACCCATATTGTCTATCTGTTATAACATCATTGATTTCCAAGAAATTTATCAATCGCTTCTTGATGGTGTGTTCAAAAATTTTAGCAAAGTTATTGATAACAGAGATTGGCCGATAATTTTCAACCAGTTTCCGTTCTCCGGATTTATAGATAGGTGTTATGAGACTCTCTTTCCATTGATGAGGCAGTTCACCACTTTCATAAGAGAGATTTATTATACAAAATTGAATAACACATGGATCAGCTTCGATTGAGGAGAATTTAACACCATCGGTTCTATTATGTTTGTATATATTTTTTATGGAAATGTGGTGTGATTTTTATTTCTAGGTATTACATTGTTTAGTTTGTATATTTCTTGATTGATGCGTGTAAGTTTTTACGTTTTATATTTTTTATTTCCTATATTTTTCGCTTTGTCAATAAAATGTATAATTTTAAAACAATAAAGCATATTTGATATGATTTGATATGTATCTTTAGAGTACACTGTAATTAGAAAAAGATTTACTCTTTCAACTTTCGACCTCAGAATATTATTTTATCTTTCCAGATGATTTTAAATGTGTTAGTTCGTTCAATTCACCTCTAGAGTACACTGTAATGAGAAAAAGATTTACTCTTTCAACTTTCGACCTCAGAATATTATTTTATCTTTCCAGATAATTTTTAATGTGTTAGTTCGTTCAATTCACCTCTAGAGAACACTTTTTCCAATTAAATAAGACATTGTGAAGTAAATTTCATTCAATTTAATCACGAACAATGAATTGTTATCGTCTATCATACCACAATTCCGATAGCTGCAACCATAAGGCCCATGAGATTAATGAATCAGTTCATTGATTACAGACTTTCCTATAGATTTTTCTTCCAGCTAATTAAATGCACATGACTTTGTGAAAATATTGTTTCCTTCTTTCTTTTAAGCACGTTGATTATCAAGCTACATAAAATAATTAGAAGAAAAAATCAATTTTTATAGTTACTGTTGTGATTGTTAGTTAAGTTTGCGACTTATTTTATAATAGTTCGGACATTAAAAATGGAATCAAAACTACATTGAATTCCATTGATCAATAAAAAAAATTTGTTATAGTTATTACACGCTTCATATAAGTTACACTTATATGTTAATAACAAACTGTGAAGGTAGGTACGTATCTTGGACGTCAATTTCAATATGTTTTTGATTCTTGTATCGATTTTAAACTCTTCAAGTTCATGTTATTTAAATAATAGTTTAACTTTTGCATCAATATCCTCTACGTCGAACAAAAGTAAATGTTAAAGAACTCACTAAAAACGGAGTGTAATCCAAAAATTTGATATTAATTTTTTCTCATTTTTGAAAGAAGAAAAGAAAATGATAAGATTAAAATAAATCATAAAGAATAAAGTTTAAACTTAAAAATGAAACACACTTATATATATATATATATATATATATATATATATATATATATATATATATATAATAGTGTAACTTAAGCCAAGTGTGTTTTATTTTAAAGTTTGAAGTTCCTTCTTTATGATGATATTTCACCAAAAGATTTGGGAGAAATAAATAAATTATTGTTTGAGTAAACTGAACACTGACAGTTTCATAAGTTACACACTAAAAAGTACGAAATAATGTTATTTACTCAGATGCTTCGTTATTATATATAATCATTCTACCTACCCTTGACAATCTTGAAGAAGCATGTACTTTCAATTAATTCCGTTAAAAAGCCGACGATTTTTAACATAATTATTGAACATTGAGGAGTGAAAAGTTAATTAATAACACTAATTATGTATTCAATAAAAATTAAAATTTTTGCGTTTAAGGAAAATTATTTCAGTAAATTATATTTGTACGTTTCAGTGCGTTTATGACAAAACCTACAATTTATATCGGACAAAACGTGCGATATTTACTTCGCGACTTGCTACCATATATTCCTGTCGCTAAAAATAGAATGAAAACAACATCCAATAATTCCCACAAAAATTTCATTTAACACGTCTGGTTTGCCGCTGTCTCCACATCCATTACGAAAGAAAAATGTCCACCTTCCTAAGTCCTAATTTCACTCGAATATTCACACCCTCTAGACAAACTAGACTGATTAATTTGGGTAGCGACGGATATCTGAAATTGATTGGTATAATTTTTTTTCAGCTGCCAGTAGCCTGGGCGGTGACTGTGAAGAGAGCGCTCAGTGTTACTACAACATACCCTCGACGGCCTGTCACGAAAACAAATGTGTATGTCAACAACACATGCACGAGTACAACGGATCTTGTTACAAGAATGTGGGTAAGTATTCTTGATTGCTTCCATTTGGTTTAAACCTGCAGTTAGTGTCATTCTGTGACAAATAACGAAAGGTTACTTCGCTGAGGGTCCTATAATCTTCGTTCATACACTTGGAATTTCATTACGTACACTTAGAACAGCATTTTTCAGATATGATGATAATATATTAGTATCGATGTAGTGGCCAGATATTTGAATTGGTCACTTCATGATATGGCCAACTAAAACTGATGATCATTTGGCCATATCATTAATATAGAATTTCCATGATTTGAAAGATTTAATACAAATTCCAAATACAGTTGGCTTGCAGTTTGCTCTGTCAGTATGAAACTTCACAAATTTTGGTCTTGTCTTAATTTAATTAAAATCTTTAAAAAAGATCTTAGAAACATTTTACTATGAATAAAAACTTAAATATAGTTTGAGTCTAATAATGGCACAAATTATCACACGAGGTTTAGGAGTCCAACGGTTTTTTGGATGTCCGATAGAACTTCGTTATATTTTTTATGGGAACTATACGAACAGAACGGACTCTTTGTCCATTAATTTAGTTTGCTTGGACAGATTGATCTGTCCAGAGGGTATTTTTCATTTAATCAAATACAACCATTTTATGAAATGGTTGGCCACATCATGAAATGGCCAATTCTACGATCTGGCCACGACATTTATTAAAAAAATAAATTCGTTCTGTTGAAACTGAAAATACCTTTTTAGAAAATAATACGTTGATTAATTTGATTGTCATTCGAACAAGCAACATCTTTAGGCAATTGACGAAATATCCCTATTGAAATTCTCAATCAAATTGAAATACGTTTCATCTATGAAATCTATAATCTTCTTTTTACAGGCAATCGAAGATTGCCTAAATCATATTCAATGAGTTAAATTTTTCCATTTGGAAACAAATTTATAGTAGTAACAGTAGCCATTGATGTTCAATATTATAACCTTGGTAATGAGCAAAGATTTCGTGAAAATATAAAGACTTTCACCACTTAAAGAATTCTTCCTGATAAAAAAAAGTGAGCAACAGAGCTCCGTCACAAAAGTTGTATTTTTCGCTCGAAATGCATCGCGTCGGGATGCTATTCGAAAGGAATAAATAATTGTTTTGCAAAACGAAGCTTTGTTAGTGAACTGAATAGAAAATTACAGAATAATGTATTTCAAACACTGCGTACTGAAGAACCACGCTTTAATAGAAAAGTGAAATAAAATTGGAAAATTATTTATTTAATTAAAATAATTCACTAAGGGTATCTCGTACTGTTCGAGAAGCAGATCGAGATGAGATTCGAACGAAAATGTTTCCGCTAAGTGCAGCGCGTGTGAGAAAAAAAGTTAAAACCCACAAACGATCGTATTTCAACATGAACTCATTCCACCTACAAAATTTCAACCCTTTAACTCAATCGGCAGAAACTGTGGAGTTGAGCAAATTTTCAGAAACCACGGAAAAATCAAGAAATAAGACGTAAAACTGGCGACGAAATTCACGCAAATTTTGAAAGTTTCGTTCTTCCTCATAAAGAAACCCAGATACTTAATTTCAGCTCATTTGATTCGATGGAAGATGCCAATATGAACCGAGAAGG
The DNA here is from genome assembly GCA_030704885.1 of Cynegetis impunctata. Classification (NCBI taxonomy): domain Eukaryota; kingdom Metazoa; phylum Arthropoda; class Insecta; order Coleoptera; family Coccinellidae; genus Cynegetis; species Cynegetis impunctata. The sequence continues at coordinate 428,423 of JARQZK010004379.1, forward strand.
AAAAAAAATTTATATATATATATATATATATATATATATATATATATATATATATATATATATATATATATATATATATATATATATATATATAATATATTTTTCTTTTCTTTCTGTATATATTATTATCTTTTATCAAATCATAAGATATGAAATTAATGTATATATATTATATATATATATATATATATATATATATATATATATATATATATATATATATATGTTTATATATATATATATACATATAAACATATCCGATCTTTCAAATCCCGAATTTTCCGTGAAGCTGTAGAAATAGAAAAACGTCCAAATTGTTTGAACACCAGAGATGACAGTCACAGACACTCATCAGCATGGAAACCACTTCTCAGTGGTCGCCATGTCACACCCAATCAGAGTGCATCCCGCACTGATGAGCGTGAGTACCCGCCCCCCTCCCCGATAAACACGGCCACGCGACGATCGGCCCGTCAGTTGACTCTGAAGAGTAGGCAGGTTGAGACTTCAGAGTTGACAGGAAGCAGTACGGTTTGTGGAGTAGGCAGGTTGAGACCACGCAATCGTATTGTTTCCGATTCCTCCTAATTCGAATCGTGGAGTAGGCAGATTGAGGCCACGATTCTGAATTATTGCCTTTTTAATTCTCCTGAAGATGGCTTCGCAAAAGAAGCCGAAACGTCGAGATTTTTCAAATCTTTTAAGCGGTTCATTCCGTGTACCAAGTTTTTCATATATATATATATATATATATATATATATATATATATATATATATATATATATATATATATATATATATATATATATATATATATATATATATATATACATATAAACATATAAACATACATCGGAAATCGTCGTACAGGAGGTCTACAACAGATTAAAAAACTACTTTTGCAATAGTCTATTATTTGAGGTGAAAATGCGCCTAAAGAGCATCGAACGAACCGACCATTTGTCATTTTCACGCGATTTAAACACGTTTAATTTTCGTAACTATTGAAATGAATGTCAGTTTATTATAATTGATTAAAGATTCATCAGTTGGTACATTATTAATAATAGTTATAATAGTATTCAATTTTCTAATATCAATTTGAAACGTTGGGAATGTAATAATTATTTTTACTCCATTATTATAATACAACCCTCCCCCAATATTCACTTATAGCAGAGAGAAATAAATTCAGAAAAATATAAGTTATTATAAACAAGTGTTATAACCATACCAAAAAGATTTTGTCAAACAGTGTACGTTTCCTCACGAAATTCGTAACTTTCCCAAAACATTTTCGAAAGTTAGGTACATCATTAAATCTATATTAGGTAGAGTAGACGCCACGGAATATTGTGATTTGGTTGGACACATATTTATGTATTGGGTGGGTATCGAGCCAGTAGAGGAACATTTTAAAATTATTTTCAAATTATACAGGATGTTCCAAAAACTGGAAATGTATCAAAGTTGTGTTTTTTAAATGAGACCTCCTTATATATTATAACATATTCTTCTTCAACGACTAAAATAAAGTTGAGTTTCATCCAAGGGCGGATCCAGGGGGAGAGGGGCATGGGGGGCCATGACCACCACTCCCCCACGAGCATGTTGAATGTCCTTAAAATAATGAAGTGATTCCCACAAATTAAAATAAAAATAATTACCCGCATCAGCAAAACGAATATTATGCGATTTTAAGATTCAAAAATGAACTATTTTTTCGCACTTTTTATGAAATGCTTTATTTGTTGGGTTTCCTTGTCAATGGTACAATCGATTGCAATTGATGTCTTGCGAATTGGCTCACAATTTTTAGACTCGTAAAATTTAAATCATTTTGAGGTTTTTTCAGAAAAAGTTAGTAAAAATATTGATAACTTTAGAAGTTGATATCTCAAAAACACAATTTTCTTATCGCTCAAATTTTCAGAAAAGATCTATAATTATATGTACTTTGAAATAAAAATTTTATAACGCAAACTGGTAGTTTGCAGTTTTTTCGCCATTTTTTGAGAAGTTCCACGAATAATTTACTTCTTAGTCTACAGTAAATCTAAGCAAATATCTGAATCCTCGGAAAATTTTACATCGAATATGGGTTTGAGAAACTTCCAAATACGTTTTTACGCGTTCTTGTACGTGAAAATATGCGAAAATGCTAAAGGTCAAAAATAAAAAAAGGCAGTCTACATTATCTCTTGGTGACATTGCATTAACAATTGGATCATCTATAAGTTAATCCGTTGAATAGCTGAAGTTACAGCGATTTAAAAAGCCTTGAAATTTATATATATATATATATATATATATATATATATATATATATATATATATATATATATATATATATATATATATATATATATATATATATATATATATATATATATATATATATATATATATATATATATATATATATATATATATTTTTATATATATATATATATATATTTATATATATATATATATATATATATATAGGTATAGGTATATATATATGCAAATAAGGAATGGGTGAAAATAGGAGTTTACGATATTTACTTATTGGAACACCAGTATATAACTTTGGTTCTCGGGCACCTATCTAGGTACATGTTTCCACAGTCAAATTAAAAGTTATCCTTCCGGTGTCATAATAGACGTTATGATAAGTCTGCAGGTGTGCAAAATTTAATTTTTTTTCGAAATAGAAATCTATAGTAAAATTCGAGTTATATAAAGCAAAATCTTTCATTTGGCTATTGAAAAATGTTGATAGGTAGAACCAAGGTTACGGCTGTTCTACGGTGAGTAGCACAAATTCCAATTTTTTCCCATTTACCATTTGCACACTTAGGTATATATTTTCCGGCATTTCAAATCACTAAACTTCTGACTCCTGCCCATCAGGTATTTGGTCGTACAAGGTTCTATAAGATCGTAAATTGAAGGATTTGGTCTCAGATATTTATGGGATTTATTTAGATTGTTCAATTATTTTGCCAACGTAACCAAGAAACAATATGGTTTTTGTTTGACTTTTCGCCTTTTTCTATTATTTTTGGGTACAAGCCGGCGTAAAAACGTTTTTGGAAGTTTCGCAAAACCATGTTCGATGTAAAATATTCCGAGGATCCAAATATGTGCTTAGATTCACAGAAGACTCGAAGAAGAAGAGAAAAAATGTAAAAAAACCGTAAAATACTCCTCGAAATTCGCAAAAATGGCAAAAAAATTCCTTTAACTAAGCCAAATCATTAGACACCGATTGCAATTGTACTTTCGACGTGAAATAACCTTGTTATTATTCTTGAAATTTGTATTAAATGATCATTTCTCATGCTTCCAATACTTAATCTAGTTTGCCAATTTAAAAGGATTTTATAAATTTGAAAAAAATTTTAAATCCTAATTTTGACTCCACCTGCATAATCAATTTAACCTTAAACTAAGCATTTCATCTTATCGTCAATCTACCACTCTCTTTCATAGTCAATCATATTGCAATCACGCAAATGTAAAAGCAAATGTGATCAAATTATCGTTTACAATTGGAATATTTTTAGTAATTTTTACTACTACTTTCATTAATTATATTGTGGGTTTTATATAACATGTAATGCTTTCAAATAAAGTTAATAAATTATTTTATTTCATATAAAAAATTTAATTACACAATTTTGTTGTTTGGCTGAATTATGGATACAGTTTACTTTTCAAAAAAGGGGGTGCAATATTTTACGCTACAAATACATCCTCAAACCCATTGCCTCCGCCAAAACGATTGCCTGGATCCTCCGATCCCAGGTGCAACTCGCCTTTACCGTGCGATTTTTAAGATAATTCACATTTTGTTGCACAGTGCTATCCACTTCAACGTTTAAAGTTGCAGCACGTATGAGGTTTCTTTATGCCAAATCTATAATTAAATCTGATAATAGACCAAATTTGATGTTCCACTTATGTGAAAAATGTTATAATTCATACAGGCCGTTCAGTAGTTATGAATTTTAAACAGATAAGTTTCTTAATATAAATGACACACCTTGTATTTTATGTCACAGTAGATGCTAACATGTGTGAACATAAAACTCAGGGTACCGTGATTAAGGAAGTAACATCTGTTAAAAATTCATAATTATTAGGTGCTAATTACTGAATTAATATATATATATATATATATATATATATATATATATATATATATATATATATATATATATATATATATATATATATATATATATATATATATAAGGGGTTTCATTTTAAAAAGCACAACTACATTTCAAGTTTTCGGAACATGTATACTTTGAAAATATTTTTTTAAACGTTCCTCTAGAGACCCGCTACCACCTATACCTAATCTTGTTTCTTAACTAAATCATATAGACACAATATTCCGTTGCGTCTATCGTGAAAACCCTATATATATATATATATATATATATATATATATATAATATATAGGTATTAATATATATATATATATATATAGGTATATTATATATATATATATATATATATATATATATATATATATATATATATATTATATATATATATATATATATATTATATATAATCCTTGATAATTATTAGCAATAACAGGCTGGTTGAATCTTAAAAAACTCTGATTTAATTAATAAATTGACGTTTCACTATGACATTCATAGTTATTCAAAAACTTTTGAAAAAAATTGAAAATTCTTTGACATTTATTGACTTGAAAAAATTGAATAGATAGAGATTGATCTGTCTTGTTAAAATTCTTTCAGTCTAATATTAACATTCAAAAATTGTTATCATTAGAAAGGCAAGGGGAAACTACAGAAACCTTTACCTATGTAATGTCGAAAATAATAATAATAGGGTACTATTTATTTAACAGAAAGAAATTAGTCAGTCCGGAAAATATTAAAAAGTAGAGCAGAATTATCGGTATAAGAACGTTTATATGGAAGCAGCCGTTGACACGTGTTTCGGACTCTTTTGGTCCGTCATCAGAACGGCGTAGCTAGTATTGGATTGAAAATTTGGAGATGAAAATAGTTTAATAAATAAAATCCTCTGTTATGGAAGAAAATCACTTTATTGTGGTTTATTGTTTGAACTCACCGGTATGGGAGAAATGATCAAACACAGCCACGGAGGCGATTAATTCCATCCGAGAGATCTCAGAAAGAGTAAATTAATATTAAAAAAAAATTAGTTTTGGGAAAATATTAAACAGTAAAGCAAAAATTATCGGTATACGTTCGTTTATATGGAAGTAGCCGTTTTTAATGAATTTTTATAATAATAATCCTCTGTTATGGAAGAAAATACTTATTTGTGGTTTTTGTTTGAACTCTCCGGTATGGGAGATTTGGTCAAACTTTGCCACGGAGGCGATTAATTCCATCCGAGAGATCTCAGAAAGAGTAAATTAACATTAAAAAAGCAAATTAGTTTGGGAAATATTAAACAAGTAAAGCAAAATTATCGGTATAGTTCGTTTATATGGAAGTAGCGTTTTTTAATGAAAATTTTAATTAGAATTTTCAAATTTTTTAAATGAAAAAAAGGTACTTACAATATAAAATAATGTGGTTTGGGATCATTGCCATATTTTTCAGCTTGCAATATTTAATTATTTATTCGAATTGTTGTTGCCTGTGATTTATTTTAATCTCTTGATAATTATTAGCAATAACAGGCTGGTTGAATCTTAAAAAACTCGATTTAATTAATAAAATTGACGTTTCACTTATGACATTCATAGTTATTCAAAACTTTTGAAAAAAATTGAAAAATTCTTGACATTTATTGACTTGAAAAAATTTAATAGATAAGATTGATCTGTCCCTTGTTAAAAATTCTTTCAGTCTAATATTAACATTCAAAATTGTTATCATTAGAAGGCAAGGGAAACTACAGGAAACCTTTACCTAATGTAATGTTCGAAAAATAATAATAATAGGGTACTATTTATTTAACAGAAAGAAATTAGTCACGGGAAAATATTAAAAAAGTAAGAGCAGAATTATCGTATAGAACGTTTATATGGAAGCAGCCGTTGACACGTGTTTCGGACTCTTTGGTCCTTCATCAGAACGGCGTAGCTAAGTATTGGATTGAAAATTTGGAGATGAAAATAGTTTTAATAAATAAAAATCTCTGTTATGGAAGAAAATCACTTATTTGTGGTTTATTGTTTGAACTCTCCGGTATGGGAGATTTGGTCAAACTTTGCCACGGAGGCGACATAAATTCCATCCGAGAGATCTCATATATTATATATATATATATATAATATATATATATATATATATAATATATATATATATATATATATGGTTGTCTGGTTTCCCGGGTTTGTATCCGCGTATGGGCTTCGTCTTCGTTGAAGTCTGCTCGACGTTTCGGCAAAATCACAACGTCGAGCAGACTTCAACGAAGACGAAGCCCATACGCGGATACAAACCCGGGAAACCAGACAACCAGATTATCTCCGCGAGAACCTGAAAATTAACAATATATATATATATATATATATATATATATATATATATATATATATATATATATATATATATCTATATATATATATATATATATATATATATATATATATACCCATAAAGTTTTGGTTGATGGCATGAAAGAGCGCTTTTAGAACAAGTTTTTGGAATCATAAGTCCGGTTATGTTATCAAATGTAGTAGAATCTTTTAAGAAGAGAATACTGTTGTGTTTACGAATTAATGAATGGTCGTCATTTTGAATATTTGTTATAAACACCCTATCAATTATTTATTAAAAGTAGACAGCAGTCTGAAAATATTCGTTTTTCATCAAAACGCGAAGAATTTGCTATATGAGTGCCTTGAAGTATTTGATAGGTGATTACAATTTGCAACTACGATGATCAATGAAATACAGGGTGTCATTTGAATTAAGGAATGTATATAGGTCTAAAATTCATAATTATTGAGTGCTAATTACTGGAGGTCCTGTATAAATTATAACATTTTTTTACTAGTGGAACATTGAATTTGGTCCATGCTGATAATAGTTTAATTACTAACGTTTCATTATGGAGGCGTTATGTAGATGATATTTTTTGTATTTGGACCGGTACAGATAGGCAGTTAGATGATTTCCTTAAATATATAAATACTTCCTACAACTCGATTCAATTTACAAAAGAAGTAGAAAACGAAAACGGTATCTGGAATTTCTTAGACGTTCAGATTGCTAGGAATTTGAATTCTCTTACTTTCAACATTTATAGAAAACCAACCTTCACAGATACTTCAATTCACGGCGACAGTAACCAACACATTAAAATAAAACTCAGTGCTTTTCATTCGTTCATACATAGGTTGTTCACTATTCCATTATCGGAAACAAATTTTCAAACAGAAGTTAATAGAATTAAATTATTAGCCATCAATAACGGTTACAATGAAAGTCTTATCGATAAGCTCATTGGGAAAAAACGAATAAAGTATCTGTTGCATTCAATATACCCCACGCAAACTATTAATGAAGAACAAAAATACTTCCCAATAAATTATTTGCCGAATTTGAGTAGCAAAATTTGTGACAGGCTATCGAAAAATAACGTTTAAACAATTTATACAAATAAAAGAAACTTGAAGTCATTCTTGGTCAATAATCAAGAAAAATCTAACATCGGAGAAAACAGTGGTGTTTACAAAATATTTTGCGACGAATGTCCTGCTTTCTATATTGGACAAACAGGAAGGAATATAAACATTCGTGTTGAAAAACATAAAAAGTTAATTTTACAAAATAAAAATACCACTGGCTTCTCTGAACATTGTATAAAATCCAATCATTACCTGGATTTCAACAAAACCCAATTGTTACATTCAGGTAACAGAGGAAAGCGCCTTAACCTTCTTGAAATTCTCGAAATAAGTTCCGCCCATAATGGTCAATTACCCCTTGTAAACGAACGAATTGATTTTCAGGTATCACCTTTGCTTTTGTCAGTTTTATAAAATAAGATGTAATACTCTCCTGTAGTCAGTCTTGATAATGAGTTCATAACTCGAAACATGTCGACTATTCGTTACTGCTAAATACAGTATCAAAATATTTTTATATAGTGAAGTAGTAAGTGTTTTTTATTTTAAAGTTTATACTTTATTATATATATATATATATATATATATATATATATATATATATATATATATCAGGGGCGGCTAGTCACAGGAGGCTAAAGAGGCTAAGCCTCCTCAATAATATTCCGTGTATCACTAATATATTATATTGAATAGTCAGCATTCAGCATATTCATATTAATCAAAATCATATTATTTTATGCACCTACCTTCCTTTCAACCTACATTATATATTATAATTTATTAATTAAGATAGAAGGTATTTACATTTACTGCATTTCATTCATTTCAAGATTTGTGGCAACGCTGCGGAGGCTTAGAAAGGTATATTCTCAACGTTCATTATGCCTGCCACAGAAAAGCAAACAACGGTGCAAATACTACGAATGAATACTTCATTGCAATAGAAAAGCAAAACACATGTAAATGGCAACACGGATAGGAACCCAGTCTCATACAATGTCGACCAATCACAACTATAGAATTTCGCGTGACATCGAGTAAATTCGTTGGAAAGCATTAATTGAATCGTAGTGTGATCGTAGTTACTAATGGCAGTGTGTTTACTTATATTGCCCGCGTATTGTTTTAAAATGAGTTTGGTTACTGAAGTTAATTTCAAAAATTTCAATGGTGACTCAGGGGAATATTTGTTATCCCATAACTTTAGTGCACTAAGTTATGAGGATAAAGTTTTGATAAAAACATTGCGACCTACCCCTGAATTAAACAATTTGGTGCAGCTTAACAGACCACAAAACCGCGGTTTTAATACAAGGAATTATGAGAGACATCCTTGCCTAACTGGATCACAGGTAAAAAATAAATTATTTTGTTGGCAGTGTTTACTTTTTACTAGTGAAAATGTCTCTGTTTGGGCCGCTTACGATTTGAGGATTTAATTCTATACCTAGTTTAAAGTGAGGAATTTTTCACAGATAAAGTAACTTTAAATACAGCACGCGGATTAATATCTTACTTACAAGATAAGGAATTTATATATTTTTTAAACATCTTTAAATTAATTTTTGAACAAACAGAAATAGTTTTTCAAATCTTACAGCACAAGTTTTCAGATGTAATTTACTCACGAAATCGGCTCAAGTTTCTTTTGGAAAAAATTTCAGAATTTCGTGCAGAAGTTTATTTTAAAAAACTATTTTCTGTATTTCAAACTACTGATGATACGACTCAATTTAGCCCAAAACGAAAGCAATTCAGTTACGCAGATATGGAGCTTCACTATAAGCAAATATTTTATGAAATGTTGGATGCTATTAGGGGTCAAATAGAAATAAGGTTCTCTGATTTGAAAGAACTGCATTTCTTCGACTTACTCAATAAAAATTTGTTTACCGGATTTTCGGCTAATTTTCCAGATAACCTTTTGGAAAATTTATGTCAAAAATACACTTTTTTTGATAAGGTGGCCATAAAAAGTGAACTGTGTGTTGTTTATAATGACAATTAAATTTTGGGGCAAAATGAAAATCATGTGAGGACTATTAAATACCTTTTTGATAATGATTTGAATCAAGATTTACCCCAAGTTTATAAACTCTTATGTCTAATTGTTTCTATCCCGGTGACATCGGCTTCCGTAGAGCGCTCGTTTTCCACTCTTAAGAGAATTAAAACTTATTTACGAAATTCAATGAGCCAGGATCGTTTGAAAAATATTAGTTTGTTGTCTATTGAAAAGGAATTGGTAAAACTTTTGGCGAAAGACAAAAAATTTTATGAGGATATTATAGATCATTTTGCTAACGTTAAAGATCGCAGAATCCCGCTTATCTTCAAAAATATATAACTTTTTATTTGCTCTCACGAGCTGTTAACAAATTTGTTAAGTAGGTAGGTAGGTACCTATTTTGTGAAAGAAAAAAAAATTTGATGAATAGATGAATTGATTAATTGGCTGAGAAGAGTTTTTGTGAATATTGTAAATAGAAGTTGTAGGTCTCAAGGTAGACACTCGAAAGTGAAAACAAATTAATAGCTTAGCGTGCTTGTTTGACTTTGATTTTCTCTAAATTATAAAGCGGTTGACCTTGTAATCCTAAAAATTTTCGCCTATGGTGTACTTTTTAACACCTCTTGTAGCCTCCTCAAACCAAAACCTCACGAGCCGCCACTGATATATATATATATATATATATATATATATATATATATATATATATATATTTAAATATATATATATATATATATATATATGTATATATATATATATATATATGTATATATATATATATATATATATATATATATATACTTATGAATCATCAATGCTTCCACTGAAATTACGTATCAGTGTACACATTTCCCGGTTTACACGCTTCCTCATGTAGCTATATGTGATTATTTATGGCTTATATTATTCCCTGTTGCATGGTTTATAATGAGAAATTGTTTAATACAATTAAGTACCTATCCATTCATTTATTTATTTAAAGCATATAAATAATATTCAGAGGTCATATCGCAAGCATAATAAAACAGGAATTTCAGACAGAATGTTATTGTTTTTTTCAGCTTGACTTATGTATACTTAAGCTTTTTACAATATTCTAATATTAATATTTTTTCCACTATTCTTTTTTGTGAAAATATCTATTTATCCCCATATATATGATAAATTTGGGCAGAGAATTGCGGTAATGGTTCTCAACTTCCTGAAGGTGTTTTAAAAATAGTAGTAAAACATTTAGAGTAATAGTCTTCAATAGGACTAGAAATGTCTATTTAGTTTTTATTGGCTATAAAACGGTATTAATAATGTTTTATATATATATATATATATATATATATATATGTATATATATATATATATATATATATATATATATATATATATATATATATATATATATATATATATATAATATATATATATATAAATATATATATATATATATATATATATATATATATATATATATATATACAGGCACGTATCCAGGGGAGGGGCCCGGTGGGCCCGGGCTCCCCCCGAAATCCAGAAATTTGAAAATTTTTTCCATTCGATATTCTTCACAGAAAAGTCTTCAGTATAGAATTTTCTATTCTTTGAAGTTTGATTTTTTACTCAACGAAAAGCACGTTTGGTGTCAATCGAACGTATCCATATATTTTTAAATTATGAAAAGCCTGCCTGCCATGTTCAGTAACACGACTTTTAACATCTCACATGTGGCAGCATTGAACAATATAGTTCAATTGTACGAATCGATTCTGATCAAGATCTTGGGATTTTTAGCTTCTTATGTTAGACTCATCGAACAAAAACAAATGAACGTGAGTTTTATGGGTTTGTGTTCAATCCAAGCAACTTTTTCTATCATAAACCTTCGAGATTTTGAAAAGACAACTTATTTCACCAAATATGAAACGTCGCCAAGGTCAAACAACGATTAGGTACATCGTTTTTCAAGAAGCCGAAATCAGATAATTCAGACGATGCAGAAAATGTTAATAGTGAGTATATAAAGTGACGTTTTGAATGCGAATTCCAAGGTTATGTTGGAGCAGTTTTAAACAGTTTTTATGAAAAACCCATAATTATTTTATTTGTACGCTCAATACATGATTTGCTTCTTGGGCCCCCCCCCGAAACGAATTTCTGGATACGGGCCTGTATATATATATATATATATATACATATATATATATATATATATATATATATATATATATATATATATATATATATATATATATATATAATCTCTTGATAATTATTAGCAATAACAGGCTGGTTGAATCTTAAATTAATTATCAAGAGATTAAAAATAGATCACAGGCAACAATTCGAATAAATAATTATATATATATATATATATATATATATATATATATATATATATATATATATATATATATATATATATATATATATATATATATATATACATATATATATATATATATATATACAATTTATTAACATATTTTTGAAGCTTCTCTTCAAATAGTATCAAATATTTACAGTACTTGAAAATAAAGTGACTCAATATTTGTCATTATTAGTTGACGTGGAAGGAAATAGATTAAGATGTTTAATGTACTAATCCCGAATAAAATATATGAGCTATGAAAATAATTGGTAATTGAATTATGAGAATAATTTGTGATAATCGGACAAAGATATGTGCTACTTAGTAGAGGATGTTTATGTGGTATCTTTGAATTTGGAATGACTGATACTTGTAATTGAAGTGGATAGTGTTTGTAAAACGTTTTGATAAAAATGATATGACTAAATAAATTGGATCTGTATAACTGGAGCTTAGGTTCCGTTCTGTTATTGACAGAATTTCCATAATCTTTTCGAATGTGTCACATATCCTGAATCTTGGAAGAATTGAGTTTTTGAAAAATTTGTATAACCTACGTTTTATAACAAAACTTTTTAAAGTTTTTTACTGCTCTACTTAAAAACTTATATCCAATAAAAAATAAATTTTCGAATCCAGTAGGTACCGAAAACACGCCGACAGATCCCAAACAAACAAAAGGGCGTGTGACGTCATAATGTTAATTGCTACTCATCGTAGCACAAGTCTTGTTGTTATCGTCAATATATTAATAAATATTTATAAAACATCAAACCTTAAAAACTATCATGCTTGCTTCGTACCATTACGTACGAATACTATAGAAACAACTCCCCAAAAAATGTTTTTAAATGTTCCACAAGATGTTATACCTATATCAGGTATATTATCATAATTAGCCTTTATAAGTCCTTTATCAGGCATGACTACATAAAAGTAACTATTATAAATAATTATTTGCACTAAGTTTCGGATATTTTCAGTCAATATACACGTAGAGGCCGTTGACACTGTACTATCGAGAAATTTGTTTAACATTATGACGTCACAAACATGGGCGACATCATGGAGCGTTTGTAGTCGTGATATTCTTCGTAACATTTTATCAATTTTAAATGGTTTATAAACCATGGCGTGTTATTTACGGGACACCCTATATATATATATATATATATATATATATATATATATATATATATATATATATATATATATATATATATATATATATATATATATATATATATATATATATATATATATATATATATATATATATATATATATATATCTGAGATTGAATTCTCGCACATCACTTGGTGAAACATCATAAAGAATAAAGTATAAACTTTAAAATAAAAACACTTGGCTTATGTTTCACAATAAAAAATCTTTAGATACTGTACTTAGCAGTAATAAAAAGTCGACATGTTTCGAGCTATGAACTCATTATCAAGACTGACAACAGGAGAGTATTGCATCGTAATTTATAAAACAGTCAAAAGCAAAGGTGATACCTGAAAATCAATTTGTTCGTTTACAAGGGGTAATTGACTATTATGGGCGGAACTTATTTCGATAATTTCGAGAAGGTCAAGACGTTTACCCTTGTTACCTGAATGTAACAATTTGGTTTTGTTGAAATCCAGGAAGTGATTAAATTTTATACAATGTTCAGAGAAGCCAGTGGTATTTTTGTTTTGTAAAATTGACTTTTTATGTTCTTCAACACGAATATTTATATTCCTTCCTGTCTGTCCAATATAGAAAGCAGGACATTCGTTGCAAAATATTTTGTAAATACCACTGTTTTCTCCGATGTTAGATTTTTCTTTATTATTGACCAAGAGTGACTTCAAGTTTCTTTTATTTGTACAAATTGTTTTAACGTTATTTTTCGATAGTCTGTTACAAATTTTGCTACTCAAATTAGGCACATAATTTATTGGGAAGTATTTTTGTTCTTCATTAATAGTTTGCGTGGGGTATATTGAATGCAACAGATACTTTCTTCGTTTTTTCCCAATGAGCTTGTCGATAAGACTTTCATTGTAACCGTTATTGATGGCTAATAATTTAATTGTATTAACTTCAGTTTGAAAATTTGTTTCCGATAATGGAATCGTGAACAACCTATGTATGAACGAATGAAAAGCACTGAGTTTTATTTTAATGTGTTGGTTACTGTCGCTGTGAATTAAAGTATCTGTGAAGGTTGGTTTTCTATAAATGTTGAAAGTAAGAGAATTCAAATTCCTAGCAGTCTGGACCGTTTTCGTTTTCTACTTCTTTTGTAAATTGAATCGAGTTTTAGAAAGTATTTATATATTTAAGGAAATTATCTAACTGCCTATCTGTACCGGTCCAAATACAAAAAATATCATCTACTTAACGTCTCATTAATAAAACGCTAGTAATTAAATTATTATCAGTATTGAAAATTTTTTCTTCTAAGTTATTCATGAAAATTTCACTCAACAAAGGCGATAACGGTGAGCCCATGGGCAATCCGTCTTCTTGTTTGTATATTATATTATTAAATTTGAAATAACTCTGTTTCAAACATAAGTTTAAGGCAGACATTGTTTCGTTGACTGCTTGAGTTGTTAAATTTGGGTTCATCTCTAGATATCGCTTAACAATATTTTTAACTTCTTGAGTTGGCGTAGAAGGAAATAAGTTGATAACGTCAAATGAAATTAATTTAGCATTTGAAGGAATTTTGATATTCTTAAGATGATTAACTAACTGAATAGAATTTTTAATGCTATACGCCGGATTGAATTGAATTAAGGTGGGTAATTTCTTATTCAAATACTGACATAATTTATACGCAGGAGCGTTAATATAAGATACTATTGGACGCATCGGGCAATCAATTTTATGTATTTTTGGTAAAGTATATAAAACCGGGGTGCGTGGGTTCATGGAAGTTAAGAAAAAAGTGTTAATATCTGAAAATAACTGACTGTTTTATAAATTACGATGCAATACTCTCCTGTTGTCAGTCTTGATAATGAGTTCATAGCTCGAAACATGTCGACTTTTTATTACTGCTAAGTACAGTATCTAAAGATTTTTTATTGTGAAACATAAGCCAAGTGTTTTTATTTTAAAGTTTATACTTTATATATATATATATATATATATATATATATATATATATATATATATATATATATATATATATATATATATATATATATATATATATATATATATATATATATATATATATATATATATACCTGGGTACATTGGCATCTCCAGTACCCCTCATTAGAACAGAAAAGAAATTTGGTATACGGGGTTGCTTTCGATGCCGAACAAAACTTTCAAAGTTTGGAGGAATTCAGTCAAAATTTAGACCTTTTCAGACTTTGAGAAAGGAAGTGGCGGGAAAGTAGAGGGATGGTAAATTTTCAATTTGACGGCAAAATATGTGGAAATCAGTTCAGGTTTCTAGGGTTCTTGGTAAGGTATATCGAGCTAAAAAAAACAGGTTTCTTGAGTATTTTCACCAAAACCCAATCCAAACTGAGTTAAAGGCATGAAACTTTCTACCTATGCAGTTGATATAAAAGAAGTGCTATCTGGTGGCAATAATCCTTTTTTCCAAACAGCGTCATGTTTATGTAGAGCTTTTGATTGTTTTTGGTTTTTGAGGTTTCACGCACTTCCACATTGAGTTTAAGTTTCGATTAGAATTGAGTTGATCTTAGGAAAGTGCTTTTTAGGGGTTTTTAACTATTTTTCTTAACCGTCGCCATTTTAGTGTAGTGATTTCAAATTTTTTGTGTATTTACAAGTTTTTTCAAATCTCCTCCAATTAACTTTGGGGGTTAAGGTTGTATGTGAAAAAGAGCAAAAATCAGTAAATAGTACGACCTAAGTGATGTAGCTCCGCTGCTCAAGCGATCAGTGGTCATCGTTTCGAAAAATGTAACTCGTGGTAATAATGGCAACTTTAAAGTGCGGTGTTTCTCATTTCATTAGTAATATACATTGAAATATAAAAATGCCATGTATATGTTTTAGAGAATTACATTCAATGAGAATTGTAGAAAATTTATGAAATTCTGCATAATTGAAGAATAGTTTTTTGACAATATCATTTGCGGGCTTCAAACCGTATTACGATTGAGGATTTATGTTTTTTTTACTGAGTACAGAAATATTTATTAAACTCTCAATGCTTGTACTTGTAATTACTGTGTTATTTATAATAGTTCATATAATGGCTAGGTTCTAAAGAAGCTTCGCAACAGGATTTTCCGTTACAAAGTCATGATGTAAAACTATTCAAGCAACAAAAAACCATTAGTTTCAAAATAAATATATTTTGATTAATATCTACTGAAGAATGATTGCAATTACTGAGAAACATGAAAAATTTATACAGTATTCATGAGATCTGGATTCCCATGATAGATAATTATGAATAGCTAAGAATTCCACGAAACATCGCCTTACAACAAATCGCCTTTCAACAAATCAATGAAACCAAGTAAAATAATAAGTTTTGAGCAAGAATCAAAATCTCAATATTACTATCTTGCAAGCAGAAAACGCATATTCTATTTTATCGTCATTAGTTTGATTTTTCTCCCTATCAAATAACAATAGTAACATAATATGGAGAAATATTTGATAATTTATAAAATTCATCAAATTTTCACAAATGAATGAAAGATTCTGTGTTTCTTCACAACTTATTTTATGGATCTTTGATACTGAAAAATTAATCGGGGGTAATATCCCTAGTGCATTTAATTTTTCCGGAAAAATTCGGAAAAACGAGTTTCTAAGTAATTTGTCTCACATTCGCGAAAGTGGAAAACCACTCTCGCTTATGCTATTTGTTAAAACAGATTACTTAGAAACGAGTGTTCCAATTTTTCCACAAGAAAAATTAGATGCACGAGGGATATTTGGTAAGATTATTTCCTGAGTTAAATAAACATTTTATTTTAATACATTTTTTTCATTCAAATAATAAGAACAATAATTAATAAGAACAATATAAAGCTATCTGGAGTAATTGGTAATTTTTTGCTTGCCAAAATTCCATAAATTGCTTCCAGATCGATGTGTGAGTTTTCAGAGTATTTAGTGGAATTTAATAAAGCGTTGTTTGTGATCTTTGTTGTTGGTAACGGCACATAGCAACACAGCATAGAAACCACCAAGTTTATTTTTACAAGGCAACTTGTCAAACTTGCATGAAATTTTTTCGATTTTTTTTTCCGGAAAAACTGCTGACAGTTGTTAAGTAATTTTTTCACTTGAAATTTATATTTGACATACCAATTCTTGATAGCGATTGGTCAAAATAAATAGGAAGGAAATAATCACAAAAATTTAAGCTTCATTACTATTTCTAAGCTCAACTCTAGGTCAGTGCTAATACCTAATAAATTATCTAACGACAGAAGAATGAACGGGAATTGTAACAAGGACTGAAAAATAAAGAAATTCATATAAATTTTACTTTTGATACATCTGAATTCTAACCTACAAATTCTTTTTTAGTGTCTTATGTTATTACTATCTCATCCACGTATTATGTACTAGACAATAATACAGCAGTTTGCTTCATTAGTTGTCCAAGAAGTTTGTGTCATATTTTGGTGGCGTAAAGACAAATCTGAATCTATCGGAACGATTGAAATTAAATAGCAGGCGTAGGTACACAAAAGAAAGCACTTTCGGCAGAAAAAAAATTAGCTGCGATACGTTGATTTTTATCAGTTAGGGGAGATCGGGGCAGAACGAGATACTTAAAAAAAACATTCAAAGAAAATTGAACTCTTTATTAAAACATAATCAACTCAAAAATCAACATTCATTATCAAACTTCATTTAAGCAACTTGAATTATAAAATTCCCATTTTGCCCTGCGACCGGATATAATGGGAAATCATACAGGGCAAAATGAGCTCAAATTTGATTGATGCTTGCAGCGTTCACAAATATGAACATCGTCGTCTTCTTCTTCAACTCCACCACAACAGTTATGTGCTCAAACGGGCACACACTACAAATTACCCATCCTTCTTCTATTGACTGCGAGTACAAGTACCAATAGTAGATGCTGGCACAATCATCACCATCTTCTTCTTTTGATGAATCTGTGTCTGTTTCGTTTTCTTATTTGGGTTTCTTAGTTTCAGTTTCATTAGTTTTGTTGCATTTTTTCTTCTTCTCATGTGTCTTACTTTTAGTTGCAGTCTTCTCACGAAGTTTATTTTTTCAGTGTTTTGTTCGATATTCTTTTTTATTTCATTTTCTCACTCAGTCCTTTTTTATAAATAGCTGCTATGAGTATTGTACTTTTACTTCGTTTTCTAGCCTTCCTTTATTGAAGCCTAATTTCTATTGGTATTGCTACAATATTTTCTGGTCTGACTAAAAACGAAGATTTTGTTCTAAAATTGATTTAGGCACATTATAAGTGATTGTGGCTCTGAGAAATTCCATTATCTCAGAAAAAGCGTCGTTTACTGCTCTTCTCATATCATACTCTTCCCATATCGCTCGATCTGTTTTTCGATTATAATTGCGGACCATCCTAACTGAAAAAAGATACAGATTGTTTGTGACTGATAGACGTGAGTCGACAGAAGTTCAGTCTAAAGGAGCCTTTGCCGGCACTGTTACATGTACGAGTCACGCACACTAGCGCATTTCCCGTCCTGCCCCGTACCTCGTTTTGCCACGGTCTCCCTATATACTCCTTTGAATATGGAAGAAAACAAAGTGCCCTTTAGATATGCTATTTATAACGAAGATGAGGTAGCTGACCAAACTGTGCACAAAAAAAAACTAGTGATTTCAACCTTCAAGATCAAGGACGCCCAAGTAGGCCGTTGACCACAAATGCAGATATGGATCTGATTAAAATACTAATCGAGAATATTGCACGCTATACAACAATTAAAGTACAAGAAATGTACAAAATTCACCATTCACCGATTTGGTGTATGAGTTTCCCATGCAATGCGTAAAAAGAATAATTATTGTTATGTTTACAATAATAGTCTATATTGCACCTAAGTAAAACCTGTGTGTGCTAACTAACTATCCAACCAAACACAATATTCGCTGTAAGAAAAAACAACTAAATACCAAAAAAATTAATTGACAGCAAGAAAAAATATAAAATACTATACCAAATACTACCAAGATGAAACCAGGCTTACAATTCTCCAAACTATACATGGAATCACAAAATACCCACGAACACATCTGAATGTCCCTCAATTGAACTCTTACATTTTTTCTGAAATATTCTGATTGTTTGACAGCATTTCACCTCTTTCGGCAACAAAATAAAAACTTTTGGCGCGATGGTTGTTAGGAACCTTTGACTAGCCTGGCGACGACATAATGGAGTTATTAGAACTTTATTTATAATTGATCTCGCTGCATGATAATGTGTTGGCAATTTTGTCATGTGCCGATGCTTGTATATACGTAAACGCAACATGCATGGTGAAAGAGTGATCTTATGTTAAGTACTTCTTCATAATACAATAGATTTGTCGGATATAATCGGGTTATACGAGTAATTACTCTCTCCGTATAATTTTGAAATACATTCAGAGGGTGTAAAGCATTTTTGCAGAGACCACCAACTACTAAACGTAATCTCAGAATAGAGTTATTAGTGATTTTTATAGGATAAATAATATTTTTTTTGAGAAAAATTTTCTTATTTCATAAAATTTATGAATGAATCGCCTTAATTTGAGACTCGTTTTTCAAACTAAACTAGAAGATGAAGGATGAGGAACGGATCATTCATAATATATGATGGAAATTACCTTGGGGAAAGCGGAATGAACCATCTTTAGCCAAACCCAAAAGGCGATCTTCATCCGAAGAAGGTCATACTCTGTGTTTGGTGGCATTGCAAAGAAATATTGTATTATCAGCTTGTACCAAACAACGAGATGATAATTTCAGAGAAGTGGTGTTCCTAGTTAGACGAATTTGAGACAACAATTGAACAAAACTGTCCTGAAATAGCTTTAAATCTTCTGTGTTTCAGTTTTTCTTCAAAATCGCCACCAACTTTTCGGATAACAAGATAAAGTCGATTAAAACCGTAAACAAAACCTAACTAAAGCAAATCTCTTAGTTGCAAAATATACCTGTATGTTAATTAAATAATTTTTGATTTATTGTTTTTATAAGATTGCTTGGAGAGGTATTGGTTTGGTGAATTACAGGACATAGCAATCCAGCGTCATTAAAACCTTACCAATACCACACTCAATTCATAAATTCCCTTCTTTAAAATTATTACTGAAAACACAAGTATGCATCGAACTATAAGCAAAAAACAAGAAGGTTTCGAAAACCAATTTGTATATAATAATTATGTTTTTAACAGCTTTGCGTTAAAATACTTAAAATAATCACCTTCTTTGTTAATTACCTAATATGTAAATTTAATATGTATACGTTATTGTAGTTAAGTACAGTCAAGGTTTTTTATCGGAGTTAACTTAACATTTATAATTTGAGTTTACTTGTTTTAAGTAAAACTGCCACACAAATTACTCGTCCTACGGATTGAGCAATGGTTTTTCTCGTTAAAATAACAAGCAATGAAATTTTCATTGTCGTATAAATTTTACTTTAAGACACCTCGTGTGCCTAAATCTTCTAGTAAATTTATGGTAAAAGAATCAGCCATCGAAGTTCGTGAGATGAGGATTAATCGTTGACCAGATTTTAGTATTATTTTCCCTGAAAATAATAGGCTATTTAGACCTTCTAGACTTCTAGACAATGATTTTCAAAATAGACATAATTATATTTTTTCTCCGTTACATATTGGCATCTAGGATTGATTCCCAGGCAAAATTTCTCCAACTGCCGCCATTTTTACGAAGATATTAAATTTGTTTACATATTGGCATCCCCAGCGGCTTACATCAAACCACATAAGCTGAAATTTATTATCTGGGGATTTTTCGAGGGAGAAAGAAACTATCGAAATTAAAGTAATTTTTTCCAACCGCCTTCATTTTACGTAGATATTCCTTGATTTTTCGTAGTTTTTGAAAATTTTCAGAATTTAACAGATTGTGCAAATTAAGGGTTAAGAGCTTCGCTATCTGTATCCGCTGCACTTACTATATATTAACATATATATATATATATATATATATATATATATATATATATATATATATATATATAATATATATAAACATATATATATATATATATATATATAATATATATATATATATATATATATATATATATATATATAATATATAATATATATATATAATATATATATATATATATATATATAATATATATAATATATATATATATATATATATATATATATAATATATATATATATATATATATATATATATATATATATATATATATATATATATATATATATATATATATATATATATATATATATAATATATATATATAATATATATATATAAATTAAAGTAATTTTTTCCAACCGCCTTCATTTTACGTAGATATTCCTTGATTTTTCGTAGTTTTTGAAAATTTTCAGAATTTAACAGATTGTGCAAATTAAGGGTTAAGAGCTTCGCTATCTGTATCCGCTGCACTTACTATATATTAACATATATATATATATATATATATATATATATATATATATATATATATATATATATATATATATATATATATATATATATATATATAATATATATATATATATATATATATATATATATATATACTATATACAGGGTGATTCATTAATTCGTGTAAATATTTTAACGGGAGAATTTTGAGCCCAAAATATGAAGATCTAACCCAATTTGCTCATATTAAATATTTCTCCTTACTGAGTTACAGGGTGTTTTATTTCGATTATTAAAAATGAATTTTGTTCATTACTTCAATGCTGCTTGATATTTCTTTATGATATTTGGCAGTAAGTTAAAGTAGTTTGGGACACATCAAATAATAGTAAAGAAGACTTTCTCGCTATCACCAGTGGCGTACGGCAGGGGCACGGGAAGAGTTCTCGTTTCCTAAATTCTCTACGCCACTGGCAGAATTGTCATTTTAGTATAATTTTTCGATTCTCCTATATTTCTCTTTTGATAAGGTATTCGTTTTTCGTAACGCTAGAGCCACTATTTTTCGAGATATTTAACGTTGAACATATGGCTGCACAATTCCTTTGATTTTTATGTACGAGTCATATCGGGTTTTTTGTCATACGATTGCATGTATTTAAATTGAAAAAAAAAATTATTAGGTATTTTTTTTAAATTTATAATAATATTAACAAACAATTTAAAACATAATAACTACAAAAATATCCAGCGCTACATAAAAAAAGTTCAAAATAAATACTTAATTATGTAGATCTTCTTTACAAATTTTGGAAGAATATCAAATTTATGAACAAAACTTGAAAACAATTCACAATAAATGTTCAATATGCTCTCCGTTTACCTCAATGAGTTTTTTCATTCTTTCGTTGAACGATCTTCTAACTTTAAAAAATATGTTTGGCTGATTCGCAAAAAAATTAGCGGAATTTACAATTTGCTGCCATAGTTCCTGGCCAGTATTTCTCGTTTGGGAGTATAGCCACTATTTTTCGAGATATTTAACGTTGAACATATGGCTGCATAGTTACTTTGATTTTAATTATGTATCAATCATGTTGGTGTGTTTGTAATAGAATTGTTAATTAAGTAATTATTATGCATGTGTCTAATGTCATAATAGATGCAGTTCACATTTATTTGGAAATAGATATGAGGAAGTCTTAAATAATTATTTTGATCTAGTAGGATGGTGTCACAACTGACAGTTGTTGACAATATTATCTATGAAGCTTGTGACTGTTCAAAATTTATATTAAGCAGATTTAGAGAAGAAGCAGCGACCTAATGTTTTTTGTAATACTGAAATGCGAGATATACTGTGTGTCTATGCACAAGAAAATTATTCCTGTCTTGCTGCTACTCAAAGATATGGAGAAATGTATCCAGATAGAGTTCAGCCCAATCATCAAACCTTTCGCAATATTTTTAGAAGATTAGGAGAGACTGGACAATTCAAGCCAAAACGTGATGTGGGCCGACCTAAACATATTTCTGTAGATCAGGAAGATGACATATTAGTGAGAATTGCAGAAAATCCACAACTTAGCACTCGTCGCTTATCTTCAATGACTGGGGTAAGCCAATCTACAGTTTTTAGAATACTGAAAAAGGGAAATTTGAAACCTTACCATTTTACTCCAGTACAAAACTTATTACCAAGAGATCTTCCTGCAAGATTGAATTTCGCTCAGTCGATGGCAAATAAAAAAAATGAAAATCTGAACTTTTATGAAAATGTTATCTTTAGCGACGAAGCTACTTGTACACGGAGAGGAATATTTAACTGGAGGAATAGCCACAGTTGGGATACTGAAAATCCTCATTTATATTGTGAGTCACATTTTCAACGCGAGTTTAAAATTAATGTTTGGTGCGGTATACTCGGAGACCGTTTGTTAGGTCCATATGAACTACCTGAAAATTTAAATGGTAATTCGTATTTGGAGTTTCTACAAACTAAACTTTTCGATGAGCTAGAACAATTGCCACTTAACCAAAGGAGAGACATGTGGTTCATGCACGATGGAGCACCACCCCATTATACATCAATAGTGCGGAATTATCTAGATAATAAATTTCCTCATCGTTGGATTGGCAGAGGTAGTGAATTTCCGTGGCCGCCTCGAAGTCCCGATTGTAGTCCATTAGATTTCTATTTCTGGGGGCATATGATATCACTGGTATACTCCCAAACAATAAATACTCGCCAGGAACTATGGCAGCAAATTGTAAATTCCGCTAATTTTATTGCGAATCAGCCAAATATATTTTTTAAAGTTAGAAGATCGTTCAACGAAAGAATGAATAAACTTATTGAGGTAAACGGAGATCACATTGAACATTTGTTGTAAATTGTTTTTAAGTTTTGTTCATAAATTTGATATTCTTCCAAAATTTGTAAAGAAGATCTTCATATTTAAGTATTTATTTTGAACTTTTTTTATGTAGCGCTGGATATTTTTGTAGTTGTTATGTTTTAAATTGTTTGTTAATATTATTATAAATATAAAAAAAATACATTCAATTTAAATACATGCAATCGTATGACAAAAAACCCGATATGACTCGTACATAAAAATCAAAGGAATTGTGCAGCCATATGTTCAACGTTAAATATCTCGAAAAATAGTGGCTCTAGCGTACGAAAAAAGAATACCTTATTTACAGAGAAAATATAGGAGAATCGAAAAAATTATACTAAAATGACAATTCTGCCAGTGCGTAGAATTTAGGAAACGAGAAACTCTTCCGTGCCCTGCCGTACGCCACTGGTGATAGCGAGAAAGTCTTCTTTACTATTATTTGATGTGTCCCAAACTACTTTAACTTACTGCCAAATATCATAAAAGAAATATCAAGCAGCATTGAAGTAATGAACAAAAATTCATTTTTAATAATCGAAATAAAACACCCTGTAAACTCAGTAAGGAGAAATATTTTATATGAGCAAATTGGGTTAGATCTTCATATTTTGGGCTCAAAATTCTCCCGTTAAAATATTTACGACGTATTAATGAATCACCCTGTATATATATATATATATATATATATATATATATATATATATAATATATATATATATATATATATATATATATATATATATATAAATATATATAATATACACACATCAAAAAAATGTAAGGGTCAGCGATATTTTTAGGGTTTTGTCACTTGGTAATGGGAAATTCAATACAATTTTTGTTACCCACGTAGAACATAATATTTTGCAACATAATTTATACATAATTTCATACAAACTTTGAAAATCAATTGAAAGCTTTAATCTAAGTGAAAAGAGTGAAAAATTCGAATTCAATGCACTTAGGATTCTGAGCAAAAAATTGTCACTGGTCAATGTCTAATACAGAGTGTGTCCACGGCGATTGTTCAAAACTGCCCTACATCGATTAAGTAAGCTGAGAATAAGGTTATCGATGCTTTCCTGATCAATCGCATTCCATTCTTCAACCAGAGTATGGAACAATTGATTTCGTATCTGGAATAGAATGTTACGCCTTAAAATTCTTCTGTCAAGCAAATTCCACACACGCTCAATCGTATTCAGGTCTGGCGATTGAGCAGGCCAATCCAAAACATTTATACCACTCTCATCCAAGTAATCTCTTACGATCGCGGCGGTATGAGAGCGCGCATTGTCATGCTTGAAGACGAAGTTTTCACCTACTGCAGCTACATACGGAATGACAAATGGTTCTTATATCAGGTCCCTATATCTAAGAGCATTTACAAACCTCTCCAGCAATACGAGATCGCTTCTTCCGCCAATGCTGATACCACCCCAAACCATCACCGTTTCGCCTTGGTAGCTGTGAACTTCCTGTGCAGTCCTAAGTTTCCAAACATTTCCAGGTTGTCTCTATACACCAGTACGTCTAGTATCTGGACGTAAACCGAATCTCGATTCATCACTAAACAACACAGGAGTCCATTCTTGCACGCCCCATTCGATGTGATTTCTAGCCCAGACTATTCGGGTCTCGCGATTTCCTCTGGGTAATGGAGGAGCTCTCCATGGACACCTGGCACGTAAATTGGACTCGTGCAGTCTATTTCTCACAGTTTGGTCACTTATCTGTATATGGTGAGCTTTTCAGAGTTCCAAACTTAGTTGACCTGCCGTGTGGGTTAGATTTCTCAGAGCTTGAATTCTCAGAAATCTGTCCTGTGCCGCCGTTGTTATTCTGGTACGACCAGTATGTTGCTCTCTAACATCACCAGTTTGATTATAACGAATCCATAAACGACTTATAGTGGACTGGTTAGTCCCTAATTCATTGGCAACAACCCTCTGCGACATACCAGCTTGAAGCATTCCAATGGCCCTCAAGTGCGCGTCTCTCTGAAGGTGATTACGCTCCATAATTTAGACAAACAATACTACTCAAAATTTTCAATAATTACCATTCGCTGGTTGGATAACATGTGATTTGATCTCATGAATGAAACAAGGGACGACATGAAGAAAATGAATAGTCGTTGGAAAAAAGTGGAACACATGCCATAATGTTCAAAAAGATAAAAAAGTATTGTGTAAATAACAAAGAAATATCTGCAATGCGATAATGCCACGTGGATCTACGAGAATTAACAAACAATTCCAAAATATGCTTGACCCTTAGATTCTTTCGGTGTGTGTATATATAATATATAATATATATATATATATATATATATATATATATATATATATATATATATATATATATATTGAAATGAAATGGCATTCACTTGGTGAAAGTTCATATTCATAACTTCATAAAGAAATAAAAAACTAACTTTCCACGGGTTTAAATAAAATTTTATGAGTAAACGTGTCGTCATAACATTGACTTCATCTCGTACTAAATTATGGTATTACAAAACAATCTATTTATACGAAAAATTGAACATAACAGAGCGGGGATCTTAGAGAAACTAAAAAACAATAAGCAATTCATTCTGACCTATTGGTAGGTACATTGAACAGATTAAGAAGAGGAGAAGGGTTTACTTCAATTTGGTCGTTAACTAGGTTTCCGGAATTTTTATATTTATTGATGTATAGGGATTCCCAACAGTTGATTTTGTGGAGACTATTTTCTAACTGTAATATATTATAATTGTGATTAAAGGTATGGTTTTCTTAAATAAAATGACACGCATAATTTCCGTGTTCCGTTTTCTGCTTAATATAGCTACTTTGGTGTTCATGTATTCGAGTTTTGAAATTTCTAATTGTACTTCCTATATAGAATTTTTCACAATCGTTACAGTTGAGTCTATAAACACCCGTACGTTCATCTCTATGGACTTTTGATTTGTTGTTTTTAATAAATTTTCCAATGATATTGTTGGTCTTATATGAAACAAAATTTCAAAGTTTCATATAAAACCAACAATAGCATTGGAAAATTTATTAAAAACAACAAATCAAAAATCCATAGAGATGAACGTACGGGTGTTTATAGACTCAACTGTAACGATTGTGAAAAATTCTTTATAGGACGTACAATTAGAAATTTCAAATCCCTATACATCAATAAATATAAAAATTCCGGAAACGTAGTTAACGACCAGATTGAAGTAAACCCTTCTTTTCTTCTTAATCTGTTCAATGTACCTACCAATAGCTCTGAATGAATTGCTTATTGTTATTTAGTTTCTCTGAGAACCGTCCTCTGTTATGTTCAATTTTTCGTATAAGTAGATTGTTTTTTAATGCCATAATTTGGTACGAGATGAAGTCAATGTCATGACGAAACGCGTTTACTCATAAAATTTTATTTGAACCTGTGAAAAGTTAGTTTTTGGTTTCTTTATGAAGTTATATATATATATATATATATATATATATATATATATATATATATATATATATATATGCTATTGATGCGTTGTTTTCCAAACCATAATTGATTCCTTTCGAATCGCTTTTCATCATGATGCACTTCAAGCGAAAAATACGACCTTAGTGACGGAGCTCTAGTGCTCACGTGTTTTTTATATTATTTCTGATGATTCATTCGAATTCCATGGTTATCATAAGCCGATGCATTCATCAAATACGCCCCTCGTATCACTCATGATGAGATATGATCCAAAAAAATCGTATGAAGCTCTATGCACGCGTGGGACGTGACCACCCTAGCAATCCCTTAATATCTGTCTCTTCTTTTTGACGATAGAATAGAACCATTCATCTAATTCAAACTGTAGAATTCGAACACACATGCCATCGTAAAAAATAGTCATAATGGTTTCGGTTACAAACATGTCAGTATTGTTTGGTACGTAAACACCGTCGTTAACTGTCCCTGATGATGTTTTCTCATATATTAAAATTCAAATTGTTAGTTCCAATAATGGCCATAAAACAGTGGTGCTTTTTGTTCGCTGCGTAGATATATGGTTTTTCCCAAGTAGGAAAAAAAGGATCTTTATAATTCGACACGGTCTCTTTGTATTGTAGTAAATTGTGTCAGTTCATTGGCGCCGTCAACATGCTGTTTTGCTTTTATTGACGATGTTTTCATTTTGAAGTATCATTTGAAATATACTCCATTTTTTTTTAAATAACGACTGTCAATCTTTTCGTTATATTACTTGAATGTGTATATAACAGATTTCTGTTTTGAAATATTAAGTAAATCCCACAAGTTTTTTAAACATCTACGTAATATATCGAAAAGAGTAACAGTTTTACAAATTAAAAAAAAAATGGAGTAGGTATATTTCAAATAATACTTAAAAATGAAAACATCGTCAATAAAAGGTCAAAACAGCATGTCGACGCCGCCAACGAACTGCCAGAATTTTTATATATACATATATATATATATATATATACATATATATATATATATAAATATATATATATATTTATATTATATATATTAATAATATATATATACATATATATATATACATATATATATATAATATATATATATATATATATATATATATATATATATATATATATATATATATATATATATATATATATATATATTTATATAAACATATATATATATATATATATATATATATATATATATATATATATATATACATATATATATATATTAAATAATATTATATATATATTTTTCGTAATTGTTAATGTTGTCTGTAATTCTAATTCTAATTCTTAATTCTTGTAATGTTTTTAGGACAAGTGTAAAATTCTTGAAATTTTATATGAATAAATATCTATCTATCTATCTATCTATATATATATATACATATATATATATATATATATATATATATATATATATATATATATATATATATATATATATATATAATATACACACATGTTTCAATTTTTTTTTTATTTCTCACCTGAAGAAGCTCTAGTGGCTCTAACGGCCTCATCAATTCAAACATACATATGTGTGTGTATATATATATAAATATATATATATATATATATATATATATATATATATATATATATATATATATATATATAATTATATATATGTATAGATATATAATATTAATTATAGCTGGGTATATTAATATTGTTACTTATAATATTCTTTTAAAACTATCGGCAGTTACTTACTAAATTGAATCTATATATATATATATATATATATATATATATATATATATATATATATATATATATATATATATATATATATATATATATATATCTTTTGTATAATTATTATAAATAACACGCTTGTTGTTTTTTTTTAAAAATAATCAAAAAAATAAAAATAGTTCACAGACAACAACAATACAAATAAATAAATAAAAAAATAAATAAAAATATAAATATATATATATATATATATATATATATATATATATATATATATATATATATATATATATATATATATATATATATATATATATATATATATATATATATATATATATATATATATATATATATATATATATATATATATTAACAAAAATGAAATTTCATCTACTTCACTGGCGAATAGAATAGTTTATTTATCTCTTTCATGTTGAGTTCTCAGAATACATATTCCTAATAAACTAGACGGGATGATCTACTTTAATTATTTCAGCTGTTAACTCAAAGTTAACAACTCCAATTATTCTTCCGCACATCGGTTGCACGTGTTCATGTCAAATGTCGAAAAGAACACACCACAATATATTCGTATTTATATATATATATATATATACTTATATATAATATATATATATATATATATATATATATATATATATATATATATATATATATATATATATATATCTATATATATATATATATATATATATATATATATATATATATAATTTGAATAGTTAAAAAAGACTACTATGTTTCATCAAAATTTTTCGGCTGTGGCCGTTCTCTGTTATTTATTACGTGCTATTCAGTCCAATATTAACATTCAAATCTATTCCCACGTAATGTTCGAAATAGTTTCAAATTATTTTGATTTTGAAAAGTCAAAGACTAGTGTAGGTACTATTTATCTTTTTTTCAAAAATTTTTTATTACGTCTGTGGCCGTCTTTAGTTATTAATTACGTGCTATTTAGTCCAACATCAACAGTCAGGTCTGTTGATATTAGATGGGAAGTAAACCACAGAAACCCACGTAATGTACAAAATATGTTTAAAATATTTGATTGTTGGATTTGTCTTTAAAAAGACATTACTTGTAATTTTGGAGATCACATGTTCTATAAACTATACTTTCTTTTTAGAAAAATTGAAAATTCTAGATGTTTAGATTTTGTCTAAGAAGATGAGTTGTTATGGTTAGAGTTTGTTTGTTGAATTATCTTGTTTTGATTTATGTTGTTTCTTAGAAAAATTAAAGAATTGAATCTGCGTATATTGAACTTAAAGGTTTGTATCTGTTCTATCATTTACGACTTTATTTAAATTTTTTTTCACTCAACAAGAAGATTACCAATCTGAAGTCGAGAAGAATTTTTTTACTGCGTTGCAAGCATGAAAATCTGTGTCCTACATTCCTTAAGCTGAGAGTTTCAAACATTGTTCTAGATTGTAAGTACCTTTTTAGAAGCAGAAAAATTTAAATAAAGTCGTAAATGATAGAACAGGTATAAAACATTTAAGTTCAATATACGCAGATTTAATTCTTTAATTTTTCTAGGAAACAACATAAATCAAAACAAGATAATTCAACAAAAAAGCTCTATCCATAATAGGCGAGCGGCGTACCCCAAAAAAGAACTCTTGTTAATGAAGAACCCATAACTTTTTGGTAACCGACCAAATTTGGTACCAAAATGTTCTTCGCAAAAATCTGCACAACTTTTTTCAATAAAATTTTTTGATCGGAGTGGGGGAACATTGTGTTTCTCGAGAAAAACTGTTTTTTGTTTCAAAAGTAATACGCGTGCGGATTACGTTTCAACTCGCTGTCAATTTTTTTCACTTTCATTTATTGAAATGAAACTTTGACAGTTTGATCGTGATATTAAGCACTTTCAAAAAATGTTTAGATTGATAACCAAAGTTGACCTGTTTTGATGTTACGTAACTGTATATATATATATATATATATATATATATATATATATATATATATATATATATATATATATATATATATATATATATATATATATATATATTTAACGCATAATCGGGTTTTTATCTTCGTCGAATAAAAGAGTCGAAGAAATTTTCAAAATGATGCTTACAATTAATAAGGTTTTAATTAATATAGTTTATGGAAGTTTTTGGTAAAATTGCAAGAACTTATGTTGAAAAGAACGAAATCTATAGCAATTCGAATATACTGCGCGATTGTCGTTTGAACGCACACTCGCTATTAATTATCCTCTCTATCTATCGCTATTATTAAATCAAATTTTTATGAAACCATCTTCTTTAAAAAGTGGATGGATGTTTTAAACAAATTTTACAAACCTTTATTATCATAAATTTTCATTATTTTTATACATTTTTTTATATTTTTTGTATAATAAAGTTATAGAAAAGTAATATATACAAAAGGTAAAGTAAAATAATATCATTTAATTGTTAGTATTCATTGTCCATGGAAAAAAATTCACTATTTAGCTCTGGATCATCACATGCATTTTCATCGCATTGGTTTTTACTCATAATGCAACATGATTCAGAACAAGAGCATAGTCACAACAGTCTAATTAGGATGAAAAACATGGGCACACAATGTTTGTACAGGGTTTATTTCTGCTCTTTTAAATATTTTAGCAGATATTCCATAATAAATGATATTATTTTTCTTTACTTTTGTATATATTAATTTTCTATAACCTGATTATACAAAAAATATGAAAAAATGTATAAAAATAATAAAAATTTATGATAATAATTAAAATTTGTTTAAAACATTCATCCACTTTTGAAGAAGATAGTGACATAAAAATTTGATTTATTAATAGCGATAGATAGTGAGAGGATAATTAATAGCGAGTGTACGTTCAAACGACAATCACGCGCAGTATATTCGAAGTGCTATAGATTTCGTCTTTGCAACACAAGATCTTGCAATTTTGCCAAAAACTTCTTCAAACTATATTAATTAAAACCTTATTAATTGTAAGCATCATTTCAAAAATTTCTTCGGCTCTTAATTCGACAAAGATAAAAACCCGATTCGTTAAATATATATATATATATATATATATATATATATATATATATATATATATATATATGGTGGGTAAAGGTTTCTGTGGTTTCTCTTACCATCTAATTATAACAGATTTGAATGTTAATATTGGACTGAAGAGCACGTAATAATATTATATATATATATATATATATATATATATATATATATATATATATATATATATATATATATATATATATATATAATGTTATTACGTGCTCTTCAGTCCAATATTAACATTAAAATCTGTTATTATTAGATGGTAAGAGAAACCACAGAAACCTTTACCCACGTAATGTTCGAAATAGGTTCAAATTATTGTGATTTTGAAAAGTCAAAGAACAGGATAGGTACTATTTATCTTTTTTTCAAAAATTTTTTATTACGGCTGTGGCCGTCTTCTGTTATTAATAAATTACGTGCTATTTAGTCCAATATCAACAGTCAGGTCTATTGATATTAGATGGGAAGGGAATCACAGAAACCTTCGCCCACGTAATGTACAAAATAGGTTTAAAATATTTGATTGTTGGATTTGTCTTTAAAAAGACATTACTTGTAATTTTGAAGATCACACAGACACACACACATATAAATATATATATATATATATATATATATATATATATATATATATATATATATATATATATATATATATATATATATATATATATATATATATATATATATATATATATATATATATATAGTTACGTAACATCAAAACAGGTCAACTTTGGTTATCAATCTAAACATTTTTTGAAAGTGCTTAATATCACGATCAAACCGTAAAAGTTTCATTCCAATATATAAAAGTGGAAAAAATTGACAGCGAGTTGAAACGTAATTCGCGCGCGTAATACTTTTGAAAAAAAAAAACAGTTTTTCTCGAAAAACACAATGTTCCCCTACTCCAATCGAAAAATTTTATTGAGAAAAGTTGTGCAGATTTTTGCAACGAACATTTTGGTACCAAATTTTGTCGGTTACCAAAAAGTTATGGGTTCTTCATCAACGAGAGCTCTTTTTTGGGGTACGCCGCTCGTCTAGAAGTGCTATAGATTTCGTTCTTTGCGACACAAAATTTTGCAATTTTGCCAAAAACTTCTTAAAACTATATTAATAGAAACCTTATTAATTGTAAGCATCATTTTGAAAATTTCCTCGACTCTTTTATTCGACGAAGATAAAAACCCGATTATTCGTTAAATTAATATACATAATTACGTAACATCAAAACAGGTCAACTTTGGTTATCAATCTTAACATTTTTTGAAAGTACTTAATATCAAGATCAAACCGTAAAAGTTTCATTACAATATATAAAAGTGGAAAAAATTGACAGCGACTTGAAACGTAATCCGCGCGCGTATTACTCTTGAAAAAATTTTATTGAGAAAAGTTGTGCAGATTTTTGCAGCGAACATTTAGGTACCAAAATTTGTCGGTTACCAAAAAGTTATGGGTAGGTGTCATAATTTTGGGGTTACGCCGCTCGCCTATAACAACTCATCTTCCTAGGAGTTAAGGGTTTAACGACTCAACAGGAGTTTGAGGAAAATCTAGACATCTGGAATTTTCAATTTTTCTAAAAAGAAAGTATAGTTTAGAACATGTGATCTCCAAAATTACAAGTAATGTCTTTTTAAAGACAAATCCAACAATCAAATATTTTAAACCTATTTTGTACATTACGTGGGTGAAGGTTTCTGTGGTTCCCTTCCCATCTAATATCAACAGGCCTGACTGTTGATATTGAACTAAATAGCACGTAATTAATAACTAAAGACGGCCACAGCCGTAATAAAAAATTCTTGAAAAAAAAGATAAATAGTACCTACCCTATTCTTTGACTTTTCAAAATTAAAATAATTTGAACCTATTTCGAACATTACGTGGGTAAAGGTTTCTGTGGTTTCCCTTACCATCTAATAATAACAGATTTGAATGTTAATATTGGACTGAATAGCACGTAATAAATAACAGAGAACGGCCACAGCCGAAAAATTTTGATGAAACATAGTAGTCTTTTTTAACTATTCAAATTTTTTCAAATCAATAAATATCAAAGAAATTTCAATTTTTCGAAAGTTTTGAAAAAGCCACGAATGTCGTGGCGAAACGTCAACTTTTTAATAAAATCGAGTTTTTTGAGATTCACCAAGCCTGTTATTGCTAATAATTATCAAAAATTATATAGGTATATATATATATATATATATATATATATATCTATATATATCTATATATATATATATTTATATATATATATATATATATATATATATATATATTATATATATATATAAATATATATATATATATATATAAATATATATTTATAAATAATAATATATATATATATATATATATATATATATATATATATATATATATATATATATATATATATATATAGGTATATATATATATATATATATAGACCAAAAAAAGAACGCATGCGACTAAAAATTGCATCAATGAAAAACATAAAAAGTTGACCGATTGTTTTTTGTAATTCGAAAAAAAATATGTAGAATCGGCAATTCAAATAGATGGGCAATTCTTCTCATTCAACTTTCAAATATAAACAGTGAGGCATGTATCAACAAGACAGGGCACAAAATTCTTCAAAACGGAAAGAAGTATTTAGAATCAAGATTTGACAATACAAAAACACCCAGTCTTGGCTGCATGAAAGTGCTTGGCACAGCTTCTTGGCCCAGTGGCAGGAAGTTGGCCGAATTTGGAAACGATCACATTCTAAACGTAGCTCGTCACTTTGAAACAACATTACCCACTTTCAGTGAAGATAGGTTATTAGATGAGTGATATGATTTAAAACAAATTTCTACGGGCTTGCCTTTTCCAGTATATGCCAATATGCTCTAACTCATGTCTAAGTCAGGTTTCTAATATTGCAAAAATTAATGTCGAATGCTATGTATTCCTGTATCGACTGTATCATGCGAGAGAAGTTTCAGTGCGATGAACATCAAAACAACTTACCGCTCACGCCTGAATCCTGAAAATACTAATAATTAAAGTAAATGGGGTTACAGTTAATGATTTGACCCCACCCCTGTTATAAATCATTGGTTTGTGAAACCT
Organism: Cynegetis impunctata; assembly: GCA_030704885.1. Lineage (NCBI taxonomy): Eukaryota > Metazoa > Arthropoda > Insecta > Coleoptera > Coccinellidae > Cynegetis > Cynegetis impunctata. The sequence goes on from JARQZK010004379.1 coordinate 463,788, forward strand.
AGGGGACGTCCACGATTTTGAAACGTAAGAGAAGTTTGATGCCATCAAATTTTTGTTGGTGCCACTAAATATTTTTACCTTATTTGCAACCCTGAGATATATATATATATATATATATATATATATATATATATATATATATGTATATATATATATATATATATATATATATATATTAGTATTATTATAATTACAGTTATACATAGGCCATTGAGGCCTCTAACATGTTATTTCCTAATTTATCAGGTCCTTCCACTCCCGTCTGTTTTTTGCCCTCTCTCTCCAGTTTCCTATTTTCCTCTCCTGAATGTCCTCCATCACCGCTTCGCTCCATCTCTTCCTCGGTCTTCCTCTTCTCTTACCCTCCGGCCGCTTCCAACACACTCCCTTCACCTATCTATTCTCTACTAGTACTTATGTACTAGCCAATGTAGTCTTCTCTCCCTCACCTTTTCAGGCACTCTCTTTTCTCCGTACAATTCATACAGTTCTTCATTCATTCTTCTTTCCCATATACCATTTACTTTTTTTCCTCCATATATACTTCTTAGCAACTTCCTCTCCCATATATCTAACTTTTCTTGTATTTTATTGATCATTACCCAAGTTTCACATCCATACATTAATGTTGGTAGTATAATTATCTTATACATCTTCCGTCTTGTTCCCCAGCACAATTCCTTTGCCTTCATTCCTTCTCTTAGTCCTCCTGCACACCTATTTGCCTTCATTAGTCTCCAATCTGTTTCGTCTTCTTCTTTGCACTCTTCACTGAGCAGCACCCCCAAGTACACAAATTCTTTCACTCTCTCAAACTTCGTTCTTTTCCCTTCTATTTATATATCTAAGAGAGCTTCACTTTCTGCTCCTTTCGATTTTTTTAATACCATATATTTACTTTTTTCTTGATTTATTTCTAAACCATATTTTTTTGATGACTTTAGAAACTCTTTAACTATATTTTCCAGTTCGCCTTTGTTACGTGCTATTAGCACGACGTCATCAGCGTATGCTATTATTTGGTGGCTTTTGTTTAGCAATGTCCCTGCTCTATTTATTTGGCTATCTCTCACCACTTTTTCTAACACTGCGTTAAATAACAGTGTTGATGTTGGGTCCCCCTGTCTCAGTCCTTTCCTCACTTCTATCTCATCACTCAAAATTCTTTCACTTTCACTGCACATACGGCATCCTGTAATGTCATTTTCACTAATCTCATGATTTTATTTGGTACTCGTAAATCTGTCAAAGCCTCTAGCAATTTCGCTCTTCGTACTGTATCATATACTCCTTTAAAATCAATGAATAGCATGTACGTTGGAATCTCATATTCATATGCTGTTAACAGTACCTGCTTTATCATAAATATCTGATCTGTTGTTGCTCTATTTTTCCTGAAACCGCCCTGGTAATCTCCGATCTCTTTCTCTAAGTGTTCATCTAATCGTCTTTTGATCAGCGTGGCCAGAACTTTATACGTAACGTCTAACAGGGCTATTCCTCTATAGTTTTCACACTTGGTATTATCTCCTTTCTTATAAATTGGTGTTATTACCGCTTCTTTCCATGCTTTTGGCATTTTTTCTTTTCTCTATACGTCTTCAATTATTTCATATACTTTTTGTATTATTTCTATGTATTTGTATTATCCTATTCCCCTCCCCAACTGGACATTTATCGTTTCTCATTTTCCCTATTATCTCTTCTATTTCTTCCTTTTTGACTTCTTTGCTATTGCTGACGCTCTCTTAATTTTCGTCTTGTATTTGTATATATATATATATATATATATATATATATATATATATATATATATATATATATGTTCAGAAAGATTTCCGCGGTCGGAAGTATTTGAAAAACTTGTTTCACAGAATGAACCGCGTAAAAGATTTGAAAAATCTCGACGTTTCGGCTCATTTTGCGAAGCCATCTTCAGGAGAATTAGAAGGGAAATAATTCAGAATCGTGGCCTCAATCTGCCTACTCCACGAATCGAATAAGGAGGAATCGGAAACAATACGATTGCGTGGTCTCAACCTGCCTACTCCACTAACCGTACTGCTTCCTGTCAACTCTGAAGTCTCAACCTGCCTACTCTTCAGAGTCAACTGTATTATTTCCCTTCTAATTCTCCTGAAGATGGCTTCGCAAAAGGAGCCGAAACGTCGAGATTTTTCAAATTTTTTACGCGGTTCATTCCGTGAACCAAGTTTTTCATATATATATATATATATATATATATATATATATATATATATATATATATATATATATTTATATATGTATATATATATATATATATATATATATATGTATATGTATTTATATATATATATATATATATATATATATACACACACACTTTTTTTTACACGTGGACTGCGATATCGGTCTCCACGGACCGATCCGATAACGCAACGTATTCTAATACGTAAATTAATTTTATTTACAACCATGCATGTAATAATGACATTTCACCTATCTTTGAAAGGTGGAAAGTTGACGTTTTTTGACTTCTACTTTCCACCCGGTTGGAAAGTATAATTATTTTTTGTAATTTTGTTGAATATTGATATTTCAAAATGGTATAGTGACACACCAGCATACGCATTCTAATACGTTCACACTGATTACAGAAAAACGACAATAATTTTTTTTTATTGAATTTTAAAGGCATTACATATCTATATAAAAAACAATAAACTAACTTATATTTTACCTATTTAAATTAATTATTACATTAGCATTATTGTAGGCAGCCACTGATATGTTCAAACCTTGCTGATGTTCTTTCTTTGAAAGGTTTATTTCATGATTATTTGAAGTAAAAGTAGAGTTTGAACTTGTCTTTTAAATCAACTTGCAGTATTAACTTGAGTAACCCCGTAACCGTTTAATTTGTATAAGGTCGCCACCATTGTCTGCGAACAAAGTAGCCGCTGTTCTTCTGAAACAGTGGCCAGTAAAATTTTGAATATTGGGCAGCTTCAGAAAAGCTGCAATTTTTCTTGGAAACTGACTTAAAGTGTTGTGTCCAATACATTGTTTAGTAATTTTTCCATATCTTATTTGCATGAATAGCCTTCCATCCTCTATATTTTTCCGAAGAGTCATGTACTCATGAACATATTCGTGTAAACAATTATTTCCTGAATTAGGAATACTAACATTTCCTTCATTATTTATTTTTACATCAATAATGCATGTTAAAAAGAATATAACCAATTATCCAATTTCCAGAAACACTAGTCAGTATGAGTTAAGAGCAAATTTAAACTTGGAGATTCCTAAACACAAGCTCTCAAAAGTAGCCAATAGCCCTTTAGTTTTACCAATTAAATTTTATAACAAATTACCAACAGAAATAAAAAAGATTCAGAAATACACCTCTTTCAAAACTATGCTGAAAGATAACTTTATTAGGAACACGTTTTACTCTATTAACCAATTTATTAATTGCAACGTCTCTGACCTTTTACCAAAGTTAAGGAAAGGATAAAAAATATATATATATATGTACATGTTTAATAATTTTTAATAATGTGTACTGTATGTGATAATTTTGTGATTTTATTTTTTTACTTTTGTGAAGATAGGTACTTTGTATTACACTATATATTTTGTACATTTTGACATTATCCTATACTTATAAAAGTCCATGGAAATAAATGATTTGTATTGTATTGTATTGTATTGTACTCCCTAAGTGGTGCAATCCATTTCTTATCAGTTATCATAAATGATCGTGGCTGGTAAGTTTTACTATTCTGTATTTCAATCGCGACCTTTTCTTCTAAAAAATTAACTTGTGTTGTTTTCATATTGTATAATTCATCCGATCGGCAGGCGCCTGAGACACCAATAAGCGATGCAACCTACAAATGTAAAAATAACATATAAAAATAGAAATGGTCAACCTTTTGACCTAAAATACCCTTTGAACAAGAAATTCCATGGGCGCTTGTTCCAAAAAAGTTTCAATATTTTCCTTAGACAGTGTGTTCGATTTTTTAGGCTTGTATCCTTTAGTTTTTCTTTTTGAAAATGCCAATAACGTTGCGTGTTTATATATGTCTACTTTTTCTCTAATTGATAGGGTCGTCCTTAGCATGGAGTATACTGACCAAAGTGTTGATATCTTCTTTGTCTTGGCACATTCGCTAAAATAAGCCAGTAACGCCGATTCAGAGTCAGGATTTTGAACTTTGTTTTCCTTACACCATTCTTTAAAAGTATCATATGCCTTGTCATATCTCGGGCGGCTTTTGGTTGGTAGAAGATCTTCCACTATTTTCGCAGCTTCTCGAATTTCTGGTGGAGTAGCAGCAAACTGAAATTCCTCATCTGATAACATTCTTTTTTTGGATTTACGAAATTTTTGACAACAAATATGTTTTCAATAAATAATTATATTGTTGAGTGACATGAAAACCATACTCAAAAAATGATATTTGTCATCTTGATGTGCATTATTACCTACGTTATTCTACCTGGCGTGCGTTCATAAACTAAATATCGGAGTAATAGGAAGTGAACCTATCCACTAAATAAATAAAATAGTATACAAACCTCGGTAGAAAGTTTCATTTATGTCTCGAAAAGTATAGTAGACCTCGGCTGCGCCTCGGTCTACTAACGCATCTCTCGACAGTAATGAAACACTTTCCACATGGGTATGTAATATACTATTTCCAATATTTACTTTCCTGCGGCGTGCGCTTCTCTTGATACACTTAGTCTATAGATAATTCACAAATAGCTTATTACCAATAAAAAAGAAGTTATAAGTATTTGTGATTAAATAATATCGTTCTCCGGTGACCGATACCGCACTAGATTAATACATTCGAAAAAAATGTGTTCGCGTACAAGAAAAATTGTTCAACTGACGATGTTAGAGCGTATTAGAAAGGAACATAATGACGTATTATTTCTCAGTGATATGAGCATAAAAATATTGAGAGTGATATTGGAGGTGATTCAGAGAACGACAAGAACTATATTCCATCATCGTTAGATTCGTCAATTAGTAGTGGTTGTTATCATGATATCATTTGCCGGAGACCGGAAACGAATGATAACCTAAGCGCTATCATCCTGTGAATAAAAATTCGCATAAGTTTTCACTAAAATTTTTAGATAGGGTTAGGAGTGGATTGACTATCGGTCCCCGGCGACCGATACCACACCATCAAGCAAAACGAATATTTTTGGTTAGCAGTCAGCCTGTAAAGTAATGATTCCTCAAAAAATTTCATTCTACATTCAATTTGAACAAATACACGCGTAGCCGTTTTTATCATGGGCGTGCGGTTAAGCGGGAATCTGCCGATATTTTAATTTCAATTAGAGTAAAGTGGCATTACTATACAAAATATCGAAAAATAAATTTGAAGATATTTTCAGTTTTTCAGTTAAGTCTGCCAATTACTAATTCCAATAATTTGCTTATGTGTAATAAATACAAATGGAGGCCCTTTTTCACTCTTAAATAAAGTCGCAAAAAACCTGTACTAACTTTCGAAAGATATTTCGTCGATGTCGGCTCCAGCAAAATAAACTACATGTTATGAGCTATCATTAGGACATTATTGAAATTAGTAATTGGTAGACTGAACTGGATAACTGAAAATATATTTTATTTGCAAACAACTCTTTTCACTAACATTTTTCGATATCTTGCAGAACATTGGCCGATTCTCGCTCAACCGCACGCCACTGATAAAAAACGGCTATGTATGTATTTGTTAAAATTGAAAGCATCAACTTCTATGTAGCATAAAATCTTTTGAGTAACATATAGTTAAAACGTTTCCCATACGGTTCCAACATTTTGGCGAGCACAGTATATATATATATATATATATATAATTAGTATATTATCCTATATATTACTATATATAATATATTAATTACAATATATATATATAATAACTATTTACTTAAGTATATATTATTATTATACCTACGTATAAATATATTATATATATACCTATATATATATATATATATATATATATATATATATATATATATATATATACATGCAGGTTGAACCACCAGGAACTGCATCGATCGATATCTCAGAAACTTAATGTAGGATTTGGTGTCACAAATGTATCACATGTTCTTGAAATAATTAATCACATTGTCCATAAATAATAAATAAGTTTAAATAATCTTCGTTTGTATAATTTAACCAAGGTGTCATTACGGTGATTTGAAATGTCAAATACGATCGTGGCTATCCTAGATCTAATTGATTATTGTTGATTAAATGCAAAGTCGCCATATAAAAATTGGCAATATTTCGAAAACTAAAAATTTTAGGTAGGAATAACCTCATGCAAAGTTAGCTTAATTTTTGATGCTTAATACTACAAAATAAGGAAAATGGGAGGTTTCCATTTGAAAAAATTGATTTTTATCAGTTTTCTCAATCTCATTTTAGATTATATTTTTGAACATTCTGTATGATTAGTTATCCGAATATTAACAAAATATATTAAAGTGAGTCCTTCTCAACAAGGAATCCAACCCAAAGTAAGTAATAAGGGCTTCTTTATAGGAACAATTGATAATTATATTAGGACTTGCAATCGTCATTCTTGTCATAAAAACTTAAATATGTCAAAAACGCTTAGACTTAGGTATAGGACATGATGCATAAAATCTGCCTAGAATCTTGGGTAGAATTCAAAAATGTAATAATATGTAGGATGTCGCATTTGAAAAAATTGGGGTCTATTTCCGGTATTACCGGAAATGCCCAATAGATGAAAATTAACTGAATAGGCCCCAAGACATCCAGCCAGTTTCCAAAATTTCAAATTTGCTACATTATATTTCTGAGATATCGATCGATGCAGTTCCTTGTGGTCCACACTGTATATACATACATAAATATATGTGTGCAAGCAACATAGATTCTTGACGTTATAGCTTCATCAAACTGGTAATAATGAACATCATTATATGGCTTGTGATGGTTTTCATGGATATATCGATCTTTTATTTTTTTTTAGGTCTAGGGGAACCCTGCCAACTTTTCGGAGAATGCTCTCTAATCGCCCACGCCGGCTGTGTGAATTCGAATTGTCAATGTAACGAAAACTACATCTCCACAGGATCTGTGTGTCTTCTGAAAGCAAACGGCCTCAATTTCACATGTCTGGATGACGTCCAATGTCGAGCTCAACTGGGCTATGGCTCCGAATGCTCTAGACCTAGAGGGTCATGTAGATGCAAGGAAGTGTATCATTTCAAGGCATCTTCAAACCAATGTGTTCATGATATATGTAAGTATATTTTGAATATATAATAGGTACATAGATAGTTTATTGATGTCAATTACAAAATAGTATCACACAAGTCAAATAAATACATAAAACAAAATATAATAAAAACCACTAATCAAAACAATTTAAAATTGAAGATTTAAAATTCTCACTGTATATTACATTTAAAATGGGTATATTGCATAAACATAAAACCAACAAGAAAAAACAATCAACTCTATTTACAAATTTGCCAAAATATTTCCATCGCAGGTCAAGAACTCGTTCACTGAATAGAAAGCCCTACCCAGCAAAAATTTCTTCACTCGACTGATAAAACTGAAGTAACCGTATGTCATTTATTAATTTATAAATTTATTTATTTAAGCATACGGACCTGTCATTTCACATTGGTATATTATGTAAAGTATCTGCATAAACGAATTTGCTCCTAAATATACATTCAACGCTTGTGACTCGAAATATTTTCTAAGAGACTGAAAAAATATCAAACTCACAATCATTAGATAGTCGTTGTGGCCTACTTAGGGAGCTATTCAAAAAAATTATTAGTTGGAGCAAAACTTGAGTTAAAAATCTTTCTAGATCTAAATGATGCGGATCTGCAATCAAGGCCCATTTCAGCTATTAAATATTTACTGTCAGTAAAGTTCTTAATCAACTTGAAAATTAGCATTATGTCGAAGTTTTCCCTTCGTAATTCCAAAGACCTCAAACTCATTGGCTCCTCAATCAAATAATAATTTTGAAATCAGATTGGAAATCATAGTTTTGCACGCAACCCACTTCAAGAATTTTCTATGAACTAGTTCCATATTATTTTTATGAATATAAAATATCATTAGAACACAAAAAACTTCTTACTTCTTACAGCGTTACCACGGATGAGGTGCCTAAGAGGAAAAACTTTGTTATTTTCAGTTTCAGCGAAAAATGTTATTCTCGATGAAGAGTTTTGCTTGTTTGAAAACCCCATAAAATGAAATAAAATTCAAGTTTTTCAAAACTTGTTTCATTTTATATTCAACTTCATGTGAAACCCTATGAATTTTTGCACTAATTAAGAAATATTATAATAATCCAGTACGTATCTAATTTCTTTATTATTTTTTTTAAATCCATTCCTCGTAACTGGTACATTCGGGTATTTTTCATTAAATCAATTAATTGTGTACTTGTAGGAAACAGCTCCAATTCCATAGTACATTACAAGAAATATTCTTTATTATAGAGGTAGCATAGTTGAAAAAGAATGCCAATTTGAAAATTATTTACCGATGTTGGCAGTTACCTAGGAATATCACAAAAGTCACTCACTTGATTATTATCACATTTCTCAACTTAGTGCAAAATTCACTCAGTTACATAAAATTGGATATAAAATGAAGCAGGTTTTAAAAAAATTGAATTTTATTTTTTATCAAGAATAGCATTTTTCCTTAAAATTGAGAACCTTATCCGTGGACACGCTGTATATAATCATTAATTTGATAACTTAAGTTCAAATGTCAACACTAGCGACCTCGTACAGTAGCGCGAAATAATTAAAATTACTATAACTGTGTTAGTCCAGTTACCAGCCGTTTTCCCGTGGAATTTTGAGGTCGATTTCCTTGAAAATTGGGATCTAGGTAGTATTTATAACCTTCTTCAAAATCTATAATGTGCCCAAGTGTGCTTTTGCCTTAGGGGTAACAGCTACTCCTCCTAGGGGATTAAAATGATTTTAATCAAAATAACATCAGAAATTGATAAACTGACTAATTCTAAGCAACTTTTGTTTCATAAAGTTTTTTTGTAAAGTTGATAATTTTCGAATTATTAACGATTGCAACTGTGCAATTTTCATTGAAAAAGCTCATGTTGTTAAACAGTTTTTTACGAATAACTCAAAAAATTTTCATTTTATCGGAAAAATCATCTGAAACAAAAGTGTAGCTAATAATAGAGAAAAGATATTCGTTTTCCAATTACTTTTGTGAACCCAATAACGTCTGAGTTATTACTCGTTGAAGATGGTTATTTTTCGGGAAACCCAAAATTGAAAATTTTAAACCTTAAATAATTTGAAAATAGTGGAATTTTTGGGTAAAACTCAGGAGTCCCTTTTTAAAGTACAAGAAAACACCTTCAAAATTAGTTTTTATAAAAAAGTCTTTTTATAATAATTGACTGACATAACAAAAATAAAGTCACTTTTTTTTATTTTTTTTTTAAATTTAACACTTACTCCCTCGTCATGACCACCCTAAATGAAATTAATCGTAACCGACTTTCAGTTATTTCAACTTAAGTGTTATCAATATGATCCATGTGATTCGACAAGTTTAGAATGCTTAATTTATACAAAATTGTTGATTGAATTGAAAATCGCATTTCCGTAATTTTGAAAAAAATTAATTTTTCTCAAATAAACCAAAAACTAATCATGATACGAAAAACTGTTTCTGTTGTTGAATATAGGATTTTCATTACTGAAAATTAGGATATATTTTTGATATTCGTGATGAAAATTAACAGAGATATGTTGGCTCAGAGTTTGCATTCGCGTATCAATTGTGGCTCATCCAAGCACTTTGAGGTCAAACCTTTTCAAATGAAAGGTTAAAAAAAGTTTTAATCAACATGGTGTCAAAGACATTGAAATTCCTTACAGAATGTTCTTTTTGAAAATATTATAGCTCAAAAAATGAGGGAGTAATCGTCGGTTCTCCAATAAAGGTAAACAAAATTTATCGACATTTTAGAAATACGTTCTGACGTAAGAGAAAAGGCGAAGATTTTTTATAATAGTTCTTGAAGATATTTCAGAAGCCGGTAGATACTGCACCGAAATGTTGTTTGACTGAAGACACTATACCTTAAATACATTGAAACGTGTAACAAACTTGTCTGAATACCTCGAACAAATCAGATATAACTCATTTATTAATTTCACCACTAAAAAAAGGCGCTCAGATTTTCATCTCTTGTCCCAACAGTTGGTGCTTTCAATGAGCACATAATATGGCTGGGTAACAGAAATATCGATTATTTTGATTAGGGTTGGATTAAAATTGACGGAATTTTGCATCCAATCAAAAACCAAAATGAACCTGAGGAGCTTTTGCAAATGATATTTTGTAATTGCAAAAAGGGATCCGGTTCAGCGTGCGGTTACCGACAAGTAGGCCTTTTTTGCAATGCAATGTGCAGAACCTGCAATGAAGACACTTGTCTAAACAGGACACCAGTTTTAGACCAAGAGGAAGATGTGGATACCGAGAGCGACTAGAAAACGAAAAACTATATTCAGTGCAAATAAATTTTTATCATTTTCTCTCATTATTACTGCAAAAAAACCGCAACATTTATATTTTTGTTCACAAGGGGTGGCTTTTATAAGGGTTGTGTTTAAAAAACGATAGGAGTTATATCACTGATGACATATTCCCGATTCAATATGAATGCACTCTTGAATCATTATGAAAAAATCGTTGAGATTATTTTTCAATAATTCATATCCTCAGGAGAAGACTTATGAGGGTTGAAGCGTCTCCGCAAATGATAATTTAAATTAAATAGTCATAATGATTCAATACGACGCAAATTTCAATCATTTCAAGTTATAAATACCTTGAAAACTAGTTTTAGAAATTTCTACCATCAGGAGATGATTTAAAGGGGTTGCATCTGTCTGATTAATGGTTAACTCGTTTGAGTATATCAATAGGTCTACAAATAATTCATTTGAATTTTATTTTTTTTAACTAAATACATGCTAAAATCTACGATTTTTTAGCTTTTTGCGGTAAGGGGTAGTTTTCACCCTTAAAAAATAGAAAGCACATTTGGGCAGAGTATAGATTTGGAAGAAGAGGGTAAGTAGAGCTCAAATCCAAATTTTTATCAAAATCGGTGTTGATTCTCAAAATTCTACAGTTTTTTACCGCTGGGACTGGACTATGTACAGGTTAGGCGATTGTAAGCGGTGTATATTGAAAGAGACTGAAATGGAATGGGTTCAGGGCCGTAACCAGGAGGGCGCCAGAGGGGGCTGAGCCCCCTCTGGAATTATTCAAACCCCCTCTAGAAAAGAACCAGATATTTGTTTATATTTAATGATGAAAGTACATTTCAATTTTTTTTTAATATTTTTAATTTCTATATATATTATATAGATTTTTCTTTTTTTATATTTTGTTAGAATAAATTTTCTCATTTTTCCAAAATGTTTTTCAATTAATATTCGTTTTTCAGTATACTTTTCTAGGTAAAAAGACAGAAAAAGCTGTATATTCCTTCATTTTTTCACGTATATTTATTTTAGTACTAAGCCCCCTCAAGAATTTGTTTTGCCCCCTCTAGAAAGCAGTGCTGGCTACGGCCCTGAATGGGTTCCATTAGTTGAAGTAGATAGTTGGATTATTGCTTTTAACATCATTCGTTGAATAATGTCTTGAAAGTCATTTGCTAGTAAAAATTAGTGTTGTGAAGTCCTGTCCTCTCTAAACCTCTTGAAAAAACTTACTCTTTAATTAGAGTTAAATATTATTAACATCTATTGACTTCTCGCTCAACACTTGGTGGAACATTTATCAAACTTATTAATCAAATGAAGAAAAACACTTAGCTTTATTCCACTAAAATTAAGTCACAAGATATGCAATTGGTTGCATAAATATAATAGAAGAACGAAAAACTATAAGTACGAATAAAAGTAATTTCGGTTTCTCAATAATAAGGACAGACAAACAGTCTTTGAGAAATCTGGTGTATATAAAATAAAATTTATTGGTTGTGATGCTTTTTATACTGGTTAAAGTGTTAGAAACATGGGCGCCAGATTAGAAGAACATGAAAAATCAATCATACAAAATAAGAAAGAACTGGAATTTCGGAGTATTGTATTCAAAACAACAATTTTATAGGAAGAGAATGGACACGAAACGTATGTCGAGTGAATAAAACTAATTTTAGTGGAATCGAGCCAGGAGTTTTACTTAATTTGTTAATCATTATTACCACTCGCCCCTTTGGTAATAAAATAATAATATCAATTTACCAACAAGCGCAAAAAAAATAAAGGAGATATAAATATAAGAGGATGTCGTACATTCTATGCATACGCTATCATCTGAGGGAACTTTAACATACTCTGCTATGTGTTTATGAATCGCACCTGCATAATAACACTATTTGTATAACTTATCGGCCAAGTTCCTTGAAGAATCCATTGTCAGGAGTATGATAACAAAACTCTTATTTAAAGAATTGCATGAGACTATTGCGATTTAGTTTCATCAAATTCGAACTGAATTATGCTGCATATTCATAGAGTCGATTTATCCATTGAAATAATTTTACCCCTATATGTATGGTGAAACTTATAAAAAAAAAATAGCGAAAAACCAAATCTAGAGAAATAAATAAATATATATATATATATATATATATATATATATATATATATATATATATATATATATATATAATATATATTACAATTGCGTATGATGAAACGCTGTATCCTTCAATATAATTATATGTAGAGAACAAAATATAAAATATATATATTGCTTCGGCCCATTTCCAAGTTCATTAGCAGTTGTCAAAAATTCGGCAATATTCGCATAATACAAACCAAAATGAAGTTCTCAAGCAATTCAATTGAATTTACTCTTTTAATTTTCCATTAACCTTGGTGTTCCTCTATAACAATACACATAACCTGTAATCACAAATCATCACTAGGTACATACAATTAACTTGTCTCCAACGGAAGTAATAATCTACCATGAGGAATTTCATTAACCCAATAGCATTCAACAGTTACCAATAAACGATAAATACCAATACAATCATTGAGCGAGTAGTTGAAAATAGCGAATAATTTAGTTTATCCATATAAAAATCTCTTCTGTTATAAAGACCATTAAACCAAAATATATTTTCATATGAAGTTCACTTTAATGAAATAATTCACTGAACTATATCAAGAACTTCGAGAGCTTAGTTATGGAAAGGTCGGGTAGATCTATGGATAATTTTTTTTTCATTGCACTTATCGAAAACTTTATATGTTTAACACTTCTGAAGATGTCGATATTACTATACAATTCGATGCATATCTTGCGTATTGCAAATTAATATGATTTATATTATATTAAGAATCTTCTGTATATTAAAATTTTTTTATGAATAAAAAATCCCATACTCGATTTGGATATTCAGATAATACAATAATTAGGAAAAATTTATATTTTCACTCCGATTCTCTGTTGTTATATAACTAATGTGAAACAGTTTATCAAAATATTCTCTTTCAATAAGGATCTATATACCTACCTATAGTATATGATTTGTTTCGCATTCAAGTAGTAAATTCGATAAATAAATAATTGTCGAATATAAATGAACACAGTCTGGAAAAAGATTATATATGCAGCACTTTGCATAGATGATTTTCACCTTTGTTGGAGTCTTATGTTTCATTAATTTAATAAAATTGTCATATCTGAAAATTCTGTTCACGAAGTCACACATTTAAAAACGAAATGTTTATTGTTTTTTATGGATTGTTCATTTCGTTGACACGGCAGTTCATATATATATATATATATATATATATATATATATATATATATATATATATATATATATATATATATATATATATATATATATATATATATATATATATATAATCTCTTGATAATTATTAGCAGTAACAGGCTTGTTGAATCTTAAGAAACTCGATTTTATTAAAAAGTTGACGTTTCGCCACGACATTCGTGGCGTTTATCAAAACTTTTGAAAAAATTGAAATTTCTTTGACATTCATTGATTTGAAAAAATTTGAATAGAAAAAGGCTACTATGTTTCACTAAAAGTTTTCGGCTGTGGCCGTTCTTTGTTATTTATTACGTGCTATTCAGGCCAATATTAACATTCAAATCTGTTATTATTAGATGGTAAGGGAAACCACAGAAACCTTTACCCACGTAATGTTCGAAATAGGTTCAAATTAATTTGATTTTGAAGAGTCAAAGAATAGGATACTATTTATCTTTTTTTCAAATTGCGGCTGTGGCCGTCTTCAGTTATTAATTACGTGCTATTTAGTCCAATATCAACAGACAGGTCTGTTGATAGTAGATGGGAAGGGAACCACAGAAACCTTCACCCACGTAATGTACAAAATAGGTTTAAAATATTTGATTGTTGTCTTTAAAAAGACATTACTTGTAATTTTGGCGATCACATGTTCTAAACTATACTTTCTTTTTAGAAAAATTGAATATTCTAGATGAGTTGTTATGGTTAGAGTTTGTTTGTTGAATTATTTTGTTTTGATTTATGTTGTTTCTTAGAAAAATTAAAGAATTAAATCTGCGTATATTGAACTCAAATGTTTGATATCTGTTCTATCATTTACGACTTTATTTAAATTTTTTTGAATATGTAACATTTCTAAAATTTCTCTGCGTTTTTGATCTTTTTCTATTTCTAAAATTTTTGTGCTATTAAAGTTGAAAGTATGATTCTCATTATTTTTATGTTTTATTAGTGTTGTGGTTTGTGTTCTGGTATATTTGTGTGCTTTTAATCTTTCTTCTAAATTTTGAAAAGTTTGTCCTATATATGATTTATTACAATTATTACATGGTATACTATAATTTTGCAGAAGAGGTGTTTTTTTTTTAGTAGTCTTTTTCTATTCAAATTTTTTCAAATCAATAAATGTCAAAGAAATTTCAATTTTCTCAAAAGTTTTGATAAAGCCACGAATGTCGTGGCGAAACGTCAACTTTTTAATAAAATCGAGTTTCTTAAGATTCAACAAGCCTGTTATTGCTAATAATTATCAAGAGATTAGAAATAGTTCACAGGCAACAACAATTCGAATAAATAATTATATATATATATATATATATATATATATATATATATATATATATATATATATATATATATATATGTATATATATATAATATATATATATATATATATATATATATAATATATATATATATACTATATATATATATATATTATATATATATATATATATATATATATATATATATATATATATATATATATATATATATATATATATATATATATATATATATATATATATATATATATATATATTCATACAGTGGCATTGCTAGGCGTGGGCAAAGCGGTCCCTCGCCCACAGCCTTGCACTTAAAGTGACCTCACGCGCAGCCCCGTTGTAGGTGTCTTATCACGTTTTTAAAGAGAAAAGGATTAGCAGGAAGAAGGGTATGGTCACCTATAAAGCTGTAGCTGATCATATTTAGTTTTGCTGAAAAAAATAGATTCAGAATTGTTTTTTTACCACAATGGTTAATGCCTCTTGGATTCTCACACTAAATAATCTTAGATCCTAGGCAAATAGTGGCCTTTTGAAGAACTGTAAAGACTTAGATACAAAACTCAACTATGGAGAAAGCCAAGGGCGTCGATAATTTTTTCTTTGGGGGGGGGGTTAACAAATCAACAAGATAAATTTTCAAAACGTTTTTATTGTTTGTATGCCTTTGCCCCTTGGCTTATTGAGGAAAAGAGTAAATAAGGTAACAAAACTTAGGTTATATTTAATGAAAATAAACATAATTCTTGTATTCTTCCTAAAGTAACCTTTTTTAAAAAAGCTTTGAACTAGAAAATAATATATATTTTTACATGAGGATAAAAGGTATATTTTTATATATGAGGAAAAGTGATATAGCACATAAATTTTGCGCTGCTGAGTTGTATCAGTATTTTCCTTAATTAATTGATGAAATTGGTGATAATACACTTTTGTTTTCTTTCGTCAAGGGTAGGCAATAAACTTTTTTTTTAGCAAAATTCTATCTTGGGGAGGTAATTACCCCCATTGCCCCCCCCCTTATCGACGCCCTTGGAGAAAGCAAAGATTTAAAAGCCTATGAGCTATTAGAAGAAATACAAATTTTAACGCCCTATATATCAAACAGTATTAAAGTGATTGAAATACATAATTGAAAATGAATTGCAAGATGTTCATCCTAATGTTTATATTGCTATTACAATTATGCTGCTAATGCCTGTTACTAAAACTTCCGTAGAAAGTTGAGTTGAAAATTATTAAAAATTTAAGGAATAATATGAAGCAAGACAGCCTGTTCTTCAGCAATAGTATCCATCTAAGCAGAATAAGAATTAAATTAACTTCAAATCCTTACAACAGGACTTTAGCAAAGCAAAGAACCGAAGTGCATTATCGTTGTAAAAGATTAAATCACATAGGAGATAAAATAAAAACTATTTCTTCAATATGCATTTCAATAGTCTCCGCAAATAGATTCTGAAAGAACAGGGCCTCGCTAATGCGACTTCGATATAATATCAATAAATTGGTTATCGGCCGTTGTATAGAAATTAAAAGGATTGAAAATTATCGCGTAAGCTGTAAGAAGAATTTAAAAAATCCCTTGTTCTCTGTATCTCAATATTTCGCTTCAGAACGTGTAAAGCTCATGACGGTGACGGTTGAATACTTATCCTATATCATTCACCTGATGAACTCATTAATCAATTTAATATATTGAAACATTAAGTGCAAAGGATTTTATGTAGTCTACTGACCGCTTTCGCGATATTTTCCGATCATTCATATATATATATATATATATATATATATATATATATATATATATATATATATATATATATATATATATATATATATATATATATATATATATATATATATATATATATATATATATATATATATATATATATATATATATATATATATATATATATATATATATATATATATATATATATATATATGTATATATATATAGTTAGTTTTATTTCTTGAACCACAAAAGTATATAATATTTTTGGTTTTTTCTTGTAAATAAGGTTCATATTATATTAAACGTCACATTATATGATCTTTAATGAATCATCGAAACGTTTCGGCCATGGTTTTGGCCTTTATCAATAGAAACTAAAACAAGCAAAAAGTTTGTCAGTTATCAAAGTAAAATTTTTTCACAAATAACAGCCCAACCTCTGTTTGCTGACTGTTAGAGGCTGGGCTGTTGTTTGTGAAAAAATTTTACTTTGATAACTGACAAACTTTTTGCTTGTTTTAGTTTCCATTGATAAAGGCCAAAACCATAGCCGAAACGTTTGGATGATTTATTAAAGAACATGTAATGTGACGTTTAATATTATATGAACCTTATTTCCAAGAAAATACCAAAAATAATATATATATATATATATATATATATATATATATATATATATATATATATATATATATATATATATATATATATATATATATATATATATATATATATATCATATACAACGTGGATATCTGTTAATTCTCTATTTGATAACCTCTGCAAAAAATAGGCTATCAATAATTGACAACTAATTTTTCTTTACCTACCAACTCAAAAACGTAATTTGTTTTCAGGTCTACTGATTATTTTCTCCTTGATTTGCTCATTGAAAAACAAAAATCAATTCGTAAAGAAATATTCAAATGCAATTTTTTCTCGAAAATGCTGTTTCAGGGCGAAGTATGAGAAGAGTACCTCATTTTCAAAAAAGCTTCATATTTTCAAATTTTGAATTCAAAATTACTGAAAATTAAATACCAAAAAATTTGAGCCCTGCACTACCCACTAAAAATAATGCGATTCTAACTTTTAGTAAATTAAATAGGGCATCAAAAAAATTGAGGTAACCGTACCATCAATTTTATCGAATTACCTTTACAGGTTTTGTATTCACAAAAAAATACCATCAGGTCTTCACCTGTAACAGCCTGTATCTTAAAAATGAAGAAGTGGAAACAAAAACTTCCATTTCTATTTTTGGAAGTAGAATACGTGGTCGTCTCATTTCGGGACATCCTATATATATATATATATATATATATATATATATATATATATATACATATATATATATATATATATATATATATGTTATATCGTATGTTTTCTCGGATGGTGGAATGAATCAGAGAAAGATTCAGGGTTCAATCCGATTTCGGAAGTTTCGGCGCTGAGAAGCACCGTTTGTTTCACGACGTTTCGCCAAAATCTCATTTGACATTTTTTCAAGTGCTGCTGTACGTCTGGTGACTCGACGGCAACTGCCGTCGAGTCACAAACAGAAATAGTTTTTCAAATCTTACAGCACAAGTTTTCAGATGTAATTTACTCACGAAATCGGCTCAAGTTTCTTTTGGAAAAAAATTCAGAATTTCGTGCAGAAGTTTATTTTAAAAAACTATTTTCTGTATTTCAAACAACTGATGATACGACTCAATGTAGCCCAAAACGAAAGAAATTCAGTTACGCAGAAATGGAGCTTCACTATAAGCAAATATTTTATGAAATTTTGGATACTATTAGGGGTCAAATAGAAATAAGGTTCTCTGATTTGAAAGAACTGCATTTCTTCGACTTACTCAATAAAAATTTGTTTACCGGATTTTCGGCTAATTTTCCAGATAACCTTTTGGAAAATTTATGTCAAAAATACACTTTTTTTGATAAGGTGGCCATAAAAAGTGAACTGTGTGTTGTTTATAATGACAATGAAATTTTGGGGCAAAATGAAAATCATGTGAGGACTATTAAATACCTTTTTGATAATGATTTGAATCAAGATTCACCCCAAGTTTATAAACTCTTATGTCTAATTGTTTCTATCTCAGTGACATCGGCTTCCGTGGAGCGCTCGTTTTCCACTCTTAAGAGAATTAAAACTTATTTACGAAATTCAATGAGCCATGATCGTTTGAAAAATATTAGTTTGTTGTCTATTGAAAAGGAATTGGTAAAACTTTTGGCGAAAGACAAAAAATTTTATGAGGATATTATAGATCCTTTTGCTAACGTTAAAGATCGCAGAATCCCCCTAATCTTCAAAAATATATAATAACTTTTTATTTGCTCTCACCAGCTGTTAACAAATTCGTAAGTAGGTAGGTAGGAACCTATTTTGTGAAAGAAAAAAAAATTTGATGAATAGATGAATTGATTAATTGGCTGAGAAGAGTTTTTGTGAATATTGTGAATAGGAGTTGTAGGTCTCAAGGTAGACACTCGAAAGTGAAAACAAATTAATAGCTTAGGATGCTTGTTTTACTTTGATTTTCTTTAAATTATAAGGCGGTTGACCTTGAACTCCTAAAAATTTTCGCCTATGGTGTATTTTTTAACACCTCCTATAGCCTCCTCACTGGGCACTCTGAGCACGAGCTCAGGGCCCCGCGATCGATAGGGCCCCCCTAGATCCTGCCAGATCACCAAAGGATAACCGAAAATAAAAATCAAACGACTATGACTGTCTACAATACCCACTCGCTTATTAGCTTTTGCATTGGCGAAGATACTCTCGCTTTACGATTTCAGCATGTTTAGATTAATTTAAATATATAAAAATAAAATTATTATGAAGGCGTAAACGAGAAGGAAAATGTCTTCATTTAACAGAATACTTGAAAAGTATCCATAGTGGAAATGGAGGAACTAATATCATATTGTAAATATATTATATTTTGAAAGAGAAAAAATTGAAGACACATTTCCAAATGTAGAAATCACATTAAGAATTTTTTTTTTAGAATGTGTAAATTGATTAAGAAGTATATAAAATGCTTCGAGAGACATGAACCAGTTTGTTGCTGATGCCCATATAGTGTGATATGGACTAAAACACAAATTTTAAATAAGTGATTAACGATTTTCCACATGTCAGATCTAGAAGGTTACCTTCAATCAACATACATTTTTTAGCAGTAACCTGTGAATGCTAAAAGAGTTACTTTTATGGATTATATTATATATAATATATTATTTTAATGTGGCTATAAGGAAATAAAAATAAATCAAGAAATTTTTTATTTACTTTCCTTGTCTATCCTAACCAAATAGCGATCTGTTAAGGCCACAGGGGTTCTGTTTTCTGTTATCGTAATGTGCCCAAGGCCTCCAATAGGTTGAAGACGGCCCTATATATATATATATATATATATATATATATATATATATATATATATATATATATATATATATATATATATATATATATATATATATATATATCAGTGGCGGCTCGTGAGGTGTTGGTTTAAGGAGGCTACAAGAGGTGTTAAAAAATACACCATAGGAGAAAATTTTTAGGATTTCAAGGTCAACCGCCTTATAATTTAAAGAAAATCAAAGTAAAACAAGCATCCTAAAATATTAAATAGGTACCTATTCGAGGAATTAATCAATTGTTGCCCAGCAGGAACCAACGGGGAGGTGAGACTTTTTTCTTGCCAGAAATGAAATAGCCCCCTCCCAAAAATAGATTGAAATAAAATTCTTGTCATAAAAGTCAAACAAAACTTAATAAATTAATAAAATAACAACAAAATAAAATAATAAAATATACATTCAGACCTAAACAAAAAAAATTTAAATAAATTCTTTGGTATAGACATCTATTTTTTTATAGATATAATAAAAACATTGTCCTTTTGATAATGAAATTCATCTATTTCATGAATTTTATACTTTTATGAACTCGGAGGTTAGGTTAGTAAGGTTAGAAAAAGTCAGGTCAGCTCAAGTTTTTGAAAAAAAAAGATGACCCAGCGACAAAATGTGACTTCATATTCGGCTTTTTCAGGCCAAAATAAGCTATAATCCGAAATTTCAAGAAAATCGGGACAGTCTGTTGTATTATCGATAATTGCCATAATTCCTGCATAGATGCCAGTGCCAAACAGAGATATTTTCCCTAGTAAAGAGTAAACAGTGCCAACAAAATAATTTATTTTTTACCTGTGATTCGGTAAGCTAAAGATGTCTCTCATAATTTCTGATATTAAAACCGCGA